>PKML01049734.1:290233-348568 GCA_002933935.1 Eutrema yunnanense
CTCACATAAATAAACCATAAGGAAAACCTTCCACGAATTAGAGTACATATGTTTAAACATCAAGAATAAGATCCCAATTTTTTTGATGGAGGTCAAATATTATCATAGTTGAAACACTAAATAAGTAAAACAATGACTAATATCAGGTGGTTTTAAACGAAAATTACAGCCAATCTCCATACCAATTGTCAGTCCTCTAAGTACAATTCAATAAACGCAATGCAAAGCAAATTGAAAAAAAAAAGAAGAAGAAAACATTCACCTCTGCCTCTGTTCATTAGCAGATTCTCTAAACTCTAAGTCACGTTGTCGCTGCTGCAACAACGAGTACATACAATTGCAGGTCCTTGAGATGGAAACCTAATCAACAAAAACCCTAATCAAACGTCCCCGGAAATTTTCAGGATTAATAGTAGTCGATGATAAACCATCTCTAGATTACCTGCAACATTGAAGCAAATATGTCTCTGTAAAAGGGAAAATTACCTGCAAGTCCGATTGAGAGGAGAGGATTGGCAGGAGAGAGTCCGGAGAAAGATGGGAGAAGGAGCGGTGAAGGAGAAGAGACGAGGAGGCGACGCAAAACCTAGAGACGAGAGGGAGAAGATCGGAGATGGTTTCAGATCGGAGACCCAAAACCTAGAGACGAGAGGAAGAAGAAGACTTAGGTTTTTTTTTTTATTAACATTGTCAAAATGATTTTTTTTTTCTAAGGAAGAATACTTAAGAAAAAAAATATCTATTTTCTCCAAAACTAAAATATTTTGCCTCTAAACGTTGGCGCTCATTTTTCCATAGCAGATATTGGGCTCCAAAACGCAATTTTGTTTCCCGCTTAACAAAATAATGGCATAGCGTTGATCTAATGCCATAATAGACTACCCCACCCGCGCGCACCCTCTACAATAGCACTTAGCAAAATCGTGCTATCCTCATGTGCTGTAAATACTCATATTTCTTGTAGTGGCAATCTCCCTTAAAGACTTGATAGTCAGGCTGCAGATCGAGTCTCAAAACCGCAAGGCAGATGGTGTTCAGTGTGAGCACACTGCTAATGTTGTTGATCACAAGGACATGGGGAGAAGAAAAAATTCCTTGAAAGCCTCTATTAGCTTTATGAAGCAAAAGGGTGCAATGAAGTTCTTGGGAAAGTTTCACAGATGTCACAAAATTGGTCATAAAGCTAGCGCAAATCATAGCAAGATTGACAACCGCAAAGACAAAGGGAAGGCTCTGGCCAACCTGACTCAAGATGATCTATGCGCTATGGTCACAGAGGTCAACACGGTTGAGGACAACCCGAAAGATTGGTGGTATGATACATGTGCTACCACTCACATATGCATTGATAGGGGCATGTTTAGCACTTATTGAAAAATGCAAGAGTGAGGAGCGGTTGTTAATGGATAACATCGGCTCGTCCAAGATTGAAGGTCGTGGCAAAGTGAAGGTCAAGATGACCTCGGGACATGAGATAAGTCTCAAAAATGTCAAACATGTGCCATAAATGCGGAATAATCTGATTTTCTGACCGCTTATTAGCGCCACCGGATTTGCTATTATTTTCGAGTTTGACAAACTTGTGCTCAAGAAACATGGGGTGTACTTGGGCAAGGGATATGTTAGGGGAGGACTAGTCAAAATGAATGTATTGACAGTCCTACCCAAAAATGTTATAACATATGTTTCAATCAATAAGAATGATCTTGTTAGGATCGTGGATGTGGAAAAAATTATGCAAATATAGAGAGATTGCGAAGGACTTTGTAAAAATTGAAGTGCGAAATGGAGCAAATACATATTTTTGGTATGACGTTTGGTCGCCATTGGGTAAACTGGTGGATGTCTTGGGTGATCGCGGATGTATAGACATGGGGATCTCAAGCTACACAGCTGTGGAGTAGGTCTTGTAAACTCATAGAAGAAAAAGACACATGAATGATTTATGCAATCGTATCGAGGATGCGATTGATGAGCAGCGGAGAAAGGGCGAGCTTGATGGTGAGGATATGGTTCTTTGGAGGAAACAAGGAGACACGTGTTGCCATGTAATGAGTTGGTTTTTTTGTTCTAATGGAGAACACATGTAAACAAGGAAAAGAGTTTGGTTTTTTTTGTTCCGCAATCTAATGGAGTTGCGGAATGAAAAAACCAAACTCTTAAAGAGATGATGAATACGATGTTGCATGAATCTGGGTTACCCCAAAACATGTGGGGGGGGGGGGAGGGGAAGCATTGCTTACTACAAATTATATCCTCAACAAAATACCGCACAAAGTCACTGGTAAAACACCATATGAACTTTGGAAATGTATTGTACCTAATACATGAAAGTGTGGGGGTGCTTGTCAAAAGTCGCAGTGCCACTTAAAAAGGTCACAATTGGACCTAACACGCTGGATTGTATTTTCATCGGATATGCACACAACAATATTGCTTATCGATTTCTGGTTCATAAATTAGACGTACCATATATTCATGTTAATACAACCATGGAATCAAAGAATGCTTCTTTCTTTGAGCACATGTTTCCGTGTAAAGATAAAAATCTGAAACGAACTCGTGGAGAAAGAGATGCAATTACCTCTGTAAATGAGGCGAACACTTCTGACACATTTTTAGATGATGCATAAGAGGTTGAAGATGAACCTAGAACAATCGGAATTTTGATCGGAAAAATTAAACCAACAACAAACTGGATCGAATGAGCTCCGAAAACGATCGGCAAAGAAAGGATTTTTTTATCCCCAAAATCCTTTAACGAACGATCGCTTCAAAAAGAAACGATTTTTTTCATAAACAAAATTAACAAATGATCAAATCCGATAGACCTTTGAAAAAAATCATATATAGTAAAAGCGAAGTAAATTTTCGGAATTGAGCTCTCTCATTCACCTTAAACCGTACAACTCGGTTAGTTCTTTTTATATCGGTTTGATTTAAGTTTTTTTGTCGTATCGATTATCGATTTTGGGCTTTCAGTTTTAAAAGTTTAGGGCCCGTTTACCGAAAACCCTACATAATTTCGAGTTTGATATTCTGTGGCCGCTTTTGTATTTTTTTGGATTGCGATTTTCGTTTTATCTAAACCCTAAGTTTTTGACTTGCTATAAATATATCCCACGTTTATAATTTTTTTTAAACTCATTGATTGTGTGTCGTTGGTAACGCTCATAGTCTTTGTGCCGTCTAATTTTTCTTTTGCTCTCTTTTGGCTTGATTTTTTTGTAACATTTGTGCCGTCTTATTTTTGCTCTCTTCTTCGGTTACAAGCTCCCGACTCTTTTATCGTTTTTTTCTTAATCCTCTCTCTGCAATATGTGCTTCGATCGTTTATACCGTGGTGATTTCTGCAATACATGTAAATGTCATTCTTTTATGTGTGCATATAGCTGATATTGATTAGGACGATATTACTTCTGATATTTGGGTATGTGTGTGTTTTTATTTGATACATTCTATAAACTGAAAACATGTGAAATTGATTGGCTTTATTCTATTTTTCTAAACATGTGAAATCCAGTTTTTTTTCCCCTTATCGGTGACATGTTGTCCTCCTTCTCTTTTACAAACGTAAGTCAACATTAACCTTTTCCATCTCGAAAATTTCTATTGTCATCTTGGGTTTTCTACAAATCTGATGAGAAAACGGAAGGTGGGTTTTATTGAGATTGGAATATTAATTCTTCATCGTTAGTCGGATCAGAGAATCTAGATGAAGAGTTGGAGGAGAGGGAATTATGAGGGCTGAAGATCTTTTCTCTCAGATTCCTCAGCCTCATACACCAAAGGAGCCAATGAAGTTTATGTCCAGATCATGGAGTCTAAACTCTTCTGAAACTCCGATCCAAAGCTCTACCTCATAAACAGAGAGAACACCAAGATTTATTTTCAGGTGCCCAGAACAGTCCTAGAGTCTTCTTCAAAGCTTCTGCTGCAGATACACTCATGGTATGATCTCTTCCTGATGATGCTTAATGTTCTAACAATTTTGACAGAATTTTAAGAAGAGAACAACTTTAAAGTCAAAGAATTCCACTTTATGAGTCGTTTGACCAGATTTGAATTCTGATTTTGGCGATTCGTTGGAAACGCAGGCAGAGATGGTCATGAACTCAACTGGTACGCGTAGATCGAAGAAATTATCAACGTGGTTTTACCATGAAGAATGCATAGAACTTTGCACTGGTTCTCTATAAGATCCAGTGGTAATTTCTTTGAATCTTATTCTCATATATTGCAAAGCTTTACTCACTTAAAAAATTTTGGTTCGCTTCTTGTGTGAATTTATGGTTATTATAGGTGAAACTGAATTTACGCTCTTATGATTGTAGTTAAAAGCTTACACTGCAACAAACGTTAAAGAGGAACTAGAAGTTTCGAAAAGAGAGTTTATTCAGTCAAATGTGGTTGTAAACATGCAGAAGAGAGTGTTTTTACCTATGATCATAGAGAGGTTTACAAAGGAAGCTTCTTTGAACTCTGATGATTGGATGAGTTAGTTAATGGATAATAACGCAGACGAAAAGCTTGGGGAATCGATACAGAAGTGTGTAGAAGGTAAACCAAACTACAAGAAAGCATCTCGGGTTATTAAATGGTTGCCATACAGTTCAAGGTTCCGTTATGTTTTCTCAAAGGATTTGATGGAACAAAAGCCTTGGTGGGTTTAAAAGGATATTGCTTGCGCTCTAAGAACCCTCTCGACCCTAATTCTCTCTGCTTTTCAATAGAGCCTTTGTATGTTTGTAATGAGACAATGGAAGAGAAAAACAAAAAAGCCTTTCTTCTGTACATGTGTGAATAGTAACCAATATGGGGTCTCAAGTAATAATATGACCTCGAGTCACTACTCTTTCTCTTTCTGCTGAAACCTTAAGAGACATATTTTTGAAGTATCGACTTTGTTCGAAGAGGAGAGAAGAAAATGTTAGTCTTTAGTAAGCACTTATTGTATGAACCCACATATGTTTTGAGTTCAGTTTTTTTAAATTCTTGGTTTAATAAATTATATTTTTCTGAAATCGTTGTTAGTTGTCTTGATTTTCAAATTTTATATTTTCTTTACTCGCAAAGAACATCTTGACTCGCAAGGAACATGTACGATTTCGAATACATACGTCCTAGAGCTTTAATATTTTTTTTGTTTTCTTTACTGGTCAGGTTTTGTCGAGATTTTCAGTACAAGACACAAACGAATTAGATTGGCTTTTATTCGCTTGATTGGACAATGGTGTTTTGTAATAATCGTAATCAAACGCTCTTGCTTATGTCGACTTATGAACGGTTTGGTATCGATCAAGTAGGTGATCGACTTCCTCTTAAGACTTTGTGTACGTATGCTGTCCCTTACCTCTTCCCTGGCGGTATTGGTAATATGCATATATCTTTGGATTATACAATTTTTATGTACCTTTAAAAATAAATTTATAGATATATAAAAACATAATAGTTCGATAGTACGATTTAGCGTTATATGGTCATATTCGTTTAATTGATGATTGCCTTGCATGCGATGCAGAAATTGAAGGACATGGCTATGGTGGTCTTGGAGGTAATGATCATGATTTCGTTGGTATTGGGCATTACCAGTCTGCTAATGGTAATCATGATCGTCTGAACTCCGGTGATCGCCATACTGGTGATCGATCTGGTCTCGATACTGGATTCGGAGGTGTTGGTGACAGTGGGGACGACGGTGATGATGGTTGTGAAGGATCTTATGGTGGGGAAGATCTTAGAGTTAAGACGAAGACAATAAAAAAAACAGAAGAAGTCGAAGACGAGACGAGACGAAAAAAAACCAAAATAATAATAAGCCAGAGAAGACGAAGACGATAAAGGAAGAAACCAGAAGAAAAAGACGACGAGAAAATGGCAATGACCCACGAAACATATCGATGTATGATCAAAGAAAATTCATGGATATTGAATTTGACAATACTAAACTGGTTCCAAACCCTGCTTAAAATGTTAGAGGAAATTTATGGAAGTTACGATGAAACGATGTAGATTTTTTTACGACGAATAAATATGTGATTAATATGAAGAAGAAGAAGAAGAAGAAGGACAAAGGCAAAGACGAGATAAATAAGAATAATAGAAAGAAGAAAAATAAGAAGAAAGAAGACAGGAAAACCCAAAAGAAAAACAAGAAGAAGAAGTCAAAGAAGACAAGACGATAAAGAAGTAGAACTCGAAGACCATGAAAAGGAAGAAGAAGAAGGAAATGACGAGGAAGATGTAAAAAGGATGATGGGGAAGAAGAAAAAGAAGAAGTTGATGAAGAAGAATTCGGAAAATATGAGGACCCAAACGTTAAAGATGAGGAAGGAGACCGGAAGATGAAGATGACAAAGTATGAGAAGGTGAAGATGCGGAAGGAAGCTAAGAAAAACCAGAAGAATAAGGAACCATAGAAGACAAAGAAGACAAATGCAATGGATTAGGAGAAGTCGAAGAACAAGAAGAAGAAGATCGACGAATAAAAACCGGAAGAAAAAAAAAGATGAAGTCGAAGAAGACAAAGATTATGAAAAAGAAGAAGCCCAAGACGATGAAAAAAATAAGAAAATTATGAAGAAGAAGAAAAACCAAAAGATATAGAAAAGGAAGAAGATAAAGCAAAAGAAGTAAAAGACGACGAAAAACCTGAATAATATGATGTCGAGAAGGCGAAGATGATGAAAAAGGATAAGAAAGAAGAAGACGAAGAAAAAATTGAAAGAAAGAAAAAAGAAAAAGAAGTCGGAGAAGATGGAGACGATGAAATTAAAACAAGTCGGAGAAGACGAAGACGATGAAAAAGAGAACGAAGAATACTAAGATGTTAAAAGGAAAAGATGAGGAAAAACCATATTTTAGGATTTTGTTTTTTATAAATATTATTAATCGGAGGTAACACATATAGGATAACATTTTATTTATATATGATACTATAATGTAGTTGATATGATAATTATATTTTTGTTGTAATTTTGTTTTCAAATTTAGATATACAATTTAAATAAGTGGTTTCGTGCACGGAAGATACAAAAAAATAGTGGTGTAAATGATGAAGCTGTTTTAACGGCCAAAAAATGTGTGATTGATATGAAGAAGGAGAAGGAAGAGATGGCCAATATGCTTGAAGGTAAACTAAGAGAGAGATGAGATGAGAAGTTGAAGGAGACAAGACTAAACATATCTATTGTGGAATTTATCATTCATGAAGGAGAAAAAAAAAGAACATACAAGAGATTCTTAAGAATGAAACAAGGGAGATCTAATTGTGAGAGAGAGAGAGAGAGAGAGAGAGAGAGAGAGAGAGAGAGAGAGAGATGGCCAATATGCTTGAAGGAACAAGAAAATAGTGGTTGAAATGATGAAGCTGTTTTAACGGCCAAAAAATGTGTGATTGATATGAAGAAGGAGAAGGAAGAGATGACCAATATGCTTGAAGGTAAACTTAGAGAACAAAAGAGGAGATGAGAAGTTGAAGGAGACAAGACTAAACATATCTTTTGTGGAATTTATCATTCATGAAGGAGAAAAAAAAAGAACGTACTAGAGATTCTTGAGAAAGAAACAAGGGAGATCTAATTGAGAGAGAGAGAGAGAGAGAGAGAGAGAGAGAGAGAGAGAGAGAGAGAGAGAGAGAGAGAGATGGCCAATATGCTTGAAGATACAAGAAAATAGTGGTTGAAATGATGAAGCTATTTTAACGGCCAAAAAATGTGTGTTTGATAAGAAGAAGGAGAAGGAAGAGATGGCCAATATGCTTAAAGGTAAACTAAGAGAACAAAAGAGGAGATGAGAAGTTGAAGGAGACAAGACTTTATCATTCATGAAGGAGAAAAAAAAGAACATACTAGAGATTCTTGAGAAAGAAACAATGGAGATCTAATTGTGTGTGAGAGAGAGAGAGAGAAAGAGAGAGAGAGAGAGAGAGAGAGAGAGAGAGAGAGAGAGAGAGAGAGAGAGAGAGAGAGATGGTCAATATGCTTGAAGGTACAAGAAAATACTGGTTGAAATGATGAAGCTGTTTTAACGGCCAAAAAATGTGTGAACGATATGAAGAGGGAGAAGGAAGAGATGGCCAATATGCTTAAAGGTAAACTAGATGAGAAGTTGAAGGAGACAAGACTAAACATAACTTTTGTGGAATTTATCATTCATGAAGGAGAAAAAAAAAAGAACATACTAGAGATTCTTGAGAAAGAAGCAAGGGAGATCTAATTGAGAGAGAGATAGAGATATATATATATATATATATACATATATACAGAGAGAGAGAGAGAGAGAGAGAGAGAGAGAGAGAGAGAGATGGCCAATATGCTTGAAGGTACAAGAAAATAGTGGTTGAAATGATGAAGCTGTTTTAACGGCCAAAAAATGTGTGATTGATATGAAGAAGGAGAAGGAAGAGATGGCCAATATGCTTGAAGGTAAACTAAGAGAACAAAAGAGGAGATGAGAAGTTGAAGGAGACAAGACTTTATCATTCATGAAGGAGAAAAAAAAAAGAACATACTAGAGATTCTTGAGAAAGAAACAAGGGAGATCTAATTGAGAGAGAGATAGAGAGAGAGAGAGAGACTTAAAACCTTCAAGAACATGTAAGTGTAGTTTTTTTGGTAATGGTAGTTTTACTTATTTTTTTATATATATTCTATTTTTTAATATTTCAAATTACATAGTGTTTAGAAAAACAAGCATTGCTCAAGGAGAAAATGGCAACGACACACGAACCATATATATGTATGAACAAAGAAATTTTAGAGATATTGAATTCGACAATACTGAACCGGCTCCAAACACTGTTTGAAATGCTTGAGGAAAATTATAGAACCTACAAAGAAACAATGGTTGAAACAATGAAGATGTTTTGGCGTCGAAACAATGAAGATGTTTTGGCGTCGAAACAATGAACAAAATTTTCGATGAACGTATGTTCCCAGAAAACCCTAACAAATATCAGTATCATTAGTGCAAAAAGCATAAACGATTTTAAAGATTTAAGAGTGTAAGAACCTCAATTTCTATAACAAGGCAACTGTTATATGTAAAGACAATTGAAGAACAGAAATCGAAAAAATACAATACCAAATCGTAAAGATGGAAAGGAATTGCATAGGCGAGACGACGAATCTCTTTCCTTAAATCTTTAAACGCCTCGTAGTGTGACGGTTTCTGTTTTCCAGCAACGAATAACATAATCTATTGAACCAGATTTTTTATGAGTACTCTCAAACTATATAATACAAAGAAGAAAAGAGAAGGATTGTTGTGTTTTTGATGTATGTAGAATGAGAAGAAGATGCTGGTTTTATAGCCCATATGCTCAACGAAAGAGCCATAAAAGAGGAGATTGAGAATTGATTCTCATAATAACCATTTGACGTGAATTAAGTTTTATGTTACAAAAATCAATCATAATTGAATTTGCACTTAATTGCCAATATCAATTGGCGTTAAACACATCAATTAGAGGACATATTTGTTGACTCAATCAACAACATAATTCAAAAAGAATTTGGGCCAAACAAGAGATTAATCTTATTTGCCAAATTCTGAAGTCCAAGATTGGCCCGTGTATCTCTTTTCTTCAATACATCAAAGTGTACTCGAGGTTTTAAACTTTGTTATAAATTCTTCGCTTTATATACAAGAGGAATTTCACCTCATCTTTCTGATGTGGACATTATACAAATGTTACATATTATGCTTTACAAGCAACCCGCTTTGGATCTCCATTTCTCATTTAAACTAACTCCGTTTTTGACATATGAAGACACTGGGTTTGTTCGTTTGCCTGCCACAGGAGGTTGCGGCTGCGACCAAGCGGTGTTCATAAACCTGACGCAGTCTCTTGTGTCTGAAATTTCTGGTCGCTGAAAAAATTCAGCTTTGCATCTGGAATTGTTGCGCTCAGTCGCAACGTGGGAGAGAATTTCTAAGACAAGAGGCATAGTTGAGAAACGTGGGCGAAGCCCTGCTCGTTCTGTTCTTCACACCGTAAACCCTAGCCGCCTCCAAAAACCAAGTTCTCGCCGCCACCTTGAAGGATGATTTCTCGGCGACCCGTGTGGACCCAAGTGACAATCTACCTATCCCTGGAAACCCCCGAGTCTTATCTTTTCAGTAAGACTAAGATTGTCATGTTCGAATGCATGTGTCAAACGTTATCGTCGTTTCTTCGTGTTGGCGGTAGTCTGCCTGAGTCTCTAACCTGACCAGTTTTAGTAGGGAATGGAAACGGATTGGCAAACATGTTATGATTGATCTGAAAATCAGTAAGCACATTCCTGACCCTTGTAAATAGTTGTATTTGAAAGGCGTGTATCATTCCGAATCGTTATAAGAAAGTTATGTATGTTTTCTTAGAAGTAATATGTGCAGCGTGCATCTGTAACCAGTCTGACGAGTTGTATCTTTTTTGTTTGACCTGAAAACTTTCAGAGCAGTTGGGGACACGTGGAACTAACTCTCGGTTGAAGGAGAACCGATTTGAGCTTCAGAAGCATAAGAAAACGTGACAGAGAATATGTCCAAAGGTGAACCGGGTTCATTATTCATCATCAAGTGGCAAAGATGAGGAACGAGATCGTATTTTCTCCATACCCGTTGCTTCTTCGGTTTATTACTTAGTCTAGCATAAAGTCGAGAATATATATGTTATGCTACATATGAAATGTCATATGTTTAGTGATGATTGTTATATCTATTTGTATATATATATATATATATANTGAAAGAAAACGAATGACGTGATAATTGTTGCGTGAAATGTAAGATGATGTGTGATATATTATATATATGTGTGTATAGTGTGCTAAGGGCACGTATAGTGGATAAACTGCGATAGGGACTGCGTGTAAGGATGGAAGATCTTTGCCTAGCGGTCGATGTGTGTTGGTCTAGTAGTGCGTGTAAGGATGGAATATCTTTTTTTTTTTGCTGAAATGTAATATTAATTAATCAATGAAAGAAGAGATATGTACAGAGTTTGAGACTTAACTTACTGATCGTTAAGCCTAAGAATGGGAAAAACTTCAGAATGTAAAACAGGGAAAAACAGAGCAGAGATGCAGAAAAACAATCCAGCAGAACAGTGCCTTTAGCGACGAGGAATAGATTAGAGGTCGTTCCAACGAGTTAGCAAGTCAATGGATGCTTCATCTTGGTTTGGGGATAGCGATCGAAGACGAAGTCGGATGTCCTTAACAATGGTATGAGTGAGTAAGAGAGCGGGGCGAGGGGGTTGATGGTGACGACGACCATTTCGCTCCCGCCAAATGTAATAAACGGCGGTCTGAAACGCTAGTCCGTTTCGTCTTTTTTTCAGAACATCACGAGTGGTGATTGATCAATCTGGGTTTCTTCGCCCCTGAAGAAGTCCCGTGCATAGCCAATTCCAGACCGTGAACGAGTACGGACAAGCAAAAAATAGGTGATCTCTCGATTCATTGTATTCTCCACATAAGAAGCATGGTTGAACCTGACCCCATTGTCTCATTCTCTCTCCCGTGGAAAGCTTGTCGCGAATCGCTAGCCAAGTGATAAAACCATAACGTGGAATCGATTGAGAGAACCAAATCAGTTGACTCCACCAAACGACCGACCTGGTTTCCTAATATGCTCCCATGTTGATTTAGTGGAGAAAAAGGGTTTGTACTCATTTTGGTTATGGCGCCAAAGAACATTATCTTGTCCGGCTTCAGCGCACGGTGTCGGTAACAAACGAATCCGGTTCAGCAGAGCTTGAATAGTCACATTCCGACATCGACGGAAGTTCCATACGTTGTTGCGAACTGCATCAGAGACCAGAGCGTGCCGATTTAGACCCAAAATGCGAGTTCCCGCCTCATCCACAATGTTTATAAGCCTTCCAATTTGCAGCCAATCATCAGACCATAAGTATGTAGCTTCTCCATTTCTGATTTCGTGTCGGATGAACTCCGAAGCTAGCGGTCGAAGCTTAAGCAGTTTTTTCCAAATCCACGAGCCTCGATAATTCTCAGGAGCGTCCCAGGATAAAGATTGACGGAGCAGATAGTGGCGGGTCCAAGCTACCCATAATGAACTCGTATTTTCGAATAGGCACCAAATAAGTTTCAAGGAGAAAACACGGGAGGTGTCATGCAATCTGCGGATGCCCAAACCCCCTTCTTTTTTGGGTTTGCACACATCCTCCCAAGCTACTTTAGCTCTGGTAGTGATATGGCTGGTGCCCGACCAGAGAAAAGCGGAGCACATAATCTCTATTGCGTCAAAACAAGACTTTGAAAGCCGAAAAACTGCGCACCAGAAGTTTGTCGTGCTGGAGATGACAGACTCAAGGAGTTGTAATCTACCCGCGAAAGAGAGTGATTTACTTGACCAAGAGTTCATACGACTGCGGATTTTATCAATGAGCGGCTCGTAGTCCTGACGAGTCATTGTTTTGGTCGTGAGAGGCAATCCAAGGTATCTGATTGGGAGTTGTTCCAAGGGAAAACCAAGTTCCTGGGCAGTGAGTTGAAGGGAGTTATGAGAACGACCGGCCATAAATAAGGAGGATTTTGATGCATTGATCGCGAGCCCCGTAGCGCTTTCAAAGTCGAGAAGTACCTCCCTTGTACCTCGAAGAGAGTTCTCTGTCCCATCCATGAACACTAGCATGTCATCTGCAAAACTCAAGTGCGTAATGTGGAGATCTCGGCATAACGGATGATAGCCTATTCGTCCCTCGCTTGCTGCTTTGTTCAGCAGTAAAGACAGAACATTTATCGCGATTACGAATAGATACGGCGATAGCGAGCATCCTTGTCGTAACCCTCGACTACTTGTGAAGAAACCCTCAAGGTCCCCATTCACTAAAACTGAGAAAGCCGCTGTAGTAATACAGTTACGAATCCACATGACAAACATCGCCGGAAAGCCCATGGTTTGCAGGGTAGAGATGATAAAGTCTCATCGTACCGTAACGAAAGCCTTCGCAATATCCAATTTTAGCACACAGCGGGTGAAATAGAGTCCTTGTGGTAGTCCTTAACAAGCTCAGTTGCTAACAATACATTTTCTAGTAGGAGACGTCCTTTGATGAATGCACTCTGATTTGGGACCATACTATCCGGCAGAACAGCTTTGAGCCTCTTAGCAATGATTTTGGAGATGATTTTGTAGATTATATTGCAGCAGGCTATAGGACGATAATCACGAATCGTTTGAGCATCAGTCTTCTTCGGTATTAAACAAAGCATTGTTGCGTTCACTCCATTTGGCATGAAGCCGTAGACAAAGAAAGACTGCACCGCAACTATCAGATCTGCTCCAATTACAGTCCACGCTGCCTCATAAAACTCAGCCGTGAATCCATCCGGTCCCAGAGTTTTATTCGAGGGTATAGACCGGAGCACTTGTCTTATCTCAGCTTCAGTAACATTACTTACTAGCGTCTCAGCCGTCTCTGGCGGGCATCGGTATGGGATAAGCTCTTGCAGTTCTTCCAGTGTATAAGTAGGGGTTGGAGATGGTTGGGTTTGGAGAAAATCCCTGAAGTAATTCACCAATTCAAATTTAATGTCTCCCAGTTCTGAAATCACCATCCCGTCATCCTTGATTAGTCGCTTATCGAATTTTTTGCTTTTCTGGTTTGCGTAGTTTGGTGATAGAATGTGGTGTTTTGATCACCGTATCTTAACCACGTAATTCTCGATTTCTGACCAAAGAAACGCTATTCTATTCCAGCAAAGTGGTGCCAAATCGCGGAAGCTTCTGTAGCTGCCATGACATTTTCCGGCGTCGGAGCTAGGAGAGCTTGAGTTTGTTTTTCGCATAAAATGATGATAGCTTATTTTGTTTTACCGGTAATGTCTCCATATATGTCCTTGTTAAGAGCTCGGAGATGTGGTTTGAGGGTCTTGAGCTTACGGTGGAAACGATGGAGAGCTAATCGGGAATGGTATAGAGGTATTGTTTCTTCCCATATGCGCGAAACAGTCTCAAGAAACTTCGGGTGCTCAGTCAGGAAATTGAAGAACTGAAAGTGTCTACGCTTCACTGCCGTTTGACTGTCTAGAGATACAAGAATGCGTGTGTGATCAGAGATGCCATTGGCTTCAAAAAGTGCATACGATTGCGGATAGGTAGAGAGCCAAGAGCCATTTACAAGCGCTCGGTCTAAATTTTTGCCAATTGGGTCCCTTTCTTGCTGATTCCACCAGGTGAACTTAGGCCCCGTATATCCCAGATCCATCACTTCACATTCAGAGACAATAGCCTGGAAGTCGCGCATACCAGATTGATCAAAAGGGGTGTCAAAAGCTCGCGAATGCTCCTCTGATGCTAGAATCTCGTTAAAGTCCCCTAGCACTATCCATGGCATGTCTGCTGCCACAAAATAGTCTCGAATCTGCGTTAACTCCTCCCATAGTACCTCTCGTTCTCGTCGAAAATTTGAAGCATACACACAAGAACATATGAAAATCGATCCTGTTAAGGTAGTTACCGAGATCGTAATGACTTGAGAACTTTTGAAAAGTGGCGTGATTGTAACTTTATCGGACCACACCACCCAAATTCTCCCCAAGCGGTGATAATCGTAGTTGGTAATAGAGTTCCACCCATGGAAGACGCTCTCCAGGATAGACGGACAATTTCCTTCTTGAACTCGAGTTTCGAGAAGGCAACAAAAAAGAGGATTCGTTTGATGAATCCAAGATCGGACAGAATCATGTTTGCGCATTTTGTTGAAACCACGAGTATTCCACAGAAAAAGATGTCATATCCTTAGTGCTTCCTCTCGGAAGCCTTTTTGGTTTGCTTGTGTGAGGAAAGTTGTTTATCCTTTTTGGTGGGGATTGACTTCTTAAGAGTTTTTGGTTTTACTCGAGTTCATGTTCCGATTTTAGTCTTGGTCTGTTGGACAGGAACATCCTCTTCTTCAGAGGAATCGTCTTCATTTCCACCCCTGTTCAAGATTTATCCTTCCTCTATTTCACCTTCCTCCTCATCAATGTCCTCTAGGGCCTCAAACCGCGTGGGAGAGGAGTCCATTAGGTTCTTTTCCACACTTCGAGTAGTTCTAGCTGATATATTCTTGACTGGTGATCGTTTTCCGGATTTGGCAACCACCGTCCATGATTCTTCCTTATTCATATTCTCTGCATTCTCTTTAACTGAACCAAATATTTCTGCCTCTACATTTTCCGCCTTGCTCTCGTTAATTGCAGCATGTATGGTTTCTCTCGCAACAGACTCTATCTGTTTCACTGAATTTGGATTTCCGTCATGTCCATTCTCCACTTCCTGCGATTTTTCCACTTCCTGCAGATCAGAAGATAGGACTTTCGGAGAGATCTGTTTTGGACTCTGCCTACCACGTTCCTTAATATGCTCAGCCTGAATTATCGCTTCCTTGCGCATATGTGAGCACTCATTGTCTTTGTGTCCCCAACTCTGACATAGCAGACATTGAGGCGGCAACCACGGGTAGGAGACTGGGATCATAATTTCAGGATCTGATTGGAGGCAAATTTTCTCTGGTAGAGGCTGTTCTAGATTGACCACCACCATTACTCGGGCCACGTCTAGTCGAATGCATCGTTCTGTATTGGGATGCAGTTTCTGAGCATCCCCCACCAGATCCCCCAAGAACATCAAACCTCGATGATAGAACAGATGGTCTGGAACCTGGTGAAAATCAACCCAGAGTGGCATTGAAGAGAGATCCGGCTTCAAAGATGATGTACGCGGGTTCCATTCTTGTACCACAAGAGGGACATCAGAGATATGCCAGAAGTGTCTACGCAGGACTCGAGCTCTGGTTTGGATGTTGTCGATGCCGAATAGGTCAGTTTTCGGATTGTTAAATTGAGCATCAATCTTGGAAATTTTTTCAGGGTCTCCCCAAATCCTATTGACCGTGGCATGAACTTGACCTATGTGCGGAGCGTCACCGATGAAGTATCCCACGATGAATTTTGACCAGAGAGGTTGTGCATTAAGAAGAATTTCCTCTTGTATCGAAGCAGAGGCCACTCCATTGACTACTTCCGTAGCGCGACGAGGCAGCTTGGCCTGCTTTGATTTGTCATAAAGGATGTCTGCAAAGGAGGCTTTTGGGGAGGGTGAAGAGGCGGCTGCCCCGGACGGATCCGTCACCGGAGGCGGCGTCTCCATAATCGGAGGCGGCGGAAACTTGCAAGAGACGAAATAAGAAAAGTTTTCGCTCTAGGGTTTTCGCTCTATATCATGCCGGATGGAATATCTTTGCCTAGCGGGCAGTGCCGTTCCTTAATTTTGGGTGGCCTAAATCATATTTGAAATATGTGTGGCCTTATATATAAATACTAATGGTTAAAGCCTTAAAGGAACACAAATAACATAAAAGTATTTCAAATCATTGAATATGGTTAAATCATGGTTTGTGGATTCTAAAGAGTCGGATTTCTTAGGTAACGACATCGAGAGTTTTAAAATTTGTCAAGATTTATTATAATTGTATGTTTAATCTACTATATAAAAGAAGAAGATTGTTTTTAAATACTATTATTATCTTAAAAATAAAAAGGATTTTGTATGATTTGTCACTTATTTTAGGTTTAGTTAGTTTTTAGCACTTTTAAAATTTATTAGTTTTTTAGCACTTTGGGTACACCCTGAATTTTTTCGAATTTGCCCATGCCACGATACGGCGTGGACGGTTGTGTACGGTACACGATAAAATAAGAGAAAGAGGTAAAATGGTTTTTTGACAGACGAAAGTGTTAGAAATTTAACTAGTTTTAAAAAGTGCTAAGAATTTAACAAAACTTAAAATAAGTGACAAACCATGCAAAATATCTCCAAAAATAAATCTATAAGAAATTGAAAACTGCATAAGAAAATATGAGGTACATACACACGGGAGAAAAAATATATATAAAAAGATGTACAGGGAAGGGTTGGAACAAAGCATTGTTTGATACAAAATCAAAGTCGTTAACCATCAGAACAAACCAACATTTTATGAAATATGTCCTTTAAATTTTAAATATATATTGTGGTCTGAAGCAAGTGCTTTACTTGCTTTATGGCAGGGACGGGTCTGCTAGCGGGCTGACGAGCCAATGGGGCGGCCATTAGAACCGTGGGGTGTAGCATGTGTGAGCGTGTAAAGCATCTGAGATGGGACGGCCATTAGAACTGTGATATGGGGCGGCCATTGGAACCGTGAAATGAGGCGCCATTAGAACCATGTGAGTGAACAAGATCGTGTTTTCTCCATACCCGTTTCTTCGTTTTATTCAAGTCGTGACAGAGAATATGTCCAAAGGTGAACCGGGTTCTTTATTCATCATCAAGTGGCAAAAGTGAGGAACGATATCGTGTTTTCTCCAGACCCGTTGCTTCTTTGTTTTATTACTTAGTCTAGCGTAAAGTCGAGAATATATATATTTTATGCTACAGGTGAAATGTCATATGTTTAGTGATGATTGTTATATCTATTTGTATATATATATATATACATGTATATATGTGTAAACGAATATGAGATAATATACGAAATGAAAAAAAACGAATGACATGATAATTGTTACGTGAAATGCAAGATGATATATTTATATATATATATATATATATATATANATGTCTGTATAGTGTGCTAAGGGCACGTATAGTGGATAAAACGCGATAGGGACTGCGGGTAAGGATGAAAGATCTTTGCCTCGCGGTCGATGTGTGTTGATCTAGTAGTGCTTGGAGCATCATGACCATGACGGGCTGACGAGCCAATGGAGCGGCCATTAGAACCGTGGGGTGTAGCGTGTGTCAGCGCATAAAGTATCTGAGATGGGCGGCCATTATAACCGTGATATGGGGCGGCCATTAGAACCGTGTTATGGGGCAGCCATTGGAACCGTGAAATGGGGCGGCCATTAAAACCGTGTGAGTGCTGCACAAGCTGGCGTGATTAAGGCACCATGGAGTTTAGAAATCTCTTGTATGTTTGGGTGTGTCAATAGGACACGTGTTTGATTCTTGTCTCAGTCTTAGACTTGGTGATAGTCGTAACGGTATTCATGTGTGGTGAATTCGTGAGTATTTGGACTTGCCTTCATGGAGTAATCGTTCCGGTGTGGTGCATGACTTTTAGGAGTTTTTCATTTACTTATTCGTTGTTTTTAATTTAAAATACTATTAATTAATGAGATGTGGTTTTAAATATGTTAATTTTGGTTAAGTTTGTTTTTGTAATACGTTTGAATTCGATCATTGGGAATAAGATTGCATTGGACTTCAAATGTTACTTGTATGTTAAGTCAATACAATGACAATGCCATCTCGGTTAAGTAAGAGTGGGTTGTCTCACTAACGATCCCAAATGAGAAACGAACATGAGCCAATTAAAATGTACACTGAGGCATAAACCTAGGGCTTATCCAATCAATACATGTGAATACAAATGCGTCTATTCTACTGTCTCCTTGAAGGGTCCAGATTCATGCAACAGTTTGATGACATAATCCACCTGCGAATGTACAACGTTACATTGTTTAAAGCAACGATACAATTAGATACCAAACATTTATTTACTCTTATAACTTTACCAAATAACCATAACTCCAAACGTACCTGATTTGATTCGCGCACTAAAAACTCGTCTATCGCTTGCTTGAAACCTTCATCGAATATGTAATGGCAACTATATGTTTTAACAGGAAGGTAGCCCCGCTGAATCTTATGCTCACCCTGAGCTCCAGCTTCTACCGCTTTTAGATTAAACTCTATTGCTGCTTCGATTGCCTGTGACCATTATTGTAAAACAATGACCTCACACTTATATATTTAGTGAATGTTTGGGACCTAAATGGTATTAAGTTAATGTGATTTAAGTGGAAGT
Organism: Eutrema yunnanense; assembly: GCA_002933935.1. NCBI lineage: Eukaryota > Viridiplantae > Streptophyta > Magnoliopsida > Brassicales > Brassicaceae > Eutrema > Eutrema yunnanense. Next base: position 309,081 of record PKML01049734.1, read on the forward strand.
GTTTAAAGTCAATGTATTGCAGAAAGACCATGATAAATATGGAGAATCCTCTATTCTACACTTGAAACAGTATAACAGACAAACAATTATCCATTTGTGAAGAAAACTCTGAAACTTTGTAACAACAAAACCAACCTGGTAATAGCACGCTTCAAAATGGAGACTAGGATAATAGGACTCTGGACGACAACCCCAGAGTCGACCAAATAGAGTATCTCCTCCAATAAGATTCAATGCTCCTGCAACAGGTTCATCGTTTTCCTCAGCAAGAACAAGTAATACCCCGTCTCCTAACTTTGATGCCATGTCGTGGAAGAACTCCCTTGTTAGATAAGGTGTTCCCCATCTACAAATAACCGGAAAACGTTAAAATATGTGGAAGTACAAGCATATGTATTATCAGAATTGCGATGCAGGTGCGAAACACTTGAAGATGACAGATAATTGCATGCCAGTATGTGCATAATACACAGAGACAGATGTATGTATATATATGCGCCTGGTGATAAGAAAAATAAATTGTCGCAATGATATGGACTAAACTTGTTATCAGTTGTGTTCTTGTAGAAATCATAGAAGGAATCCCAGTGCCTAGCCTGCAAATACATCAGGAACAAAAGGTGGTCTGAAAATTAGAATGATTTAGGCCAGATACAAGGAAATTTTTCAAGACACATATTAATCTAGAATCCCTATAACGTAGAAAGAAATGTCCTTTGTAGCATGTCCCATCAATTCTAACCTCTTGTAGCAGACATTGAGAACCAGAAGTTGATTATAGCCATTATAATGAAAAGATACCTCGAGGAAAACTCAGTTACAAAAAATAGCTCATCTCGTCGCAGTCCAGTCACGTACCTTTATTTCATCTCCTCGCAGCCGTCTCATTTTTAAGTTCTGGGTAACAATCTACTAGAGAAAAAGAGCATTAGAAGTCAGCAGCGTGCTTGAAAAACGCCATAAGTAAAGAAATAAGGCTCAGTTCAAAAGTTGATGGGAAGAACAAAGGAATAACCATTCTATTTAACTATCCACAAGGGCAAAGATACTTAAAAAATAAATCTCAACTACTCGCACAACAAGGGTTTATCAATGTCCTTTTTACTTATCCGTTTCCAAGCCAATAATAGATGAAAGAAAAAATATAGATTTGAGGCATTTCCAGAGTCTGTATTTTACTATCCTCCAAATGCATTATACATATATCTAATAAGAGTAAATGGTCTCTCACTCAAATGACTTGCATAGAGCCACGAGTGGTTCCTTTTTCTACATCCATTAGCTTAGATAACACCTTTTGTAACTTGTGTTTTACCCGCATGCATTATCAATCCCTTTTATGTTTGTTCGCATATCTGTCTTGCTACTTATGGACTAGGTTGATTTTATTGATCATTGGGATGATATGGAAAGAGGAAAAATAAACAAACCTTTTTGCGTTCCTGCCGGATGTTTTTCCTTTTGCTTTGCTTCATGTCCATCAAGAACTCATCAAAACTGAAATCAGTCATATGTTAAGTGAACAAAGTTGGAAGACAGCAGATCATGACCAGACAGAAACCGATGCATATATCTTAGTATAACCGTAACAAATCAATTGCTTCATAGACTTAATAGATATCAATAAACAAAATATAAACGCAACTACAATAACCACGATATTGGCAGCGAAACTTCAATTACGTTTTATAGCCACGGTTTTTCCAGTGGTACTGCATCCCAATCCTCTGAGAGAAGCCTTTCTCCCTCAGTTTGTTCCACTCAGCTCCAGACGGAAAGGTAATGTGCAAAGATGAAACTTGTAACTGCCAAAAATGCACAAAATAAAACTAAATCTGGCACCAGATAGCATATGTTGAAAGCAAAACTCAACGCAAGGTAACCATTACAGCTCTTAGCAGGTAAAAGGTGAGCTTGTTTCTTTATTTTATTTTAACGATAGCTAATACATATGAAAAATGAGTTATGTATACCATATGATCACAAGATTAATCATGTTACTAAACTCAACATGTTCCTAGTTTCTTTTCATAACGATATCATACCTTAGCTGCCAGTTCTGTCATGGCGGAAACAATAGCATCAAAAACTTGGTCTTTACAAGGATGATTACGGATCAGAATCCTAGGGCCAGAAACTGGGGTGAAAGGAACACAACACTGGAGTTTAGGATAATATCTTCCGCCGAAACTGCGGTATGCATCAGCCCATGAGTGATCGAAAACAAATTCACCGTAGGAATGGCTGTTAACACATATTACAAATACATGAGAATAGTCATAGAAAACCCCAATCATATTAAGGATGGATACATCTAAAAGATAAAACCTTTTGAGATAAAGCGGCGTAACGCCCAAAACATTCCCGGATTCATCCTTTGCAACAATATGTAATGGCATCCAACCTGTTTCCTGAAACAATTGCATAGAGAGAGATACATAAGAAAGACAAAAACATCAGAACAATTTTTGTAAAAAGGAAATTGTGTTTTTTTTCTTTTCACCGACCCGAATGGCACAGCCTGTCTCTTCTAAGCTTGAGAGAAACCCATGCATTAGAAATGGATTATAGCTTTCAGGTTGTGAAGAATCCAAGGCACAAGCATCCCATTCAGCTTGTTGTATCTCTGATATTGAAGAAACAACTGAAAGTGAAATGACATTCTTCCTCGAAGATTCCTAAACTCGAAATTGAAAACAAAAAATCACTGTTACGAGCAGAAGTGATAATAAATTAGAACAGTGCTCTGGCATAAACAAAATACCTCGATGCCTGATTCAATTAGAGGATAATTCCCGAGTGAAACATCGAATTCTCGTACTTCTTGAGACTTATTAGACCTCCAAAACATAGCAGTGACCGTGGATGCTCGTCTTGAGCTCCGGACATTTTCTCTCTTCCACGAATTTCCCTGCAGAGAGAGAGAGATCATCATGGAGATTGAATTAGGCCGAACAATCTGGAATCGGATTAAGAGGAGGAAGAGGAAACGAAGAAGAAAACTCACGTAGTGACGATGGAATCGGCGAAGAGGAAACGAAGCTTTGCAGTAGGAAAGTACAACGGCCATGAATGTGTGGCTCCTCAGGTCCTCCAGTTATGTGGCTGTTTATGGGATGCCCTTTTTATGTCATCAATTAAATTTAAATTAAATATCATTCAACACTTGTGGAGAAAACGGATAAAGCAGTTCAAGCGGATCAGACTGATCAAGTATATCAAGCCGGAATAAATGCGGATCAATCAGATTAAACGATTCAAAATATATGGTTAAATAGGAACATCGGTGCATAAAGTATATTTGAATTAAATATAAATATAATAAATATTGTAATGGTTATAAATATGTATAATATATTATACATAAAATGACTTCAAATACAATACATCGGTAAGAAACAAAAAAATTAAGATCATGTATTTTGATTTGTCCATAACATATTTGCAATTTTGATTTGTAATATTATTTAGAGTATAATAGTATGCATATGTGTATTTATAACATACTATTATAAAATATATATTTAATATTATTATTATTATAGTAATATTAGTTATAAATAATTAGTAAACATATTTATTTAATATTAGCTATTATTTTATGTGGAAAATGATAACATAAAATTTAACAATTCTAGATATATATAACCAATACTACATATTGTTAATAGAAACTGAGTTTTTTTGTTTACATTTTTTTATTAAAAAAAACAAAATATTGTTCATGTATTTCAACTAAACCACTCTAGTATGGGGGTGTTCGATCTGCCTTGCGGTACTTCATAAAAGAATGACAAAAGAACAAAAAAAGATTATTCTCTTTTTGAAAGTGCGATACTTTGACGGTTTGATGATGGTGGACTTTTGCAAGTTTTGAGATCAATTACTCAATATAAAAAGTAGTATATGAGGTATCAATCCAATGGGGTTTGACTCAATGCACCAAGATTTCATATAACTTCCTAAGTTAAGCTAATAAGACTAGTTTTGCTGAATAAGCTAATGGTCTAACTTAATTAAGGCAAGAAACAACTAATAGCAATACTATACGATATGAAAATGATGATAAAAGGCGAATTCAATGATAAGGTAATTGAGATAAGGTAATCCAATGGCTAATTGATGTTGTCCAATGTTTAATGAAGAGTAATCCCTAGGCAAAGATCACTAATCTTAACTAATCATCTCTCAAGGCATTAATTACTTTGTTAATCACTAATCCAACATCAAATTCTCATTTGTGAATCACTAATTAGCAAGCTTTAAGTATAAACATTCAAGATCAACCAAATAATCACTCTAGACAACTAATCTCTTAGGCTATAAATGAATATCTTTTAATTAGTTCATCAAGGCATTTCATCGAACATCTTGTGTGCATGAAATGTTTTTTGATCTAAATCCACTTTCTCAAGCTAGCTCTAGCCTTAAAACCACTAATCAAGAAGGGAAATAATATAATATAATCCTAGACATCATTAATTAACCATTAAATCACCCTAAATATACCAAATCCTCAAATCCTAAAAAGACTACTCTTAATCATGGTGTTCTTGATAAATTATATAAAATAAGTATCAAAAACCATGATTAATGATGATAATGATTAAGAAATAGAAAATGGAAAACGGAAATCACAAGAAAATAAGCTTAGATTGCATAAAAAGTGTATGATCTCTCTTAAAAATCCAAAGAACCAAGGTTTTAGACTTAGAAAAGAGATAAGAAAAGAGATCAACAAAAAAAAAAAAGGGTTTTTGGGCTAAAATAGTGAAAGGGGGCGAACCGGGTCGACCCGGGACAAATCGGGTACCAACCCGGGATAAACCGGGTACCGACTCGGTCGAAATGGGTCAAATATGGTATTGATTGGCTTCACACCGATGTCACAAATCGGTGCAACACATCGGTATTGATCCTGGGTTTGTGCGGTTGGTGGTGTTGTAGAACCTTCGGTAAAACCACGATATCTCCTGGAATACATGTCTGAATAGCCTCAAACCACTTCCTGTAGACAGCTAACTCACTGGGCTACAAATTTTGTGAAGACCACAGAGGCTAATTCGGACTGGAGACCCTTCTTCCAGCTAGGTGTTTCAGGAACGTCGGGTGAGCTCGGCTGGTTTGGGTGAGATAAGTGTTACACCGATCAGTCACACCGACTTGTGACGTCGGTGTAATCCCCTGAAGCTTCAATACTGATGTCACAAATCGGTATTGCACATCGGTGCTAAGGAAATTTTTCCTCTGTTTCCACACCGATTTGTTGCACCGACTTGTGACCTCGGTGTTGAAAAAACCGTTTCGGCCAGGCGGACCTGTCTCTGGTAAATCAGTCATATCTCTCAAACCACACGTCCGTATGACTTGATTCCAGCTCATGTGGACAGCTAACTCCTTCCTCTGCAACTTCCATGAAGCATATTGAAGCTGGATCTGACTGGAAACCCTTTGTCAGACCCGTTCATTCAGACACTCCGGACGGACTCTTCTTTCTCTTATGCTCCATAACTCCAAACATCATCAACTGTCTCCAAAACACCTAAAAACACTCCAAATGCATGAAAAACTCACTAGGACCTAATGCAAACACCTAATAATCTAATAAAGACAAAAATGCTATAAAAACTATGCAAGACATTTGCATGAGACACAAAACAATAACATAAATGCATGTTAAAACGAGTAAAATATGCACTACAAGAAAACACAGTTTTTGTGACTATTTTTTGCGACTATTTTTTTTAGTCACAAAAAAGAGGGACGATATTGTGACTACTCATAATGCAGATGCATAATAGTCACAAATTACCGACTAAAAAAAGTAGTCAGACAATAGTCGCTTATTTGCGACTGTTTAAAGACTTGCAAAAGTAGTCCCAAATTTGTGACTGATTTGCTTCGGTTTAGCAACTCCACTCGATTTTTTTTTAAATAAACATCAAATAATATACAAAAAAATTCAACACTTACAATTTTTAAAATATAATCATTTTATAAATACTAAATTATAAACCCTAAACCTCTAACTCTTAATCATAAACTCTAAATCTTAAATTATAAAATATATTTTTGAACAGCTATATACCCAAAATCATTGTAAAATGATATTCAAACCTTATATGTTCTTAAAGTTTAGGGTTTAGGGTAACATGTACACTAATTTGGAAACTCAGTTTTTGTGACCAATTTGGGACTAATTTTTAATAGTAGTAACAAAATAGTCTCAAATTTGGGACTAATTTGCAACTACACTCGATTTTTTTTTAGAAATCAATAAATTCTAAACTCAAACCACAAACCCTTAACCCTAAACCCTAAACCTCTAACACGTAATTATAAATTTGATTTAAATCTTAAATTGTAAACAACATCAAATAAATAAACATCAAATAATATACAAAAAATTCAACACTTACAATTTTTTAAAATATAATCATTTTATAAATCCTAAATTCTAAACCCTAAACCTCTAACCCTTAGTCATAAAATCTAAATCTTAAATTGTAAAATATATTTTTGAACAACTACAACTCAAAATAATTGTAAATTGATATTCAAACCTTATATGTTCTTAAAGTTTAGGGTTTAAGGTAACATGTACACTAATTTGCAAACCCAGTTTTTGTGACTAGTTTAGGACTAATTTGCGACTAATTTTTAATAGTAATCACAAAATAGTCCCAAATTTGAGACTAATTTGCAACTACACTTGATTTTTTATAGAAATCAATAAATTCTAAACTCAAGTCACAAACCTTAAACCCTAAACCTCTAACCCTTAATCATAAACTTGATATAAATCTTAAATTTTAAACTAAATCTTACACACAAACATCAAATAATATACAAAAATTCAAAACTTACAATTTTTTAAAAATATGATCATGTATAATCCCTTTTATAAACCCTAAATTCTAAACCCTAAACCTATAACCCTTCATCATAAACTATAAATCTTAAATTGTAAACTAAATCTTACATATAAACATCAAATAATAAACAAAAAAAAACATAACACTTACAAAAATTTCAATATAATCATAACATCTACTAAGTGTTACATGTGTTTTATAAGGAATGATTTTGAAAGATAAAAATTGTCTCAAAATTTATTTATTTATAAGTTTTAATATATTTTTGAAATGCTAGATACACAAAATCATAGTAAAACCATATTCAAATCTTCTAGGTTCTTAAAGTTTAGGGTTTAGGGTAAAGATTTTTTTTTGTCACAAAATAGTCCCAAATTTGGGACTGTTTAGTAACTTCAGTCGATTTTTTCAAATGTAGTTACAAAATAGTCCCATTTTACGACTAATTTACGACAAAATGACATAAAAAAATAAAAGTTTCTCATTGGCTAGTCCTTTGTGAAGAGGATTGAAATCCTCCACCGTTGATTGGTTTAATCCAACGGTGGAGAATCTATTTTTTTTAATTGAATTTATTTCTCTCACCTCCCAGCGATTTTCTTTCTTCTAGCTTCTATTCTTTTTTCTTCCTTCTCTTCTTTGTTCCTTCTCTTCGACATCTAACTTCTTTTTTTTCTTTTTTTTCTTCGAATTAACTTATCTTTTTTTTTCCAGATGCTCACCGATGCTATCAACGAGAACCATCATCACAGAGGAGGAGGAGGCAGTGAGCGGAGAGGAATTGTAGATCTGAAGAGGATTCGCGGAGGTCTGGCGGTGGCGATAGGAGAGGCTGGCCGGATCGTTAATTGGCGATAAGATAAGAAGAAGGAGGAGAGCCGACAGACGACGGAAGGTGAAGAGAACCACATGGGAGGCGGCGCGGACGGTGAAGAGAACATCGAGAAGCTTACCACGGCTAAGGACGAAGGCCGGTGAAGAAAACCACAGGGGAGGCGGCGCGGAAGGAATTGGAGCCGAGATTGGAAGGAATTGGAGCCGAGATCGGAAGGGGATCGTCGAGAAGTTTCCCGTCGAGAAGCTTACCGTCATTTTTCTTTTTCTTTTTCTTTTTTTTTAAAATATTTTATTTTATTTTAATTTCTGTATTTAATTAATTTAATAGATAAATGATTTTATTTATAATTTTGTTTTTGTTTTTTTTAATTTTTTTTTAAAAAAGTAGTCGCAAAATCAGTCTTTAAATTAAGACTGATATTGTTAGTCACATATTAGTCGCAAAAGAACGACTGTTTTGCGACCATTCAATTTAGCGACCAAATATTAGCGACTAATTCTTTTAGTCGCAAATGACTCATTTGCGACTATTTTGGGACTATTTTAGTAGTCGCAAAAACTGTGTTTTCTTGTAGTGATGGGAATATCAACTCCCCCAAACTTATTAATTTGCTTGTCCTCAAGCAAACAAACAAGTAGAGAGAGAGGTTTGAAAGCGGAAGTTCAAATCTGAGAATATCAACAAAAGAATTCGAATCAATGCCCTTGAGAGTAGTTATATGATGCACAAACAACCTCTACTTCAAAAGATTTAGCCATACTCTTTGCAACACGAATTGGGTCTAGGCCTTAGCATCCACAAGAATTCATATCCTCCAACTCTTTAACATTCATTAAGTGCAAACGGTGAATCATGCTTATACATATTAAGTGAACTCATTTGGCTAAGGGAGAGGTCTCGAGATAAAAGTGATCTCAAACAATGTGGGTATTCCAATGCAAGAGATTTCTCATGATGGAATGAACTTTGGCAAAATGCTAAGAATAAAGAACAACCGATGCATACAAGGATGACTACCATCAATCCAATGCCCCGATATGAACTCCACTCCTATTCCTAAACCCAAAGTGAACCTTCCTAAGCTACCATTTTCCGCAAGGACAATTGCCTTCATATACCACAATATTTCACCACTTCACTTCCTTTCAAACTCTTAGGGGATTCTCTTCTTCACCTTATGAGCAAATGGTTTAGCTTTCACAAATTTCTTTCCTTAGCTCTTCTTTTGCTTCTCTAGTCTCTTTCATTTCTTTTCTAGCTTGAGCCATTTTTGGCTTCTTATCTTTCTTTTCAAAGCTAGAGACTATTTTCTTATCACTTAGAGCTAAACCAACTTTCTTTTGCCAACCATCTCAATCAATTGCTTATCCTCATCTTCTCCTCCCTATCTCTTTCCATTTCTCCAAACTCTCTTTTCTTTCGATCAATCACCCAAAACCCCAACCTATCTACCCTAGCCTATGTCTAGCTCATTGATGTATGAGCTAGTTCTACATGGAAGCTTCTCCTTGTCGTTCCAAACTCAACAATTTTTGCTAAGTTAATTCGAAAATAGGCCTCACGACACACACTAGAAATGTGGGCTTGAAAGAAGGTTAAGGCTAAGGCGAGGTGAACCATTCCAAAGGTGGGAAAATGGCTATTTGAGCTAACAAGAGAGTGATAAAAGGGAGAAGATAGCTCAAATATGTATATGGTATCCATGAGTTCAACTTTTCAATGGATGAGCATGATAATTATTAGTCAAGATTAGAGTTCAAATAATAAATAGAGTTGGAATCAAATCAAAGCATGCTTTAACCAAGACATAAACATTCAAAACGCGAGATCAAAGTATGGATCATCCTTAACTTCGTGATCGCTCAAATGCATTGATAAGCTCAAATGTAATACCCTAAAGTACTAACAGCTTTGTCGATTGTAGTATATATTTAGGGGTCGAATCCACATAGACTCAAGAATCACACAATAGATTATACATGTTCAAATTAAGCTAAGTAAATCAATGAAATAAGAAAGCAGTAACGTAAATTAAAGGGTTGTAAATTAAATGGAGAAAATATAGGTTCAAGGTATTTCTCAGGAAATCAGAGAATGCAGATAAACTAATTAGTTAGGATTCATGTTAAGCTCGGTTCTTGAACTCAAATCACTAACCTATAATTAACCAACTGTCGTTGCGAGAATTATCTAAGTCTAAATCTCAGAATTCCAAATTTCTTTGCAAATCCTAAAGACTAAACTAGCTTTAAGTCTAGGTTCAATATGTTCACAAAACAACTAAACCAAATTTCTTTGCAGATAGTTATTTTACTCACCCTAGGTTCTATTAGATAATCAATTGCACTGTCGTGCCTAATCGATTAACCTAAGATCTAAGTTCCAGGTGATCAATCCAGAATTAGTTTTAAGAACAATCTATGGTGAAGAACTAATTCAGATTATGAATCCTAACCAACTAATTAACCTAACATTCAAAGAGATCCTTTATTTAGAACCCTAAACCTAACATGAGATCTACTCAGACATGGATATTGAAACAAACAACATGATAGAATAAATCTCTGAAATTAATAATAAAGGAGAAAGAAAACAAGGATTCAAAATTTTCTCTCGGACGAACAAAGTTTCAGACTTGTCTCCCTCAAAACTCTCTCAACAAAATCAAAGATAGAATCAAGCTTAGCCAAAAAGGTGGCTGAAAACCCTAATTATAATGCTCAAACACGTTTTGGGGCTCCTTGTAATTATTAAATTCTTCTGGACCAAAGTGTAAAATCTTCAGACTTGTAAAAAGTTGCGATCCTTCTCTTCATGCGATCAGTATTGACCGATACCATAAGTGGTATCGATCGATACACAGCTTCTGTGTCGACTCTTCAGGCTGGTGTCGCTCGACACCAGGACTTCAACTTGATCCTTCAGGTGCATGATCTTGCTTGGCTCCAAAATGCTCCAATATCTCCAATTTAGCTCCAAACGTACCTAAACCTGTAAGGATTCGAAAATACTCCAAAAATACTAGAAAGACTCTATAAATAAGACCTATATCATGGTTAAAAGCGGGTAAAAACCATGATATATCAACTCCCCCAGACTTAGCGTTTGCTTGCCCTCAAGCAAACATAAAGCTAAACAAGAGAAAGAGGTTTGAAAAACACGGAGACTCACCTAACCAGTTCCAAATCTAACCACCATGTACTTCTCCGTAGACATTCGCAGCCTTCCAGACTCCACACATATTTTCGCAGCATTGTCCAATAAAGCCTTCATCGCCAGTTCCATCGCTGTAATCAATGCCAAAAACCTTCTAGACTCTTTCCCATACAATATCATGACAAAAGAACCACCCAATTTTCATACTTTTTGGTATTGTTTCCTCTCTCCCAGACTTATTTCACATCATGTTCATTCATATTTTTTTTTAGATTCGCATATACATATTAAGGTTTGAGACGCGAATATTGATGGTGTTTGCCACCGAATCCCCGGTTCTTCCCCTCTATATGTATCAATGGTGTAGGCGAATAATGGTATCACATGAAATTTTCCTAACCTCGCTTCCAACCTTTGTGTGATCATTCCTTCCAAGTAGAATAATGGGATCGCTGGAAATTTTCGTAACCCTCTACTCAGAAGAAAATCATTTCATCTTTTCATGCCTTAACTTATAACAAGGGAGAGGAATACCATTACTTTCTACACATGGGTTCCTTTTTCAAATATGAATGAGGAATCAAGCTCTATGGATATCGACCACATCGATGAAGTGCAAAGAATTAGCTCAGGCTTGAATGAACTCCGCTGGAAACATGGGTGTCTTCTAGTTAACTGGTCAACCTTTGGATTTTTCATTAGTCTGATCCATAACTGATTCTGTAAAAATGGTCACTTAGAAACAAGGTCAGAACAATAGATTCAAGAAAAATATCATAGTCTCCAACAAGTTTTGACTCAATAAAACGATTTTTGACTCAAAAACGACTGACTCTAAGAAAAACAAATGCATTGTCAGCAGCTACCTCCCCCAGACTTAAACAACACTATCCCCAGTGTTATCGAGTCTAGAGTCGGTAAAAGAAACCAAAAGAACTGAGTGGAGTCGTGAAAAACAAAGAAGTTACCGCAGTGGGGTAGGAGTGTCGACCGACACACAACACTTGTATCGATCGATACCAGGCTTAGGTCGACACAGGTAACTCTTTTCATCGATTTGACACAGCTCCTTTGTGACTGATTCACGCAAAACACAAGACACAAAACCAAAAACCAAAAACCAAAAGAAATAAAATAAATATGTATAGACTTATCAGTGGGTTGCCTCACACCAAGCGCTTGTTTTACGTCACTAGCTTGACTTTACGGACGATCAGGCGGTGAGTGCATCATCCAGAGGTACCATGTGTCCTCTTGGAATCACGGCTTTCGCCCAATAGTGTTTCACCCTTTGTCCATTGACAGTGAACTCTTCGCCTGATGTACTTAGCAGGACAACTGCACCGTGTGGTCTGACTTCCTTGATTGTGAAAGGACCTGACCAACGAGAACCCAATTTTCCAGGAAACAATTGTAAACGGGAGTTATACAGAAGTACATGGTCATTGGGTTCAAAGTGTCTGGAGAGGATCTTCTTGTCGTGATACGCCTTAGTCCTCTCCTTGTACAACTTCGAGTTCTCATAGGCGTGGTGCCTAATCTCATCCAGCTTAATTAACCGCCTCTCAACAGCAGACTTGATATCAAAGTTCATCATCTTCGTAGCCCATGTTGCCTTATGCTCGATTTCCACTGGAAGGTGACAAGCTTTCCCATAAAGCAAGTGAAACGATGTAGTCCCAAGTGGTGTCTTGAAGGCAGTCCTATAAGCCCACAGTGCATCATCCAGCTTTGCAGACCAATCCTTCTGAGTAGTACCTACTGTTTTCTCCAGAATCTCCTTGATCTGCCTGTTGGAGACCTCAACCTGCCCACTAGTCTGTGGATGATAGGGAGTAGCCACACGATGATTCACACCATGCTTCTTCAACAGCTTTTCGAAAACCTTGTTAATGAAGTGAGCGCCACCATCACTTATAACAATTCGAGGTACTCCATCACATATAAAAAAATCGAGGTACTCCAAGTCTAGGGAAAATGATACTCTTGAACAGTTTAAGGACCACTGAAGAATCATTGGTTGGACTAGCAATTGCTTCCACCCACTTAGACACATAGTCTACAACAACCAAGATGTACTTATTCCCATATGATGAAGGAAAATGACCCATGAAATCGATGTCCCAACAATCAAAGACTTCAACCTCAAGGATGAAGTTTTGTGGCATCTCATGTCTCTTACTGATCTTCCCTCTCTTCTGACAAACATCACACTGCGAGATGAAAGCATGAGCATTCTTAAACATGGTAGGCCACCAGAAGCCTGCTTGAAGAACCTTGGACACTGTCTTGAAAGTAGCAAAGTGTCCAGCATACTCAGACCCATGACAATGAAATAGCATCTTAGGTACCTCAGTTTCTGCAATACATCTCCTGTACATCCCATTAGAGCAGTGTTTGTACATGTAAGGTTCATCCCAAAAGAATCTCCTTATGTCACGCAGAAATTTCTTCCTATCATATTTTTTGAGATGCTTTGGCTCGTCCTCTGCAGCAAGATAGTTGGTTATATCAGCGTACCAAGGTCGATCAGGAACAGTCACAGCAGCTAGATGCCCTTTAGAAACACCATAGTGATCCATAGACAAAACTGGTCTGAATATCGATGGGTATCGACCAACACTAGGGATGTGTCGATCGATACCAACACATGTAACTCGTGAGAAGTGCATGTGTTCGGCAGAACTACTTTGAAACCCTGTCTCGATGAAGTAGATGTTCTCTTCTGGTAGGAAATCATCAATAGGAACGTCTTCATCGATCCTTATCCGCGAAAGATGGTCAGCAACCCCATTCACTGTGCCCTTCTTGTCCTTAACTTCAATGTCAAAGCCTTGGAGCAAAAGGACCCAACGACAAAGGCGAGGTTTGAGATCCTTATTTTGCAACAGATATTTGAGAGCAGCATGGTCTGTATGAACAATCACTTTGCTCCCAATCAGATAGGATCGAAATTTCTCAAAGGAGAAAACAACTGCAAGTAGTTCTTTCTATGTGGTGATGTAGTTACGCTGAGCATCATCCAATGTCCTGCTGGCATAGTAGATAACATGAAGTTTCTTATCCTTCCTCTGACCCAGAACTGATCCAACATCAAAATCACTAGCGTCTCACATAATCTCAAAAGGCAGAGTCCAATATGGAGGTTGTACAATAGGAGCACTCACCAATGCCTTCTTAATCTCCTCAAAGGCTGCAAGACAATCAGGGGTGAAGTCGAATTTGACCTCCTTGCATAATAGGGCGGTGAGAGGGTGGGCTAGTTTTGAGAAGTCCTTGATGAATCTTCTGTAAAATCCATCATGACCAAGGAAGCTTCGAATGTCCTTTACAGAATTCGGTGGTTGGAGGCTTGTCATGACTTGAATCTTGGCTTTGTCAACTTCTATCCCAGCCTCAGAAACCTTGTGCCCAAGAACGATGCCATCCTTAACCATAAAGTGACACTTTTCCCAATTAAGAACCAAGTGTTTATCTTCACATCTCTGTAGCACCTTGCACAAGTTATCAAGACAGCTCTTGAATGATGATCCATACACTGAAAAATCATCCATGAACACCTCCATAAAATCCTCAATCATGTGTGTGAAGATAGACATCATGCACCTCTGAAAAGTGGCTGAAGCATTACATAATCCAAAGGGCATTCTTCTGTAAGCGAATTTGCCATAAGGACATGTAAATGTTGTCTTCCCTTGGTCCTCTGGATGTATCGGAATCTGAAAGAAACATGAGTACCCATCGAGAAAACAATAGTATGGATGACTCGCCAACCTCTCCAACATCTGATCAATGAATGGTAATGGGATGTGATATTTCCTTGTGGCTGCATTAAACTTCCTGTAGTCAATACACATTCGATGCCCAGTGATTGTCCTAGTAGGGATCAGTTGGTCCTTCTCATTTTCACCACAATTATCCCTCATTTCTTAGGCACAACATGAACTGGACTGATCCAAGAGCTATCCGAAATGACATAGATAATCCCTGCTTTCAAGAGCTTCATTACCTCCTTCTTAACCACTTCTTTCAAGTTCGGGTTCAGCCTCCTCTGATGCTCAATTGAAGATTTTGACTCGTCCTCAAGATGAATCCTATGCATGCACAAGTCTTGGGAGATACCTGAAATGTCATCAAGAGAATAGCCAAGAGCTTTGCGATACTTGCGCAGCTTGCTCAGCAGTAAGGTGATCTCTGCGTTGTTTAAGGAAGCATTAATGATCACTGGATATGTGGAATTCGGACCAAGGAAAACATACCTTAAATTGGCTGGGAGTGGTTTGAGTTCGATCTTAGGAGCCTTCTCCTCACTCCAATCACCAAGCACATCGACTTTCGTAGAAGTTTCGGCCAACTCCTCTGGTGCTCGCGGGTGGTGTCGATCGATACCAACCATGGTGTCGGTCGACACTGCTCCTGTTGTGTCGAGCATCTTAGCATATCCAGCAGCAACATCACTTAAATACACCTATGAATCAGCTAAACATTCCAATGCTCTCTCTAATGGATCCTCATGATGCATCTCCAGAAAATACTATTCAACTATATCGCTGAAAGTATCAACAAAGTACGTCTGCCCATCAATGGTTGGTCTCTTCATCATCTTTTCCATGTTGAAAGTCATAACCAAATCACCAATATTGAGAGTTATCTTCCCATTCCTGCAATCTATCAAACCTCCGGCTGTTGCTAAGAATGGCATTCCCAGAATAAGAGGCTCTTTGGGTTCTGAATCATACTCCAAGAAAATGAAATCAGTCGGGATTAAGAAATTCCCAATCTTAATTGGAACATCTTCGAGCAATCATTCGGGAAGTCGAACTGAGCGATCAACAAGTATCAGTGAGATCCTAGTGGACTTGAAGTCTGTCATCCCCATCCGCTGAGCAACTGAGTACGGTATGAGGTTCACACTTGAGCCAACGTCACAAAGAGAACGCTCAAATATTTCTGTGAAGATCGTACAATCTAACACAAAACTTCATGGGTCAGGTAGTTTCTTTGGGATCTTGTTGAACAGAATCGCGCTGCGCTCATGAGTAATCATCAAAAATCCTTCTTCAAGGTTCACATTGCTTGACACCATCCTCTTAACATATCTCCTGAAGGCTGGGGAAGTCTTGATGGCATCGACAAAAGGAAGCTCAACAATTAACTTATCCATTATCGCTTTGCATCTAGAGTCTTCCACCTCCTTCTTGGTCTTCCCAATAGGCTAAGGGTAAGGTATCTTAGGTTTGTAAACCCCTTTTTCAATCAACTCAGGTGTCTTCTCGACCTCAGGGTGGGTGTCGACTGACACAAAATTGGTATCGGTCGATACTCGGGGCTTTGACACGTCTCGAGAAAGTATTTAGACTGGTATCGATCGACACGTAATGGTGTCGGTCGATACCCTGGGATTTTCTGAATCCTCATCGTCATCTCCCATAAGATCAACGAAATTTCCTGCAGTTAGGCTTTTTTCCACTCCTTGATTGACCTCTTTTCCATTCCTCAAGGTGATTGCATTAATGTGTGCCCTTGGATCTTCTGTTTTCCCAGGAAGAAAACCATCTTGCCTCTTCACAGCACCTGCAGTTTGGGCAACCTGAGTTTTCAGCTTCTTCTGATGAATACTGAGAGCCTCGATTTTTCCATTCAAGTCTGTGTACATAGCATCCATCTTCCCATTGAAATCTACTATCATCTTTTGATGTCCCTGAAGAAGCTGTTCAAGCATAGACTCAACCTTGCTCTCTAGGGTTTTAGCAGGTAGAGGTTGATAAGAAGAATTCCCATAGGTGCGGGTGTACCCTCCTTGATGAGCATTGTTGGTGAAGTTTCGGTTGTTGTTCTGGTGGTATTGATTTCTCTGACCTTGAAAACCAGAACCACCAATGTAGTTAACACCTTCCACTTCATCCTCATTGTAGTTCTCAACCTCATCAGCAAAATGAACAACCTGCATCGTCTTTCCCATCAAGAGATTGTGCACTGAATCTAGCTTAGCCTGAACCTCAGCAATCTGCGATGAGGGTACTATTGCTAGATGTCAAGTCTGCTTTCTTCGCTCAAAGTCTGCATTCTTGGTACTATTGCTAGATGCCAAGTTCTCAATAAGCACATAAGCGTCGTCAGGATATCTGGTATTGAAGTTCCCATTACTCGCATCATCTAAGGCCATATGATACCTCAAATCAATCCCTCTGAAGAAAATACCCAGCAGCTGAACCTTAGTGAACCCGTGATGTGGACAATCCCTCTGATATGACCTGAATCTCACCCAAACAGCCTTAAACGCTTCAGTCGCTCCCTGAAAAAATTGGGAGATCTTATCCCTAAGCTCCTCAGATCTTGCATCATCATAGAAATTGTTCAAGAATGCATTCTTAGTCTCCTCCCAGGTAGTCATTGATCCAGGCGACAACTGCTTAAGCCAATAAGCTGCATCTCCACCAAGAGCGTATGGGAAGAGCTTACAGAAAAGGAAATCATTGGACACTCCATTGTATTTGATGCTAGTAACCAAGTCCTCAAACCTCTCAATGTGATCCATCTGGTGTTCATGAGAAAGACCGTGAAAAGGGTGCTGACCCACAAAAGTGAAGTATGCAGGTTTCATCTCAAAGTCTTTCCTCTGAAAAGCAGGAGGGCGAATCGCTGATCGATTGCCATAGAACTGATCAGGCCTGTTGTACTCACCAATCGTTCTACCAGGATCAACCACATCATTCCCAACATTCACAATAATTGCAGGGACAATGATGTTTCCATCTCCATCAAGTCGTTGCCCTCTCTCATTGCACAATTAACCCTCTTGGTCTCTCAAAGCTCCAGCATCATCACGAGTCAATACCACTAGATTATTCATCTCTGCTGGCGTCTTTGTTTTCCTGTTTGCACGTTCCAAATTTGCTAGCTCCTTGTTGGAAAGATTAACTAGCTGAGTGCTCTTGTTCCTCCTGGCTTCGCGAGTGGGCATACACCTGAAACACAAAAGGCAAGGCATGTAAGTAACAAAAATAACGATGAGTATCGACCGACACTAGGTGAGTATCGATCGATACTAGCGAACTTAATCGAAATTCTAGACTAAAATCTAATGGCGAATTAAAAGTCCCCGACAACGGCGCCAAATTTGATAAGCTCAAATGTAATACCCTAAAGTACTAACAGTTTTGTCGATTGTAGTATTTAGGGGTCGAATCCACAGAGACTCAAGAATCACACAATAGATTATACATGTTCGAATTAAGCTAAGTAAATCAATGAAATAAGAAAGCAGTAACGTAAATTAAAGGGTTGTAAATTCAATGGAGAAAAGATAGGTTCAGGGTATCTTTCAGGAAATCAGAGAATGTAGATAAACTAATTAGTTAGGATTCAGGTTAAGCCCAGTTTTTGAACTCAAATCACTAAGCTATAATTAACCAACTGTCGTTGCGAGAATTATCTAAGTCTAAATGTCATAATTCCAAATTTCTTTGCAAATCCTAAAGACTAAACTACCTATAAGTCCAGGTTCGATATGTTCATAAAACAATTAAACCAAATTTCTTTGCAGATAGTTATTTTGCTCACCCTAGGTTCTATCAGATCATCAATTGCACTGTCGTGCCTAATCGATTAACCTAAGATCTAAGTTCCAGGTGATCAATCCATAATTAGCTTTAAGAACAACCTATGGTGAATAACTAATTCAGATTATGAACCCTAACCAACTAATTAACCTAACATTCAATGAGATCCTTTATTGAGAACCCTAAACCTAACAGGAGATCTACTCAGACATGGAGATTGAAACAAACAACATGATCGAATAAATATCTGAAATTAATAATAAAGGAGAAAGAAAACAAGGGTTCAAAATCTTCTCTCGGACGAATAGAGTTTCAGACTTGTCTCCCTCAAAACTCTCTCAACAAAATCAAAGATAGAATCAAGTTTAGCCTAAAAGGTGGCTGAAAACCCTAATTATAATGCTCAAACACGTTTTGGGGCTTCTTGTAATTATTAAAGTCTTCTGGACCAAAGGGTAAAATCTTTAGACTTGTAAAAAGTCGCGATTTTTCTCTTCATGCGACCAGTATCGACCGATACCATAAGTGGTATCGATCGTTACACAACTTCTGTGTCGACTCTTCAGACTGGTGTCGCTCGACACCAGGACTTCAACTTGATCATTCAGCTGCATGATCTTGCTTAGCTCCAAAATGCTCCAATATCTCCAATTTAGCTCCAAACGTACCTAAACCTGTAAAGACTCGAAAAGACTCCAAAAATACTAGAAATACTCAATAAATAAGACCTATATCATGGTTAAAAGCGGGTAAAAACCATGATATATCATGCATCAAAGAATTCTTAACGAGAGCATTAAATCAAGCTCTTAAGTTTATATTCTACATGGATAATTATCCCAATGCAAGTGAGTGCAACCCTATATGCTATGCATCTAGACTCAATCCTACATGAAATGCACAAATTTTTTTAAAAATTCAAAATTATTGAAAATGTATGAGACTCAATTATGTAAGATGGAAAATAAGACACAAAACACAAGTTTAGATACCGGTCCCTGCCCCAAACTTAAATCACAACGTCTCGGTGTGAAAGAAGTTCGAGAGAGAGTCCCAAAACAAAAACAAAAAAATGAAAATGCAAAGACTCGAAGGGAAAGAGTTACTCACAAAGGAGGAGTGAGACTAGTGCAATGGAGATGAGGAAGAGAGCGGCCGCCATGGAGTTCCAACGCATTTGTCTTGAAGTTCATGACCATTAGACCATCAACAGACCTTGCAACCACTCAACAAAAGATCAAAACGCCCAAGAAACACAATATTTAAACTAGAAAGCAAAGAAAATATATACAATGATAAACATGAGAATGTCTCCTAAGTGCACTTTGTGTAAAGTCGCTAAGTTTGACTTTGGTTACCCTTTTAGGCGGGTGATGGAGGAGTGTGAGCACTCCATGGTGGATCTTTGAGTTCAAGCTTGAGGACCTTGCTCATGACCTCTTGAAAACAGGCTTCCCCTTTCTCCTTAAGCTCCGGTGTGAGGATGGCTTTGACTGAGGCAAAAGGCTTGGACCGGCCCTTGCAATTGATCTTGTATTCAATCATCCCGTCTTCATACTTCCATGGTGTGAGAGTGATATATCATGGTTTTTACCTTGTTTAAGCCATGATATAAGTCCGTTTTATAAAGTCTTTATTCTATTATAGAGTCTTTTAGAGTCTTTTACAGGTTTTAGCACATTTGGAGCATTATTGGAGATATTGGAGTTTTATGGAGCAATATGGAGCAAAACTGAAGTCTGGTGACTAAGTGCCTGATCGAAGCATCAAGCATCGATCGATACCCCCTGGTATCGATCGACACCCATCGAGGAGATCACGAGTCGCGACTTTTAATGAAGTTTGAAGAATTGCAGAACTTGCTCAGAAGACTTTAATATTTACAAGAAGACCCCAATTCGTGTTTAGTTTATTTAATTAGGTTTTACAGCCACTTTGGCTGGGTGCTTTTCATTAAGTTTTACTTGAGGATTTCTGAGAGAGCTTTTGAGAGGGGAGACAAGTCAGAACTCCGTTCGTCTGAGAGAAGATTTCGAACCCCTGTTTTATTCTACTCTTATTTATTCTATTGATGATTTATTCAGTTATGTTGGTTGTTTCATTCTCCATGTCTGAGTAGATCTCTTGTTAGATTCAGGGTTCTCATAAGGGTTATCTCTGAATGCTAGATTGATTTGTTATTAGGATTCACCATCTGAAGTAGTTCTTCGCCATAGGTTGTTTGCAAAGCTAATTCTAGATTGATCACATGGAACTTAGATCTTAGGATAATTGATTACGCGCGGAAGTGCGATTGATTACCTGATAGAACCTAAGGTGAGCAAAATAACTATTCGCAAAGAAATTTGGTTTAGTTGTTTTGTGAACATATCAAACCTGATTTAGACTTTAGGATTCGCAAAGGAATTTAGAATTTCTAGGATTTAAATTTAGATAGTTTTCGCAGCGGAAGTTGGTTAACTATATCTTAGTGATTTGAGTTCAAGAACCGTGCTAAATCCGAATCCTGTTAGATAGTTTATCTGCATTCATTGATTTCCTGAGAAATACCCTGAACCTAGCCTTCTCCTTATTGAATTTACAATCGTTTTAATTTACGTTCTGTTTTCAATACCATTGATCGTTTAGCTTTATTTTCACCTATATAATATATTGTGTGTTTCTGTGAGTCCTTGTGTTCGACCCCTACTTTACTGCAACTACTGCTTAGTACTTTTAGGGTATTAATTTGAGCATATCAAATTTGGCGCCGTTGCCGGGGACTCAATTCGCCATTAGATTTTAGTCTCATAATTTCGACTAAACTCGTCAGTATCGGTCGATACTCGCCGTTCTTTTTTGTTGATATCGATCGAGACCATAAGGTATCGGTCGATACTCATCGTGTTACCGATTACTTACATTCTTGACTTTTGTTTTCAGGTGTATGCCTAATCACAAAACCAGAGGAAACAAGAACACTCAGCTAGTTCAACTGTGTTTGGAGCAACTAGCACTTGTGGAACGCACAAACAGAAAGGCAAAGAAACCAGCAGAGATGAACAACAATCAAGTAGAGTTGGTTCGAGATGAGGCTGGTGCCTACAGGGACCCAAAGGGTCGTTTGTGCAATGAGAGAGGACAACGTCTGGATGGAGAGGGGAACATCATTCCACCTGCTCCTGTTGTCGCTTGGAATGCCGCTGAGAACGCGAATGCAGTAAATGCTGGGAACGCCGTGGTTAATCGTGGTAGGACGATTGGTGAGTGCAACAGACCTGACCAGTTTTACGCCAATCGCTCTGCGATCCGTCCTCCTGCTTTTCCAAGGAATAATTTTGAGCTGAAACCCGCATACTACACTCTTGTGGGACAGCACCCTTTTCATGGTCTTTCCTGCGAGCATCCCATGGATCATATTGAGAGATTCGAGGATTTGGTCACTAGCATCAAGAGCAATGGAGTGTCTTACGACTACCTCTTTTGCAAGCTTTTCCCATACTCTCTTGGTGGGGAAGCAACCTACTGGCTGAAACAGTTACCTCCTGGATCGCTGACTAGCTGGGAGGAAACTAAGACTGCTTTCCTGACCAACTTCTATGATGATGCAAGGTCCGAGGATATGAGGAATAAAATCTCACAATTTTCTCAAGGACCTACTGAGGCGTACAAGGCTGCTTGGACGAGGTTCAAATCATATCAGAGAGATTGTCCACACCACGGATACTCTGATGTTCAGCTGATGGGGTTTTTATTTAGAGGACTTGATTGGAGGTACCAAATGACTTTGGATGCTTCAAGCAATGGAAACTTTAACACCAGGTATCCTGATGAAGCATATGTCCTGATTGAAAACTTCGCGTCTAGCAATAGCACCAAGAATGCTGATTTTGAGCGGAAAAGGCTAGCTGGTAACATGGATGGTACACAGATCGCTGACTTTCAAGCCAAGTTGGATTCTATGCATAGTCTTCTGATGGGCAAGACACAAAAAGCTGTTCACTTCGCTGAAGATGTCGAGGTATTCAACGAGGATGAAGTAGAGGATGTTAACTACATTGGTGGTTCTGGTTTTCAGGGTCAGAGAAATCAATTCAACAACAACCGAAACTTCAACAACAACTCTCAGCAAGGAGGTTCAAATCAGTTTGGCCAGAGATCATCTCAGAACAGTGGGTACACCAGGAACTATGGAAATTCATCATATCAACCTGTACCTGCTAAGCTCCCTGATAGCAAGATCGAGTCTATGTTTGAACAACTGATGCAAGGACAGCAGCATCTCACAGTGAATCTCAACGGAAAGATAGATGTTGTGTACAAGGATCTGAGTGGAAGGATCGACGCGCTCGATACTCATCAGAAGATGTTGGAAACACAAGTAGCTCAGACTACAACAACTATCAAAGGAAAGGCGACTCAGGCACAAAACGAGTACGTCAATGCCATCACCTTGAGAGGTGCAGGAGATCTCGAAAACTTTGAAGAAGGTGATTCCGAACCTGACTCGTCAGTATCAATCGATACCAACCTGAAGAATCAACGCATGAGCCTTGTGTCGATCGACACCAAGACTTTATCGACCGACACCTCTCGGAGGCTGAAACAGAGATTGTGAGAAAACCAGAGATGGTTGAGGGACGTGTCTACAAACCTAAGAAACCAGATCCTCGACCACCTAAACACCTCAGAGACCCCATTTCTCCAAAGCAGCTGCGTGGCTTTGAGAAGATGGTACGAAGAATTCTATTCACACATACTTTTGAAGAAGCCCTATAGTGCCGCCCTCTGCTGAGTCACTTCCGAGAAACAGAGGAAGAGATTAAGGCACTCTTCATCAAAGTCAGAAGTCCACCGCCTCCACTGAATCGGTTGACTAAGAGGGAAAACCCAGGGAAATTTTCAGTTCCATGCTCCATCTCTGGAGTTGCAATCAAGGAATCACTGGTCGATTCAAGGTCCAGCGTGAATGTCATTTCAAAGGCACTTGCAGAGAAGCTTAAGATCGATGACATACGATCTACTCAGATGCCTCTCACATTCGCGAACTCTTCCACATATGTTCCATACGGTACAATCCATGACTTGATGGTTAAGGTAGGAGACTGTTTGGTTCTTACTGATTTTCAGGTTGTGGAGATGCATGCAAGGTCTAGCACGCCTTTGATTCTTGGAAGACCATTCATGGCTACTGTTGGTGCAGTTATGGACACACCCAGTAGGAAGATTTAATTCTCGTACATTGACGAACATATCTCCTACGAAGCCATCCCCTCTAAAAGAACTCCCACACAGATATCTTGCATCCCCGTTGGTGCAGGAGAAACATTGATGGTTGATCTTTTGGACGAGCCTGATGCTGTGCCAACTGTCATAGAAGCTCTGGATCATCCTCCTATCATTTCCAAGAAAATCATCAAAAAGACTAAGGCAAAGAAGAAGGTGAAGGACAAAAGCGTCGAGAGAGCTGCATATGTCACTTTAACCCCTCAGAAGTGCGATGGAGATTCGATTGATTATAAGGTGAAGTGCAAGGGGCGCTCGAAACCGTTCTCTAAGGCCATAATCATCCTAACTCCAGAGCTGAAAGAGAAAGGGCAAGAGGTTATTGAGCGTATGCTGCGCAAAACTCTGAGTTTGGAAGTGTCTAGTTGTGGGACTTGCATGGGAGTGAGCTCCCTACTTCCTTCCGACTGATCGCCCTACCAAAGTCAAGCTATTGACTGTAAACAAGCGCTTGATGGAAGGTAACCCATCGGTGAGTCTGTACATACGTTTTTATTTTCATTTTATTTTTGATTTTTGGTTTTGTGTCTTGTGTCAAACGTGAAAGCAGATTTGACGAAGAGTATCGATCGACACCAGTCAGTGTCGATCGATACCAAGTGTAGTAAAAGGAGCATAATTTTTCATAAGCGTCGATCGACACCATCCAGTGTCGACCAAAAACGACAAGTGTCGACCTATACCTCTGGGTATCGATCGATACTCCATGTGCAGGTAAGTTTCCTTATAAACCCTACGGTTTTTCCTTTTTCTCCCATCGCCTCCATCGATCGATATAAATATCCATCTCTTTCTCTCAAAATCACAAATCCTAGATTCTCAACGGATTTGGGTGATTTTTGTGTCTATCCTGCTTGGATTTTCATCCTCTGTCTCATTCGCTCACTCATTCTCACGATCTACAAGGTATGAATCACGTTTCTCATCTTTTCAATTTGTAACCCAAGGTTTGATTTTCGATCTTTAGGTTTCTAAAACTTGTTTTGCTGAACAATTACCACTTGATTAGTGTGTTCTAGGCTTAGTCGAATCTTGCATTGCACCTAATTGCCCTTAGATTACACTTTATAAAGTTTTCGGATTCGTGTTCTTCGCGTGGCGATCGATACCTGTGTGAGTATCGATCGATACCCAGTGGTATCGGTCGATGCTCATTATTTTACTTAGCCGCGATTGCTGTGTTTGGGAGAGATGTTGGATTTATGCCATGTTTCGTGTTTGTTAATGATGCAGATGCCTACACGAAAGAGAACACGCACCGATACCGCATCTAACTCTAACCCACCAGGGAAAGAGTACAAGTTGGTTGCTCGAGTCGAATTCTTTCGCAATGGGGTTTGGACCCCAGGATTAGTTATAGCCTGTCTCATCCAACATCGTTATAAGGTTCAGACCGCCAACTCTTCCAACTTCACAGTGGCTTTCGGTACCAACTTACGCGATGCACCATCCGAGGCTCCTATACCTTCATCACTTGTTCCTCCTCACGCAACTGTTCGTTTTCCGTGGCCTAAAATCAGCGAGAAGGCTAGGATACGTTTGAGGGATGATTACAAGGGGTCGGATAAGGAGATTACGGAGAGCAAGGCTTGCACGCATAGGCCTATTTCCGAGGAGTGGGACGATTACGATTCGATCTTCTACAATGCCTGGTAGGAGGTTGATGTGCGCCCCACTCGGTTTGTTGATACGCACACTATGCGTCATCTTGGTTTTGACAGGGAGCTTGATGGGCTGATCCGCAAGATAGGATTGGGGACGATGCATGCGCGACAATATGACATGTACCCTGACTTGGTTCGCCAGTTCCTTGCTTCTGTCCGCGTATACTACAGTGGTAAACCTCCAGTGACTGCACATCAGGGCGTTCTCACATTCCTGATTAGCGGTGTGTGCTACAGGATATCTTTTCAGGAGCTTTGCGACATATATGGGTTTCACCGGGACTTCTTGAAGTGCGAGCTTCCTCGCAAGTTCATGGATGTTGAGGCATTCTGGTCTCACTTTGGGCATGGGGTCTATGACAGTAAGACCACTACACAGATGGATGTGCGCCATCCCGTCCTGCGCTGCCTTGTGAGATGGAGCCAAACAAGATGAGAGTTGCTGAGCTGATTGTTCTGTATATTGGGATTGGAGATCTCATTTCCGATGAGGCATATAAGTGGCCTGAGTTGGATCTCGCGGTTAACCTGGGTGTTGTATTCGCACATCACTTGGAGTTACTGAAGGTTAAACCTTTCACAGGATGTCGCAGGTCTTCTAGGACTGCAGGTCGTAAGAAGACAGAAACGGTGGGCAGTCTTCTCACTCCCATTTTCTTGCACCTAGGAATCAGCACCACCAGTTGTTCGATCGTGACCTCCCGCGAGCTCATGGACGAGGCGCACTTGGAGCACATACGTTGGCTGAAGCCTCACAGGCGTTGGGTTTTTAGCACTTCTGTTGGAGACTTTCTGGTTCAACTCCCCTACACCGATCTGAATGACATAGGCGGTGACCCTGCACAGTTGCTTTTCGCACCCGCTGATGAAAACATGGAGCCTGCACCGGTCACTTGACGTCGAGGTTCCGCTACTAGAGCACAGCCACCTGTCGATCTCCCTGCTGAGGATCAACCGCAACACGAGCCATCTCATATCGCCGCTGTGCTTTCTCTTCCTCCACTACCTGAGATGGAGATGGATCCTTTTCAGCGATACGTAGTCACGAGTCTGCAGACGATTTGAACCGCTATCGCTCGCTGCCGCTGCATGACTGACACAGACGCTGGTCCTTCGTCTCACCGTCCTGCATCAACAGACTCACCGCGCACGCCCCCTGACATTGGACCATCTGGCACTGCTGGCGATGACTCTGACGCCACTGAGGAGGATTAGTAATCTTTCTTCTGTTTTCACGTTTGTATTTTTCTTTCTTTTTCTTTTCTTTTTCTTTTCTGTTGAACTTATGTCAGTATTTGTTTTTGCATTTGAACTTCTTTGGATTGATCTACCATGTTGCTTTTAACCTGTTTTTGAGTGTTCCTAACAATGCTAACATCTAACACAATGGAATGCTTTCTCTGGTTACGCGACTCGACACTCATGATTTTCAATCAGTGTGTCGATATACAGTTGGTGTCGATCGATACATGCCAATATCGATAGATACCCTGTAAAGGTACGGTTTATGATTTTTCATAATCCACTCAGTTCATTTGTTTTATTTCACCAACTCTAGGCTTGGTAACACTGGGGACAGTGTTGTTTAAGTCTGGGGGAGGTAATCGCTGACTTTGTTTTTGTTTTTCTTAGAGTCAGTCCATTTTTGAGTCATTCGTTGTTTTATTGAGTCAAAACTTTGTTTGAGACTGTGATCTTTTTCTTGAATCTTTTGATATGACCTTGCTTCTAAGTGACCATTGTTACAGAATCAGTTCTAGATCGACTAATGAAAAATCCAAAGGCTGACTAGTTAACCAGAAGACACTCATGTTTCCAACAAAGTTCCTTAAAGCCTGAGCCAAATTTTTTGCACTTCATCAATGTGGTTAGTATCTATAGAGCTTGATTCCTCATTCGTATCTGACAAAGGAACCAATGTGTTTTAAAATAACGGTATTTCTCTCCCTGTTACAAGTTAATTAATAAGCGCATTAAAAGATGAAATGATTTTCTTCTGAGTAGAGGGTTAGGAAAATTTCCAACGATCCCATTATTCTACTCGAGAGGGAATGATCACACAAAGGATTGGAAGCGAGGCTAGGATTTTCCAATGATGCCATTATTCGCCTACATTTTTTGATACGTTGAGAGGGAAGAACCGGGGATTAGGTGACAAACACCATCAATACTCGCGTCTCATACCTTGATTTGTATATGCAAAGTGATATATCATGGTTTTTACCCTGTTTAAGCCATGATATAAGTCCTTTTTATAGAGTCTTTCTAGTATTTTGTAGTCTTTTAGAGTCTTTTGCAGGTCTTAGCACGTTTGGAGCATTGTTGGAATTATTGGAGCTTCCTGGAGCAGTTTGGAGCAAGAGCTGAAGTCGTATTGCTGAGTATCTGATTTCACGACAAGCATCGATCGATACCCCCTGGTATCGATCGATACTCATCGCAGCAAGACACGACCCGCGAGTTTTCCAAGACTTGAGGAATTGCAAAAGTGCCCAGAAGTCTTTGATAATTACAAGAAGACCCCAATTCGTGTTTTAGGTTATAAATAGGATTTTACAGCCAACTGTTTAGGCTATTGATATATCATGGTTTTTACCCTGTTTAGACCATGATATAAGTCCTTTTTATAGAGTCTTTCTAGTGTTTTGTAGTATTTTAGAGTCTTTTACAGGTCTTAGCACGTTTGGAGGATTATTGGAAGTATTGGAGCTTTCTGGAGCAGTTTGGAGCAGAGCTAAAGATTGTGTTGCTGAGTACCTGTTTTCACGGCAAGCATCGATCGATATCCCCTGGTATCGATCGATACCCATCGCAGCAGGACACGACCCGCGAGTTTTCCAAGACTTGAAGAATTGCAAAAGTGCCCATAAGTCTTTGATAATTACAAAAAGACCCCAAGTCGTGATTTAGGTTATAAATAGGATTTTACATCCATCTGTTTAGGCTATGCCTTTTTATGCTTTTTATTACTTTGGTTTGAGACAAGTCTGATTTCCCTTCGTCCGAGATCAGATCTTTAAACCTTCTTTGATAATTTATTTGATGATTTATTCAGTTATGTCTATTGATTCAATTGTCATGTCTGAGTAAATCCACCTTAGGTTTGGGGTTTTCTCATAAAGGATTTCTTTGAATGCTAGGTTAATTATCTGTTTAGGATTCACCGTCTGAATTATAGTTCTTCGCTTAGGTTGTGTTCAAAGCTAATTCTAGGTTGACGAATCTAGAACTTAGATCTTAGGATAATTGATTAGGCACGACAGTGCGATTAATTACCTGATAGAACCTAGGTGAGCAAATTGATTACTCGCAAAGAAATTTGGTTTAATTGATTTGTGAACATATCAAACCTGTTATTAAAGCTGATTTAGACTTTAGGATTCGCAAAGAGATTTGGAATTCCTAGGATTTAGATTTAGATAATTCTCGCAACGACAATTGGTTAATTATACTTTAGTGATTTGAGTTCAAGAACTGCGCTAAATCTGAATCTTGTTAGTTAGTTTATCTGCATTCATTGATTTCATGAGAAAAACCTTGGGCCTATATTTTCCTGATTGAATTACAACTCCTTTAATTTCTGCATTGCTTTTAATTACATCTGCTTGGCTTAGCTTAATTCTATTCTATATAATCTATTGCGCGTTTATGTGAGTCTTCTGTGGTTCGACCCCTAGCTATATTACAACTACTGCTTTAGTACTGTTAGGGTATTAAATTGAGCATATCAATTTTGGCGACGTTGCCGGGGACTCAATTCGCCATTAGATTTTAGTTTAGAATTTCGACTAAGTTCGTCGGTATCGATTGATACTCTGTAGTGTCGGTCGATACTTGTCGTCTTCTTTTGTTGGTATCGATCGACACCACTTGGTATCGATCGATACTCAACGTACTTTTCTGGTTACTTACGTGCTTTGCCTAGTGTTTTGTTTGCAGGTGTATGCCTGTTCGTGAAACCAGGAGCAACAAGAGCACACAGCTAGTTGAACTATCACTGGAACAACTAGCACTTGTGGAACGCACAAACAGAAAGACCAAGCAAACATCAGGGATGAACAACCCTGTGGTTTTAAGAGCTGATGAAGCTGGGATTCTGAGAGACCAAGAGGGTCACGTGTGTAATGATAGAGGGCAGCGACTCGATGAGGCTGTAAACGTCGTTGTCCCTGCTGCTATTATTGAGATTGTCGCGCCAACTGGGCGCGGCAACGTTGGCGATGCTGCAGGTGTTCGAGCTAGGACAATTGGTGAGCACAAAAGGCCTGATCAGTTCTTTGCCAATCGAGCTGCGATTCGCATACCGACTTTTCAAATGAATGACTTCGAGCTGAAGCCTGTGTACTACGCTCTTGTGAGTCAGAACCCTTTCCATGGCCTACTTCATGAGCATCCCATGGATCATATCGAGAGGTTCGAGGATTTGGTCACTGGGATGAAGTACAATGGAGTGCCAAACGAGTTCTTATTTTGCAAACTCTTCCCATACTCTCTTGGTGGAGACGCTGCCTATTGGTTGAAGCAGCTAGCTCCTGATTCTCTACCTACATGGAATGAGACGAAGAGAGTATTCTTGTGCAACTTCTACGATGATGCGAGATCTGAAGAGCTAAGGAACAAGATCTCCCAGTTTTCTCAAGGTCCAACAGAGGGACTCAAGGCTGCTTGGATTCGCTTCAAGTCATATCAGAGAGACTGTCCGCACCATGGGTTCAATCAGGTACAGCTGCTGGGCACATTCTACAGAGGAATCGACTGGAGATACCAGATGGCTTTGGATACTGCGAGTAATGGGAACTTCAACACCAGGTATCCAGACGATGCAGTTTTGCTAATTGAGAACTTGATGTCTAGCAATAGCACCAAGAATGCTGACTTCGAGAGAAAGAAGCAAGCTGGAGGAATTGATGCATCGCAGATTGCTGAAGTTCAAGCCAAACTGGATTTCCTGATCGGGAAGAATCAGAAAGCGGTTCATTTTGTTGCTGAAGATGAAGTGGAGGATGTTAACTACGTTGATGGTTCTGGATTTCAGGGTCAGCAATTTGGGTACAACAACAACAGGAACTTCAGCAACAACACTCCCAATTACGGGAACTCTTCGTACCAGCCCATTCCTCCCAAGTGCGCAGACAACGAGATGAAATCCATGATGGAGCAGATTCTTCAGGGACAGCAGAAATTGCAAGTGGATTTTAATGGGAAGCTTGACCATCTGTACACTGATCTGAATGGGAAAATCGAGGCTCTCAATACCAATCACAGGATGCTGGCAACGCAAGTGGCTCAGTCTGCTGCAAACTCCAAGGGAAAGACAGTTCATCCACACGACGCACACGTCAATGCCATCACCTCGAGTGTAGGAAATTTCGATGAGGAGCCTGAAATCGCCAGAGCATCGATCGATACCCCCAAGTGTCGATCGATACCGGTTACAATTCTGAAACGGGATACTTCAAAAACCCGTGTATCGATCGATACCCCATTGGTATCGGTCGATACTGAGGCGATTTCTGAGGAGACAAGTGAGACTTCGACTGTAGCGCCTAAGGTAGTTGCAGAACGAGTGTATATACCCAGGATGCCTTATCCTATAGTTCCTAAGCTGACAAGGGAGGAATGGGAGATTGCTAGATTAAGGTATTTGCTGGATAACCCGAACGCGAAGCTTCTTTCTGATGAAGATGTATCCGCCAAGAACGATTCAAAAGCGACAGTATCGATCGATACCCTACCTGGTGTCGATCGATACCCCTCGCAGAACGTACCAGAACTTGTGAAAACACCTGAGGTGATCGGAGAAAGAGTTCGCAAGTCCAAGAAGCAGAATCCTATCCCTAAACACCTCAGAGATCCTATCACTCCAAAGCAGCTGTGTGGCTTTGAGAAGATGGTACGAAGGATCTCCCATGAAAGATCTTTTGAAGAAGCTCTAGAGGGCTGGCCTCTGCTAAGTCACTTCAAAGACTGCAGAGAAACTGAGGAGGAAATTAAGGTTCTCTTTATCGAGGCAAGACGCAAGTCACTACAGCCGCGACAATTGAAACAGAGGGAAGACCCAGGGAAATTCGCGGTACCATGCTCTATCTCTGGAGTCGAGTTCAAAGAGTCTCTCGTTGACTCAGGGTCTAGCGTCAATGTGATGTCGAAGGAAATTGCTGAACGATTGAAGGCTGCTATAAGACCCCCTACTTTGCTTCTCACGTTTGCAAACTCTTCCACCTCACCTCCATACGGTACTATCCATGCTTTGCCTATTAAAGTAGGGATTTGCCTGGTGCCCACTGATTTTCAGGTTGTGGAGATGAGCAAAGGATCTGAGGTTCTTCTACTCCTGGGACGACCGTTTATGGCTATTGCTGGCGCGATCATAGACACACCTAATAAGAGATTCTCTTTCTCTTACATTGACGGATATGTCTACTATAAGGCCATTCCCTCTAGAGGTGCTCCCACACGTGCCTCTAGCATCAAGGTTGTCACAGGAGAGTCGCTAGCAATTGATATTTCGGAAGAGCCTCCTGATAAGCCTACTATCACAGATGTTTCAGCTGAACCATCCAGCATCCCCAAGGAAATTGCCAAGAAGGCCAAGGCAACAAAGAAGAAGGCCAAGAGCAAAAAGGTCGAGAATCCCCATGTCACTTTAATACCTCAGAAGTGTGATGGAGATTCGATTGAGTATAAGGTCAAGTGTAAAGGAACCTCAAAGCCATTCTCCAAGGCTAGAGTCCTTCTTACTTCTGAGCTGAAAGAGAAAGGGCAGGAGTTTGTGGACAGCATGCTAAGCAGAACTCTGAAGCTAGTAATGTCAAGTGATGGAGCCTGTTTTGATGCAAGCTCTCACTCTTATCCAGCCTGAAGGGCGTTACAGTCAAGCTATTGACGTTAAACGAGCGCTTGGTGGGAGGCAACCCACTAGTGAGTCTGTTTTGGATTCGTTTTTGTTTTTATTTTCGTTCATTTTGTGTTTGTGTCAGGATAAACAAGGAGCAAAACTCGAAATCGTATAGCATCGATCGATACCCCATTGGTTCGTCACCAATCGCGAATGAAAGGTTCGTCAAGTCGATTTAAGACCAGTATCGATCGATACCAGGCTGTGTGTCGATCGATACTTGACGTTCCAGCAAGGTAACTTCTTGTTTTTCCCAATTTTAGTCTGTTATTTTGTTTTCTTTCACTGACTCTGGGCTAGATCACACTGGGGACAGTGTTGTTCAAGTTTGGGGGAGGTGTCTGCTGACATTGTTTTTGTTTTTCTTAGAGTCATAAAATAAAAAAAATTGAGTCGTTTTATTGAGTCAAAACCTGTTGGAGATTATGATCCTGTGCTTGAACCTATTGATTTGATTTTGTTTTTGAGTGCACAGTGTTACAGGATCAGTTCTAGATCGACTAATGAAAAATCCATGGACTGACCAGTTGACTAGAAAACATCCATGTTTCCAGCAGAGTTCTTCTGAAGCCTGAGCCAAATTTTTGCACTTCAACAATGTGGTTAGTGCTTTTAGAGCTTGATTCATCATTCATATCTGATAAAGGAACCCATGTGTTTAGAGTTATGGTATATCTCTCCCCTGTTATAAGTTGATAGATAAGAGCATAAAAGATTGAAATGATTTTCTTCTGAGTAGAGGGTTAGGAAAATTTCCAGCGATCCCATTATTCTACTTAAGAAGGGATGATCACACAGAGGATTGGAAGCGAGGCTAGGATTTTCCTATGATGCCATTATTCGCCTACATCCTTTGATACATAGAGAGGGAAGAACCGGGGATTTGGTGGCAAACACCATCAATACTCGCGTCTCATACCTTAATGTGTATATGCTAAGCTGAAAATAATAAAATAAAAGAAATAACATAATAAGAAATAAGTGTGGGGGAGAGAAATTGATACAAAAAGTGTGAAAAGGGTGGTTCCTTGTCATGATATTGTGTGGTAAAGAGTCTAGAAGGTTCTTGAATATTAGCTGCAGCGATGAAACTGGCAATGAGGGCTTTACTTGAACAATGCTGTGGGATTTTGTGTGGTGTCTGGAAAAGCTGCGAATGTCTACGGAGAAGTACATGGTGGTTAGATCAAAAGCTGATCATATAACATTTGGGTACTTGGAAAGAGGGTCATTTCGATGGTTCATGAACAGGTGAGTCTCCGCGTTTTCAAACCTCTTTCTCTGTTTAGTCTTCTATTTGCTTGAGGGCAAGCAAAAGCTAAGTCTGGGGGAGTTGATATATCATGGTTTTTACCCTGTTTAGACCATGATATAAGTCCTTTTTATAGAGTCTTTCTAGTGTTTTGTAGTATTTTAGAGTCTTTTACAGGTCTTAGCACGTTTGGAGGATTATTGGAAGTATTGGAGCTTTCTGGAGCAGTTTGGAGCAGAGATAAAGATCGTGTTGCTGAGTACCTGTTTTCACGGCAAGCATCGATCGATACCCCCTGGTATCGATCGATACCCATCGCAGCAGGGCACGACCCGCGAGTTTTCCAAGACTTGAAGAATTGCAAAAGTGCCCAGAAGTCTTTGATAATTACAAGAAGACCCCAAATCGTGATTTAGGTTATAAATAGGATTTTACAGCCATCTGTTTAGGCTATGCCTTTTTATGCTTTTTATTACTTTGGTTTGAGACAAATCTGATTTCCCTTCGTCCGAGATCAGATCTTTAAACCTTCTTTGATAATTTATTTGATGATTTATTCAGTTATGTCTATTGATTCAATTGCCATGTCTGAGTAAATCCACCTTAGGTTTGGGGTTTTCTCATAAAGGATTTCTTTGAATGCTAGGTTAATTATCTGTTTAGGATTCACCATCTGAATTATAGTTCTTCGCTTAGGTTGTGTTCAAAGCTAATTCTAGGTTGACGAATCTAGAACTTAGATCTTAGGATAATTGATTAGGCACGACAGTGCGATTAATTACCTGATAGAACCTAGGTGAGCAAATTAATTACTCGCAAAGAAATTTGGTTTAATTGATTTGTGAACATATCAAACCTGTTATTAAAGCTGATTTAGACTTTAGGATTCACAAAGAGATTTGGAATTCCTAGGATTTAGATTTAGATAATTCTCGCAACGACAGTTGGTTAATTATACTTTAGTGATTTGAGTTCAAGAACTGCGCTAAATCTGAATCCTGTTAGTTAGTTTATCTGCATTCATTGATTTCCTGAGAAAAACCATGGGCCTATATTTTCCTGATTGAATTACAACTCCTTTAATTTCTGCATTGCTTTTAATTACATCTGCTTGGCTTAGCTTAATTCTATTCTATATAATCTATTGCGCGTTTCTGTGAGTCTTATGTGGTTCGACCCCTACCTATATTACAACTACTGCTTTAGTACTGTTAGGGTATTAAATTGAGCATATCAGCTATGCTTTATTTTCTAAGCTTTATTTTCTATACTTTGGTTTGAGACAAGTCTGAATCTCCCTTCGTCCGAGATCAGATCTCAAGAACCTCTTGTTATTCTTATTTTCTATTCATGATTTATTCAAGCATATTGATTGTTTCATTCTCTATGTCTGAGTAGATCCACTTTAGGTTTAGGGTTTTCTTATAAAGGATTTCTTTGAATACTAGGTTAATTATATGTTTAGGATTCACCATCTGAATTAGTTCTTCACCATATGTTTTGTTCAAAGCTAATTCTAGGTTGACGAATTTGGAACTTAGATCTTAGGATAATTGATTAGGCACGAGAGTGCGATTAATTACCTGATAGAACCTTAGGTGAGCAAATTGATTATTCGCAAATAGATTTGGTTTAATTGATTTGTGAACATATCAAACCTGATATTAAAGCTGATTTAGACTTTAGGATTCGCAAAGAGATTTGGAATTCCTAGGATTTAGATTTAGATAGTTTTCGCAACGAGAGTTGGTTAGCTATACCTTAGTGATTTGAGTTCTAGAACTGTGCTTAACCTGAATCATGTTAGTTAGTTTATCTGCATTCATTGATTTCCTGAGAAAAATCCTGAGCCTATATTTTCCTCCATTGATTTACAACTCCTTTAATTGCATACTTGTTTTAGTTTACATCTTTTGATTTAGCTTGTTTCGGATCTATATAATCTATTGTGTTTCTTTGAGTCTTTGTGGTTCGACCCCTACACTTACTACAACAACTGCTTTAGTATCTTAGGTTATTAAATTGAGCATATCAATTTTGGCGCCGTTGCCGGGGACTCAATTCGCCATTAGATTTCAGCTAAGAAATTCGTCTAAATCGCTCGAGTATCGATCGATACCCTTGAGTATCGATCGATACCAGTCGTAAATTTCAGTTACTTACGCTCTTTACTTTTGATTTCAGGTGCATGCCGAATCGAGAAACCAGAAGCAAAAAGAGCAATCCGCTAGTTGATCTATCACTGGAACAGCTAGCACTCGTGGAACGAACAAACAGGAAAGCAAAGAAATCAGCTAAGATGAACAACAATCAGTTGGTTCGTGATGCAGCTGGTGCTTTTAGAGACCAAGAGGGTCGGCTGTGCAATGAGCAAGGACAACGTCTGGATGGAGAGGGGATCGTCATGCCACATGCTCCTGTTGTCGCTGCAAATGTCGCTGGGAACGCGAGGAATGATGTGGTATTTCGTGGAAGGACGATTGGTGAATACAATAGGCCTGACCAGTTTTTCGCCAATCGTTCAGCAATTCGTCCTCCTGCGTTGGAGAGGAACGACTTTGAGTTGAAGCCTGCTTACTTTGCTCTTGTGGGACAGCATCTCTTTCATGGTCTTCTTCATGAACATCCAATGGACCATGTGGAGAAGTTCGAGGACTTGGTCACTAGCATCAAGAGCAATGGAGTGTCCTACGACTATCTCTTCTGCAAACTCTTCCCCTACTCTCTAGGTGGAGATGCAACATACTGGCTGAGGCAGCTGCCTCCTGGTTCGCTAACTACTTGGGAGGACACTAAGAGAGCCTTCCTGATCAACTTCTACGACGATGCACGATCTGAGGATCTGAGGAATAAAATCTCCCAATTTTCTCAAGGACCTACTGAGGCGTTCAAGGCTGCTTGGACGAGATTCAGATCGTATAAGAGAGATTGTCCACATCACGGATACTCTGATGTGTAGCTGCTGGGTATCTTCTTTAGAGGAGTAGATTGGAGGTATCAGATGGCTCTGGACGCTTCGAGCAATGGTAATTTCAACACCAGGTACCATGAGGATGCTTATGTGTTGATTGAAAACTTTGCATCTAGCAGTAGCACCAAGAGCGCAGACTTCGAGCGCAAGAAGCTGGCTGGTAACATGGATGGGTCGCAGATCGCTGAAGTTAAAGCTCAGCTGGATTCTATGCACAGTCTTCTGCTGGGAAAGACAACAAAGGCCGTCCACTTAGCTGCTGAGAATGAAGTGGAAGATGTTAACTACATTGGTGGTTCTGGTTTTCAGGGTCAGCGATTTGGATACAACTCCAATCGAAACTTCACCAACTATGCTCAGCAAGGAGGGTACCAATCCCCACCACCCAAAGCTCCTGAGAGTAAGATTGAGGCTATGCTTGAACACCTGGTTCAAGGGCAGGAGAAGATGACAGTCACCTTCAATGGTAAGATGGACACCATGTACACCGATTTGAATGGAAGGATCGAGGCACTAAATACGAGTCACAGGATGCTGGAAACTCAAGTAGCTCAGACTGCAGCAAATACCAAGGGAAAGACGGTTCATTCACACGTCAATGCGATCTCCTCAAGTGCAAAAAATTTCGATGAGGATCCTGAAATCGCCATAGAATCGATCGATACCCCAGGTGTCGATCGATGCCGGTTACAATTCTGAAACGGGACACTTCAAAAACCCGTGTATCGATCGATACCCCATTGGTATCGGTCGATACTGAGGCGATTTCAGAGGAGACACCGGAGATGTGGACTGTGGTGCCTAAAGTACTTGCAGAAAGGGTCTACATACCAAGGATACCTTATCCCAGAGCTCTTGAGAAGGCTAAGCAGGAGGTAGAAGATGCCAGATGCAAGGCTATGCTAGATAGTCTGATTGTGGAACCTCTTGGTGATGATAAATCTGTAAAAGATGATTCAACAGCAAGAGTATCGATCGATACCCTACCTGGTATCGATCGATACCCATCGCAGAACGAGCCAGAAATTATGGAAACACGTGAGCTGATTGAAGAAAGAGTTCGCAAACCCAAGAAGGTAAATCATGTTCCTAAACACCTCAGAAATCCTATCACTCCAAAGCAGCTGCGTGACTTTGAGAAGAGGGTACGAAGGATACCTCATTCGTTCACTTTTGAAGAAGCTCTAGAGGACTGGCCTCTGCTAAGTCACTTCAAAGATTGCAGAGAAATTGAGGAAGAGATTAAGGCACTCTTCATTAAGGCTAGAGGTACACCTCCACTGAGACAGCTGACCCAAAGAGAAGATCCATGGAAATTCGCGGTTCCATGCTCTATCTCTGGAGTTGATTTCAAAGAGTCTCTCGTTGACTCAGGAGCTAGTGTCAATGTCATCTCAAGGGCAATTGCAGAACGGTTGGGCGCTGATATTCGATCACCAAAGGTATCTATCACAATCGCGAACGACTTCACCTCACTTCCATACGGTACAATCTCTGCTCTACTGGTCAAAGTAGGAGATTGTCTGGTGTCGACTGATTTTTAAGTTGTGGAGATGGGTGCGATATCTCGTATGCCTATACTTTTGGGACGACCATTTATGGCTACTGCTGGCGCGATCATATACACACCTAATAAGAGACTCTCTTTCTCTTACATTGACGGAGATGTCTATTATGATGTTATTCCCCCTAAGAGTGCTCCCACACGTGTCTCTAGCATCGAGGTAGTTACAGAAATGTCGCTGGCAATTGATCTTTTGGAAGAGCCTCCTGATGAACCTACTGTCACAAACATTCCAGTTGTAACACCCAGCGTCCCCAAAGAAGTTGTCAAGAAGGCCAAGGCAACAAAGAAGAAAGCCAAGAGCAACAAGGTCGAGAATCCCCATGTCACTTTAATCCCTCAGAAGAGTGATGGGAATTCGATTGAGTATAAGGTCAAGTGCAAAGGAGCTTCGAAGCCATTCTCTAAGTCTAGAATTCTTCTTACTTCGGAGCTGAAAGAGAAGGGAAAAGAGTTCGTGGAAGGCATGCTGAGCAGAACTCTGAAGATAGCAATGTCAAGTTGTGGAGCCTGTTTTGGTGCAAGCTCTCACTCTTATCCAGCCTGAAGGGCGTTACAGTCAAGCTATTGACGTTAAACGAGCGCTTGGTGGGAGGCAACCCACTGGTGTGTCTATTTTTGAGTCGTTTTTGTTTTTATTTTCGTTCGTTTTATGTTTGTGTCAGGATAAACAAGGAGCAAAACTCGAAATCGCCTGAGTGTCGATCGATACCCTTCAGTATCGATCGATGCCCTACGCGATTGAGAAAGGTTCATGTCGACTTAAGCCTGTATCGATCGATACCAGGCTGTGTGTCGGTCGATACTCACTGTTCCAGCAAGGTAACTTCTTGTTTTTCCCGATTTTATTCAGTTCTTTTGTTTTATTTCACTGACTCTAGGCTAGATAACACTGGGGACAGTGTTGTTCAAGTCTGGGGGAGCTGTCTGCTGACATTGTTTTCGTTTTTCTTAGAGTCATAAAAAAAAAAAATTTCGTTTTATTGAGTCAAAACTTGTTGGAGATAATGATCATGTGCTTGAACATATTGATTTGATTTTGTTTTTGAGTGCACAGTGTGACAGGAACAGTTCTAGATCGACTAATGAAAAATCCAAAGACTGACCAGTTGACTAGAAATCATCCATGTCTCCAGCAGAGTTCTTCTGAAGCCTGAGCCAACTTTTGCACTTCATCGATATGGTTAGTGTTCATAGAGCTTGATTCATCATTCATATCTGATAAAGGAACCCATGTGTTTAAATTAATAGTATCTCTCTCCCCTGTTATAAGTTGATACATAAGAGCATAAAAGATTGATATGATTTTCTTCTGAGTAGAGGGTTAGGAAAATTTCCAGCGATCCCATTATTCTACTTAAGAGGGAATGATCACACAAAGGATTGGAAGCGAGGCTAGGATTTTCCTATGATGCCATTATTCGCCTACATCCTTTGATACAT
>PKML01049734.1:349730-389996 GCA_002933935.1 Eutrema yunnanense
CTTAGGTGAGCAAATTGATTATTCGCAAAGAGATTTGGTTTAATTGATTTGTGAACATATCAAACCTGATATTAAAGCTGATTTAGACTTTAGGATTCGCAAAGAGATTTGGAATTCCTAGGATTTAGATTTAGATAGTTTTCGCAATGAGAGTTGGTTAGCTATACCTTAGTGATTTGAGTTCTAGAACTGTGCTTAACCTGAATCCTGTTAGTTAGTTTATCTGCATTCATTGATTTCCTGAGAAAAACCCTGGGCCTATATTTTCCTCCATTGATTTACAACTCCTTTAATTGCATACTTGTTTTAGTTTACATCTTTTGATTTAGCTTGTTTCGGATCTATATAATCTATTTTGTTTCTTTGAGTCTTTGTGGTTCGACCCCTACACTTACTACAACAACTGCTTTAGTATCTTAGGGTATTAAATTGAGCATATCACAAAGCCAAAAACAAAAGAGAAAATATAATAAGAAATAAGTCGGGGGAGAGTAATAATACCAAAAAGTGTGAAAAATGGTGGTTCCTTGTCATGATATTGTATGGGAAAGAATCTAGAAGGTTCTTAATACTAATTCATAGCGATGAAACTGGCGAGGATGGCTTGATTGAACAATGCTGCGAAATAATGTGTGTAGTCTAGGGAGCTGCGAATGTCTACAGAGAAGTATATGGTGGTTAGATCAAAAAGCTGGTTAGGTGACATTTGGGCGCTTGGGAAAAGGGTCATTGCAACGTTTCATGAACAGGTGAGTCTCTACGTTTTCAAACCTCTTTCTCTGGTTTAGTCTTCTATTTGCTTGAGGGCAAGCAAAGGCTAAGTCTGAGGGAGTTGATATATCATGGTTTTTACCTTGTTTAAGCCATGATATAAGTCCGTTTTATAGAGTCTTTATTCTATTATAGAGTCTCTTACATGTTTTAGCACATTTGGAGCATTATTGGAGATATTGGAGTTTTATGGAGCGTTCTGGAGCAAAACTGAAGTCTGGTGACTAAGTGCCTGATCGAAGCGTCAAGCATCGATCGATACCCCCTGGTATCGATCGACACCCATCGAGGAGATCGAGAGTCGCGACTTTTAATGAAGTTTGAAGAATTGCAGAACTTGCCCAGAAGACTTTAATATTTACAAGAAGACCCCAATTTGTATTTAGACTATTTAATTAGGTTTTACAGCCACTTTGGCTGGGTGCTTTTCATTACGTTTTACTTGAGGATTTCTGAGAGAGCTTTTGAGAGGGGAGACAAGTCAGAACTCCGTTCGTCTGAGAGAAGATTTCGAACCCCTGTTTTATTCTACTCTTATTTATTCTATTGATGATTTATTCAGTTATATTGATTTTTTCATTCTCCATGTCTGAGTAGATCTCTTGTTAGGTTCAAGGTTCTCATAAGGGTTATCTCTGAATGCTAGATTGATTTGTTATTAGGATTCACCATCTGAAGTAGTTCTTCGCCATAGGTTGTTTGCAAAACTAATTCTAGATTGATCACCTATAACTTAGATCTTAGGATAATTGATTAGGCGCGGAAGTGTGATTGATTACCTGATAGAACCTAAGGTGAGCAAAATAACTATTCGCAAAGGAATTTGGTTTAGTTGTTTTGTGAACATATCAAACCTGATTTAAAAAGCTGATTTAGACTTTATGATTCGCAAAGGAATTTGAAGTTTATAGGATTTAAATTTAGATAGTTTTCGCAGCGGAAGTTGGTTAACTATATCTTAGTGATTTGAGTTCAAGAACCATGCTAAATCTGAATCATGTTAGATAGTTTATCTGCATTCATTGATTTCCTGAGAAATACCCTGAACCTAGCCTTCTCCTTATTGAATTTACAACCGTTTTAATTTACGTTATGCTTTCAATACCATTGATCGTTTAGTTTGATTTTCACGTATATAATCTATTGTGTGTTCCTGTGAGTCCTTGTGTTCGACCCCTACTTTACTTCAACTACTCCTTAGTACTTTTAGGGTATTAATTTGAGCATATCAGAGAGTCATGGTGGAAGGTTGGCTTAGCTCGGACTTAGACTCAACGAGCTTGCTTGGTGTCTTCTTCTTGACCTTGGTCCTTGTCCTCTTCT
Organism: Eutrema yunnanense; assembly: GCA_002933935.1. Lineage (NCBI taxonomy): Eukaryota > Viridiplantae > Streptophyta > Magnoliopsida > Brassicales > Brassicaceae > Eutrema > Eutrema yunnanense. The sequence continues at coordinate 351,825 of PKML01049734.1, forward strand.
TAACAACTTTGCTACACTCACCTTCATTCCCCATTGTGGCGTGAAAAGGGGATGCTAAGCAATCACCATCCAAAGAAAGGGCTTCCTCATTATCACCATAAGCCATTGTTGCATAAATGCCCACGTATTCAACCTTTCGGGCTTGGGCTTCATTGTCCTCACAAATAATAGTGCCACAAATTGCGGTGGAAGAAGGCATCATTGTGTAAAACTTCTTGTCGTCCACGTTCTTAAGAACCACCTTCTTATTTAAGAAATCCAAGCTTGCACCGGTTGTGTTGAGTAATGGAGTCCCAAGAAGGAGAGGAAGCCTATTGTTTGGTGCCATTTCCATTACAACGGAGTCTGTTGGTACAAGGCACTCTCCGATCTTGAGAGGGAAGTCTTCAACCAAGCCAAGAGGTTTCTTTGTGGAAGAGTCTCCAAATGTGATAGTGGAGGGGTAATCGTTCAAACTATCTATCCCGAGACTTTTGGCCATCTCCAAAGGCATGACATTCACGGTTGAGCCTGAGTCACACAAAGCATCATCAATCTTCAAGCTTCCAAGGGTGCAAGATATCGAGAATTTACCGGGATTTTCAAGCTTGGGGAGATTCTTAGGCTCGATCCTTGTTGTGCTTGGGGAGGCTAAAACTGCTATAACCTCTTCCACTTTCTCTCGGTTCTCAAGTATGCTCTTGATGAATTCTTGGTATTGTAGAACTTGAGATGGGTCACTCTCATTAGGCAAATGTGCTCCAATCTTTTCCATGTTTGCTTTGAAGCTTGAGAGCACTTTCTTTTGTGCCTTAGTGAGAAAATGACACGGAAATGGAAGCGGAGGCTCATATGGAGGAGGTCCATTGCAAGAGGTCTCTTTCTTGGCCAAAACAAGGGTCTCCACGTTTTTCTTCTTAAAGGCCACATGACCCTTCAAGTTTATCTCCTTAGCCACGCCTTTGGAAGGCTTCTTGACCTTGTCCCCTTTCTCTTTAACCAATACCATACCATCTTCATTTCCAAATGTCACCTCCCCACCTAGTTGCTCAATGTCCACATTTTAGATTTGCTTCGTGACTAGGGAAAAGCCCTAGGAACTCCTCTATTATGCGTTCCTCCTCAATGGGGGTTATGGTATTTCAAAAATCCTTTGGATTGGTGTTGGTCTTTCCCGGGAGTGTACCTTGAGATTGATGGGAGGAAGAAGCCGCTTCGTTACTCTCTAGTTGCTTAACCATGGAGCTCAACGTTTCAAGCTTACTATTAAGATCATTGTAAGAACAAATGACCTTGTTAGTAGTCTCCCCTTGTCCCTTGATAAGTTGTTGAAACATCCCGTTGAGGTCAAGGTCTTGTGGCTTGGGAAAACTAGGTTGACTTTGAGGGTTGAAACCTTGTTGAGGTATGAAGGGAGCTTTGTTGGGGTATCCTCCTTGGTTGCCTTGAAATTGATGTTGGGGAACGAAGCTTTGTTGTGGAGTGTTGTTGAAACCCCGTTGATAACCCTCTTGGTATCCAACATAGTTAACCTCCGCTTGGTTAGTCAAAGCCATGTCACCTTCAATGCACCCTTAGTTTGTGGCAACAAAGTTAACCGATGATTGAGAGCTATTAAGAAGCTTGTCCGATTTCTCATTAAGAAGCTTCAACTCCTTAAACCTCTTTTGCTCATCAAAATCATGGGTTAATCTCGTTCACTACAAGAAAACAGGTCTATTACAACGGACATAATCGATGTAAAACAGGTTTTGAGACGGATTAGCGACGATTAACAAATCGTCGTAAACTGATCGTCGTAAACTGATCGTCGTAACTCGAGAATCGTCGTAAAAACTGGGACGAATACGAATCGTCGTAAAATCATCGTAAATTATTAGATGTAAAATTGATGTAATTTTACTTCGACTTTACATCGAATAATATAATTTTTGTATTGTGAAATGAATTCGATGTAAATTCGATGTAAAATGAATTCGATATAAATCCTAGATCGATGTAATTTTGATGTTATGTATACATTATATAATTAATAAAATTATAATTATAAACTAATAATTCATAAAATTATAAATTATAAGTTATATAATTAATAAAATTACAATTATAAAATTTATAAATAAATTCAAAATATAAAATAAAATTCGTAATACAAATAATAAAAATATAATTCGAAATACTAATTATCTAGGTTGATATCGAAGTTCCTAAAAAGCTCCGCGTCCGGGTTCTCTGCTCCAATTCCGCCCGCTGAGACGCATCTGACATAAAAAAAATTATATTAAATTAATAACTAAATTAATGAATTTAACAAATTATGACGTCTATTCCAATACTAAAATTTGCATTCCAATCATCCTAAACGATAATTTCCAATCCTAATTTCTAATCCTATCTAATATAATTGACAAAAAAAAAATTACCTTTTAGAGAGATGTTGGAGCTTTGAGGGAGAGAGAGAGAGAGAGATTGTGAGAGAATGAGGTTGAATGAAGATATTTGGGCTCGTATATATAGAGTTGTGGTCGTCGTAATTTCGATGGTAAATTACATCGGAGTTACGACGGATTCGATGTAAATCCGTCGTAAAATTTTAACCAAAAATTCAACCAATATGAATTTTCCCACACGCGGCAAATTTAATTTTTTGATTACGACGGATTCAATGTAAATTCGATGTAAAATTTACATCGAATTTACAATGAAATATTAAAAAAATATGAAATTTCACACATGCGGCAAATTTAATTTTTTGATTACGACGATTTTACGATGGATTCGATGTAAATTCGATGTAAAATTTACATCGGAATTACATCGAATATCATTTTTTAGTATTTCGATGTAAATTTTACATCGAATTTGTAATCAATATTAATTTAGGGTATAAGTTTTAGGGTTTACGATGAGTATAAGGTTGATTATAAGTTCTCTAAGATTGGTTTTTCATCGTTTATATTGTTTTAACTAAGTTTTACTCATTGTATACAAAAATTTTAGTTTTCACAAAAATCAATAACATTATATACTTCATGCTTGTTATGAATATACTTATAAGAACAAAGCTTATACATTATTATGCAAGATAAGGAAGTTTTCCAGAAATCAGATTCAATCGTCGTTATTGAATTTGTTGTTTACTAAGAGAAGTCTTGGATGCATACATATACTTCGTTGATACATTTCAATATTGTGTATTGTAATTTAGGGTATATGATTTTTTACATCAAATTTACATTGAAATACTAAAAAATGATATTCGATATAATTTTGATGTAATTTTACATCGAACATCGAATCCGTCGTAAAATCGTCGTAATCAAAAAATAAATTTGCCACGTGTGGGAAATTTGCCATCGAATTTAAAACGAATTCGTCGTAATATCGTTGTAATCAAATAATTCTATACCCTATACCCTAAATTACAATACACAATATTTAAATGTATCAACGAAGTATATTTGTGCTTCCAAGACTTCTCCTAGTAAACAACAAATTCAATAACGACGATTGAACCTAATTTATGGGAAACTTTCGTATCTTGCATAATAATGTATAAGCTTTGTTCTTATAAGTATATGCATAACATGCATGAAGTATATAATGTTATTGATTTTTGTGAAAACTCAAATTTTTGTATACAATGAGTAGAACTTAGTTAAAACAATATAAACGATGAAAAACCAATCTTATAGAACTTATAATCAACTTTATAATACATCGTAAACCCTAAACTCTATACCCTAAATTAGTATGGATTATGGATTCAATGTAAATTCGATGTAAAATTAACATCGAATTTACAACGAAATACTAAAAAGATGATATTCGATGTAATTCCGATGTAATTTTACATCGAATTTACAACAAATTTTGACATCGTCGTAATGTCGTCGTAAAAGTGTCATTATATTACGACGATAAAAGTTTATGATGACTTTACATCGAAAATATTTTTTGTTGTAAAGTCGATGCAAATTCGTTGGTACTTTACATCGAATTATTTCCGTCGTAAAATTTTGTTGGAATGATGTTGTTTTCTTGTAGTGGTTGCTCTATCATAGTCTTCCCCATATGTCCCAGCGCTTTGAGCAAGGTTTTCCACAAGTTCCATGGCCTCATTCACTTGTTTGGCCAAGAAGTTACCGTTAGATGCCGTATCTAAGAGCATACAGATCTTTGGTAAAGCACCACGGTATAGTGTGCTTAGAAGTGAGGCGTCCAAGAACCCGTGGTGTGGACATTGGGTGGTGTAGCTTCGAAAACGCTCCCTTGCTTCGTTGAAGGACTCGTTCCCGCGTTGTGTGAAGCTAGATATATCATTCCTCAACTTAGCCGTTCTTGAAGGAGAGAAGAACTTGGCTAAGAATGCCCTTTTACAGTCGTCCCAAGTGGTGATGGAACCTTGAGGAAGGCTCTTTTTCCATTGGTGCGTCTTGTCATCTAGAGAGAATGGGAAGAGTCTTAGTTTGAAGGCATCCTCCGAGACACCGTTTGTCTTTGTCAATCCACAAACTCTATCAAAATGATCCAAGTGATCAAGTGGGTCTTCCACCGATAAACCATGGAATTTATTCCCTTCGACCATGTTGAGGAGGCTAGCCTTGACCTCAAAGTTTGTGTTCTCCACCGGAAGAGCTTGGATTCCTTGGCGGTTCTGGTGAGCGTTAGCCGCGTCTCCCGCTCCAACCACGTCTTGAGCTTGTTGAGGATGGATTGGAGCTCTAGAAACATGGGCGGGTGGGTTTGGGTTATTGCCGTATGGGTTTGGTTGGTGGCCGTGAGGATTTGGGTAGTGGTCGTGGCCCTCTTGGCCTTGGTGGTGTCCATTACCACCATGAGAAACGTCATTGTTGGGACCAAGTGGTTGCTCTTGAACATACTCAATACCGAGCCGTGTGATGTGTGTGGCTCGTTCTCTCTCTCTCTTCTTGCTCTAATGCCACGCTCTAATAAGTGAATGTTGTCCCTAGGCTCAACAAGATTTGCTCCGCCTCTATACCTTGTGTTTATGCACCTACAAAGACAAAAGAGAACTAGAAAGAGAGATTAGTAACAAAAGAAAAAAAAAGTGCTTAATCTCAAGAAGATATAAAATCCTAATATTGATTCAAAACCCAAATTGGCAACGGCGCCAAATTGATGGTGGACTTTTGCAAGTCTTGAGATCAATTACTCAATATAAAAAGTAGTATATGAGGTATCAATCCAATGGGTTTGACTCAATGCACCAAGAATGCATATAACTTCCAAAGTTAAGCTAATAAGATTAGTTTTGCTGAATAAGCTAATGGTCTAACTTAATTAAGGCAAGAAACAACTAATAGCAATACTAAACGATATGAAAATGATGATAAAAGGCGAATTCAATGATAATGTAATTGAGATAAGGCAATCCAATGGCTAATTGATGATGTCCAATGCTTAATGAAGACTAATCCCTAGGCAAAGATCACTAATCTTAACTAATCCTCTCTCAAGGCATTAATTACTTTGTTGATCACTAATCCAAGATCAAATTCTCATTTGCGAATCACTAATTAGCAAGTTTTAAGTCTAAACATTCAAGATCAACCAAATAATCACTCTAGACAACTAATCTCTTAGGCTAGAAATGAATATCTCTTAATTAGTTCATTAAGACATTTCATCGAACACCTTGTGTGCATGAAATGCCTTTTGATCTAAATCCACTTTCTCAAGCTAGCTCTAGCCTTAAAACCACTAATCAAGAAGGGAAATCATATATCTAATCCTAGACATCATTAATCAACCATTAAAACACCCTAAATCTACCAAATCCTCAAATCCTAAAAGACTACTCACTAATCATAGTGTTCTTGATAAATCCTATAAAAGAAGTATCAAAACCATGATTAATGATGATAATGATTAAGAAATAGAAAATGGAAGATGGAAATCACAAGAAAATAAGCTTAGATTGCATAAAAAGTGTATGATCTCTCTTACAAATCCAAAGAACCAAGGTTTTAGACTTAGAAAAGAGATAAGAAAAGAAATCAACCAAGAAAATATGGTTTTTGGGCTAAAATAATGAAAGGGGGCGAACCGGGTCGACCCGAGATAAACAAGGTACCGACCCGGTCGAAATGGGTCAAATCTGGTCTTGAGTAGCTTCACACCGATGTCACAAATCGGTGCAACACATCGGTATTGGGCATGGATTTGTGCGGTTGGTGGTGTTGTAGAACCTTCAATAAAACCACGATATCTACTGGAATACATCCCCGAATGGCCTCAAACCACTTCTTGTTGACAGCTAACTAACTGGGCTACAACTTTTGTGAAGACCACCGAGGCTAATTCGGATTGGAGACCCTTTATCCAGCCTGGTCTTTCAGGCACGTTGGGTGTGCTCGGCTGGTTTGGGTGAGATAAGTGTTACACCGATCAGTCACACCGACTTGTGACGTCGGTGTAATCCCCTGAAGCTTCAATACCGATGTCACAAATCAGTATTTCACATCGGTGCTAAGAGAATTTTCCCTCTATTTCCACAGCGATTTGTTGCACCGACTTGTGATCTCGGTGTTGAAGAAACCGTCTCGGCCAGGCAGACCTGTCTCTGGTAAATCAGCCATAGCTTTCAAACCACACGTACGAATTACTTGATTCTAGCTCCTGTGCACAGCTAACTCCTTCTTCTAAAATTTCCATGAAGACCATTGAAGCTAGATCTGACTGGAAACCATTCGTCCGACCCGTTCATTCAGATATTCCGGACGGACTCTTCTTTCTCTTATGCTCCATAACTCCAAACATCATCAACTGTCTCCAAAACACCTAAAAACACTCCAAATGCATGCAAAACTCACTAGGACCTAATGCAAACACCTAATACTCTAATAAATACCAAAATGAGATGAAAACTATGCAAGACACTTGCATGAGACACAAAACAATAACATAAATACATGTTAAAACGGGTAAAATATGGGAATATCATTTGACCGCAATTGTATTAGAAAATTAATTTGTTTGGTGAATGGAAAAAAAAAGACGGTCCTTCCATCCACACGTATCGACCACTAATGTTATGCGTTACCATTCATAGCCTAAATATTATATTGACTTAAAAAAAAGTTAAGCTAAAAATATGATACCCGACCTCACATAGAACACACCTATACCTATACGTTATTAGGCTTTGAATGGCGTAGTGGATAAAAGATGGGTCACCCACAATACAGGGAGAACCGTTTATTTCTTCCATCAGCATTTTTTATAAATTGTATAATTTATAATAATTAAATATATAAAACTGTTTTTTATACTTTTAGGAAGGAAAATTAGTGGATAAAAGACATAACATGGAACACTCGTATTCTGAAGTATACCAAGTGCAGATCTTATAATTTAATATTTTTAATTCATTTTTTTCTTATTTAAATAGCATTACACATTTTCATTATTTGATCACAATAATATCTAATTCAAGTGGATCACTGTAACTTTTATTTTTTCACACAATTCAAGAAGATTAGAAATTATCAGTGTTCAAAATTGCGCTAGGCGCTAGTCGGACGGTCGGGCCAGACCTAGCGCCTAGCCAAAAAATTGGAGATTAGTCATGGATTAATCGGGGATTAATTTTAGAGCTTTTATAAGGTTTTAGGTTTATATATATTAAATATGATAATAAGACGAAAGTTTGAGTTGGTGTAATGGTTGGAGAGTTGACAATTGGAGCTTAGACCTAAGTTCACTCCTAAACTATGATATTTTGGTTTATTTTACAATTTTTTAATGAAGGGCATATTTGTAATTTTTCTTTCATCTTCGTCATGTGACCAACGAAATTCTGCAACCCTAAAGCGGCTGCCGGTTGTAATAATCATCTTGTTCATCATTTTTTTCACATTTTTCTTCAAAGTACTACCCCAAACTTATAGATCTAATACATATTATTCGATTTATAACATAAAAATAACAAAAAGTTGAGTTTTTCAAAATATCCGATTTTTTAACCGATTTTCATGTAATCCCGGCGGTAACCGACCGCCGACCGATTACCCGCGGCTTAGGCGGCCACCCATACCGATTTTTCGAACAGGGGAAATTATATATTATCTTTTTTCTTTAAAATATATTATTTTATTTCTATAAAAAGAAATACTTCTTCATAATTTTTAGTATACCATCACTTCATAATTTTGGTGGGGAACAACACCGAAAAAACGAAAAATGTCATGGGTATCATGGAAAAAGATGACAACATCGAAGAGAGATGGAGGGCTGAGATTTAAAGATTTACACAAGTTTAATCAAGCATTATTAGCTAACCAAGATTGGAAAATTTTACGACGGCCTCATTGTCTCCTTCATCGAGTTCTCAGAGGCTGCTATTTTCGAGATGGATCCTTGTTAAACGCAAATCGTGGAACACAGCCTTCTTATGGATGTCAATCACTCCTCTTTGGATGTGAATTACTCATAGTTGGATCTTATATAAGCATCGGGAATGGTACATCTACTAGAGTCGGAATTGATCCATGGCTACCAACAATACCTCCACATCCGGCCGTATTAAAGCCAAATATAGAACCATCTACGTCGGTACATAATTTAATTGACACGACAACATGGCAATGGGATGAAAGTAAGCTCACGGAGAAGGTAAAACAATATGATCATCATCTGATATAAAAGATCTTTCTACCTTCTGTTCCCACACCTGACAAATTGATTTGGAGTCATACCAACGATGGAATTTATACAGTCAAAACGGGCTATCGACTAATCTAGGAAAATCTATTACCATAAGACATTTCTCATGCTCCTCTCGCAGAGCACCCAGACATCGCTAGAGATATATGGTCCTTTAACGTTGCTCCCAAGCTTAAACATTTTTTATGGAGATTAGCATCAAGAGTATTAGCCGTCAATGAAAATCTCCAAAAACGACGTATGAACGTCGATCGTTTCTGTGCTCGATGTTGCACGTATTCGGAAACCAGTGATCATGTTTTCTTCTCCTGTCATTTTGCTAAGGAAGTATGGCATCTAAGTGGAATACCTTCACAAATTCTTTATGGAAGACAAACGTCAGTTGAAGACAAACTGAGATTCCTATTTTCAGTGCATAAGGATGACTCTGCATCTAAATACAATCGTTACCTCCCCTTTTGGATACTATGGCGCCTTTGAAAATGTCGAAATGAGTTATGATTTAATAATAAAACGATCACGCCAATTGAAGTATTAGAGCTTGTCTCGAGAGATGTCAAAGTGTTGATCGATAGTCAATATAATCAACATGAAGGACATAGACTACTTACAAGAAATAAAACAGGTCATGTAATATGGAAGAAGCCACTTAGTGGTTGGGTTAAATGCAATTATGATGCATCTCATCATGATGGGAATCAGACGTCTGGACTTGGATGGATTATACGCAACAGCAATGGACTATTTCTTGATTGTGGAATGGGGAAGTTTCAAGGACAGTATACATCGGAAGAATCGGAATATACAACTCTCGTTTGGGATTTACAAGAGGCATGGTCCCTTGGATAACGCAAAGTAGAGTTTGAAGGAGATAATCTTAACATCAACCACTTCATCAATGACAACATCAGTAATCTCAAACTACAACACTATTTGGAGGACATCAAGAAATGGAGCAATATGTTTGAAACAATCAAATTCTCATATAGGAATCGAACGGCAAATGCTTGTGCTGATTTACTAGCTAGGAAAGCAATTTTAGATCCATCTCAATTGTCTTTGTATAATTCGTGCCCTCGTTTTCTCCATATGCTTGTAAACAAGGATTATGATTTGCAAAATCAATAAATTACTTATCCAGAAAAAGAAAAAAAAAATTCGCTTTGCTCTCTACATTCCATTTTCAAAGTTAAGGTATGTTCATATTTTAATTATTACATATTTGGTTTTTATAATAAATGTATAATAATACATATCAATTTAGTATTAAACATATTAATTATTATTAATAAGGTATGTTCATATTTTTCTCATATAAACATAAATGATAATATTGGATTTATTATTATTAATAAAAAATTGAGCCAAATATAAAGAAATTATAATTATGCTTTACGTAATTATAATGATGCATTTTATTATTTATAGCTAATATTACATAATTGTAAATATAGAATTATAACTAATTAAAATAGTCAATTCTAATATATATATATATATATGTATATATATGTATAGATATGTATAATTAAAATTTAATTTCAACTTTCTATGTGAATATATGATACGTAGGTGATGCGAATCGGATTCGTCTCCAAAACTTCAGGTCTTAAATTTATAAACCTTAAAGCACGCAAGTGCATATATGTGCGTTGTAATACTTGAGGTATCAATCCACAGGGAGAGGGTGCTGTTCTATGAGACCTTAGACAATGTATAGTAAATAAACCTAAAACGAATATATTTTTATAGGGTTTTTGTAACTAGAATTGTAAAGAACGAGAAACGGAAAACTTCTACTAATCTAATCTAAGAAAATCGATGGCTATTCTAAACTAAGGGAATTTTAACTACTAAACTAATGCTAAGAGAAACTAAACCTATCCTAAGAAATTCTAAAACTAACCTAATACCCAAGAATATCGACTACTAACCTAAGCCTAATGAAATCGATAACTAAATTAATTCTATGGACTCTATTGCTAAACTACACTAATAGAGACAGTTGTAACTATCCTAAAACGTTGCTGGGTCGAGAGGAATATCTCGGGGTATGCTCGCTTCAATCAAACGGCCCCTAGCTCATTAGTAACCGGTGTTTTTAGATTATAACTCCACGAACATGACAGAATAATGATGTAGTCTACTCACGTATAACCTATATCCTACAATCTATTCACTCGACCAGTAGCTTTCGTCTCTGGCCGCGCGTAAGATTGTGATATGCTAGTGGGTCCATAGGTTCACGGCACTCCGTAAGTATACTTTCGAAATCTTACGACGCGCACGCCTTTTGGATGAACTTTGCTGGTGATTAGATGCAACACTTCCGTGGTTCTAAACTCCCCCTATCAGCCTCTAGTTCATAACAATAGATTCATGCATTAACAACTTTCCAAAAGAAGAGCTCTAGAAATCAGCTAGGGTTTACCGAGTGAAATCCTTATCGAACATATAATTCCCCTCGATAATCCTTTAAACCCAACAATCTAAACTACTCACACATACTGGAAAAAGACATAATTAAATTAAACATGAGATTGGTGAAGAAGCCTCACGAATTCAAGAACTAACCTTGGTGAGAAACCAATCCCGAGAATCTCGATGCAAGAGTACAAGAATGAAAGCAAAACTAATGTGTAGAAGGGTCTCTAATGGTTGCCACGAAATTTATGTCTAAAACAAGTATGTATAGGTCTTCAACATGCTTGGGTCATTTTAGGGTTTGACGGGAAAAGACGGGTTTGGCATCGGGTTAAGAAACGACTCATCTTGGATGGAATTGGGCTTGGCCGCAGGTCCGTCCTCCCTAGCCGCGGTGAACTGGGAGCTCTCTAGGCGCGGTGGATTTTTTCTTCGGGGCAACTTCATTTGCTTTCAGTGCTTCGGTATATTTAAGTATCCAACCATTGGATAGTCCCCAATCCAATTGCATTTGAAAGCTGGTTGTCTCTACTTTGTTGTATCCAAATTTGGTGATGATCAGACGGTGAAAAGGTCTTCTTTGATTACAAGACTTCTTGACGGTCCAAGTTTATCCAAAAATGTACTTTTGTTCCAAAATGCACTATTTTATCCCGAGTTACCTGAAAAGAGTCTTAAAACCGCAAACATGCGAAACCCGTAATAAAAGCATAGAAAACCAAGTGGAACACTTATTAAAGTGTTCTAAAATATATATCAAAACGGGTAAAAATACGGTTTTATCACACCCGCAGACTTAAGTATTGTTTATCCTCAAACTAGACAAAGCTCAAGCTTGGAAATGATCAAACGAAAATCATCGGGAACTAAAAATTTCAAAGGCTGTCCTTCTAAACCATAACCATCGAGCTACATCAATCCCAATCTTGCCTAAAAAATTCTCACTAGAAGTTCCCGTAACACTAGTCCACGGTATCCGTCATACGAAACATAAACTTTCAAAATCCAAAAATCAGGTCAACTAGCTCTCTACATTCATTAAGTATAGGTGTGGATTTCTCTTCAAAAGGATTAAACCAATACAATTGATGCTAGGTATTAAAGGCATTTAGAGGTGAGGTTAAGAGTGTTTCGGGTTATCGTAATTTTCCCGGAGGGTGCGTTATATTATGCAAAATAGCAAGAGAGGAAGGACATATTGATCACCACAACTTCCAGTCACTTTCCCTTGCGTAAAAACAGAAGTTTTATGTCATTCCCCCAGACTTAGAATTTTATGTGGGCTCGGAATGACAGACTTCTCACAAACGAACCATGGATGCCTCATAACTATTTCGACCAACCTAGACTCTTTTTAGGCTTTTGTTTCCTTTTCCTTTCACTTATTTTGATTTTTTTCCGAATGGGGGAAACGCCTTTATTAAAGTAGAGTCATAGGGGCACGAAAATTTACCATGGTTTCGAGTTTTTACAAGGCATAACCAAGCTCGCATCTTTGTTGAATTCACCACCACCGATCGCGTATATTCTTCGTCTTTAGTGACTGAAAGATGTGTCGTTCCTCCCTCTCCGGTGTTTTTGCACATATCTGCACATAAGCCACAAAGAGAGTTGCATGAGGTTTGAACAAAGTTAAGTTTCGGGTGGGATACCAACTAAAGATGAGCTGACCATTCATGTACGAAAAAGAGTGGTAAAAGGTGAAAGAACGTCATGAATGTATGATTCGTTATTTTGCCTAAACCTTTCATAAGCAAATTAAGTCAAGATTAAGTCCAAATTAAATAGAGCTAGCATATTCCATCCTAGAGAATCTCTACGGTCTAAATTCCTCTAGGGATTTCGCATTAACAGAAACTCTAGCTACCGCCTAGTCTAGAACCAAATTACGAAATAGCATGTTACTAGGAGATAGAGTAGAAGCACACTGGTCGGTTATCGTCATGGATTTCTTTCATCATTCCCTCAAAACGTATTCTTACCCTTTTCAAAAAACTTGAAAATTTTTAAGAAAAACGTCGAAAAAAAATGCAAAATGCAAAAACAAATGAAAGAAGTGGTGGTTAGTAAATGATGGAAATCACACTGTCCTCAGTGTGAAATAAATCGAGTAAGGACGAATAACAGATGTATGTAATAATTGAAAAAGTTTAAGGAAAATGAAAACTTACCTGGATGCGGTCGGGAATGGATGTGGGGATGGAATGGATGTGGGGATGTTTGGGAGTGGTTTGGAATCGATCGAGGAACGAAACAAACCGTTCGGGATCGGCAGGGGGCTGGCCGCGAGTCGAACTTGTGCGGCCGCGGCCACTGGGCAGCCGGCCGCGGGTCGGTTGATCGCGACCGTGGCCAAGGTCAAGCTCGCCGCGGGTCTGGCTTATGCAGCCGCGGTCAAGATTCTTTTGCGGTCGAGTCCTTCCTTGCGGTTCGGGCTGGACCGAGCAGCTTCGAACCGTGTCTCCATGTTTTTGTCTTTTCGGTTTTTTGATTTTTTGGGTTTTTTGTTTTTTTTTTAGAAGACTGAAAAATAAGAAAAGAAAAAAGTTATTAGAAAAAGAAAGAAAAAATTAGAAAGAAAAACGTACCTAAAATGGGTTGCCTCCCATTGAGCGCTTTTGTTTAAAGTCGTTTAGCTCGACGTTGGTATTGAGGTGAGCTCAGTCGTAGAAAGACAGTGTCTTACGACAAGTCTTCTTTGTTCTTCTTTTGTTTTCCTCGTCATGTGAATCATTGCTTGTTCGTGGATCAGGATCAAGTTCAGGATCCATCGTGTTAGAACGTCTTTCTTCTCCTTTTTGAGTGGTATGGCAGTGTAGAACACGTCTTTGTCGATGTTAGCGAATGAAACACGTCGATTTGGCCAATCCATGATGGCTCCAACGGTTGATAAGAATGGCTATCCTAGAATTATCGGTGTTGCATCTTTCTTCGTTGTTTGGACGATGTAAAAATCGACGTGGGCTATGCAATCTCCGATTCTTATTGGCATGTCTCGGGCAATCCGTTTTGGTGTGGTACAAGTCTCGTCGGCCATGCTGATTTTCGTCCGGGTATGGTGTATGTGCTTAATACCGATGCGCTTTGCGGTTAATTTTGACATGATGCTCAAGCAAGCTCCGGAATCACAAAGAACGTTCTTAAATTCAACTCCACGGATGCTACAAGTGATATGGAACTGACCTTGTTCTTCGATTTTTTGGAGACTCCTAACGGGTTTTCCGTTCATGGCATTGTCGAAAAGATCTTCTATCTCCGTTATGGACTCCTTGCTTTCTCTGGATATGGTGTATGTGCTTAATACCGATGCGCTTTGCGGTCAATTTTGACATGATGCTCAAGCAAGCTCCAGAATCACAAAGAACGTTCTTAAATTCAACTCCACGGATGCTACAAGTGATAAGGAACTGACCTTGTTCTTCGATTTTTTGGAGACTCCTAACGGGTTTTCCGTTCATGGCATTGTCGAAAAGATCTTCTATCACCGTTATGGACTCCTTGCTTTCACAAAAGAAATGACCAATTATATGATCCATGTAAGATCTAGCAAAAGTAGTACCTCTAGGTAGATTATGGACCACGTTGTTGAATTCCTCTAACTTCTCTCGGCTTATCTTGTTCGGGTACTCTTGGTACTTCTCGGGATGGTAGATTTGGATAGCATGGGAAGCGGGATAGGGTGTTGTTGAACGTCTCGCTCTCATGAAATAAGCGTGAATTTCTTCCTTGCTCTCATTGTTGTAGCGGAAGAAAGCGTATGTAGGTCCTTTTTCCCAAACTTCTTCGAAGGAGGTGTACATCGGGATCTATTAAACTCGATCAATCTCTCTCGAGTGATGCATTTTTTCCTTGGCTCTTCCGGTATTTGACTTTGTGGTGGTGTTGGTGCAAGGTCAGAGTCACTTAACGAGCTGAAATTGGATTCACGAAAGAATAACCTTGAGTATTCTTCTTCGGAGTATTGTTCTTCGACTTCCTTGGAGGATTGGGCTGATAAAACCATGTTGCATGGTGCAATGAAGTCTTGTTCTAAGTTGGTTGTAGGCTTTATTGAGGCTTGAGAATAAGTAGAGAGTGAAGCTTGCTCGAAGAAGAGCGTTTGGGACTCGAACAGTTCGGAGGGAGGCGAGCAGGAGCTGGTCGCGGGTCCAACAAACGGAGGCGCGGCAGACAGTGGTATGGCCGCGGGTCAAGCAGGCGGAGGGGCGGCGAGAGGAGGGATGGCCGCGGCCGGAGAGCTCGCGCCAGTGGTGAGAGGAGTCCGTGGGAACTTTCGGTTCGTCGTCTTCTTCATCTCTTTCGGTGTTTTCTTGTTCTTGGGAGTCATTTGGCTTCTCATCTAGGTCAGGAACATGGGCATCAAGTGTTGAATCATGCTTCTCATGATCTTTAGATAGTTACTCTAAAGAAGGCTTGTTTGTCTTTTGTGTGTCGGATAAGTGACTAACCGAAGCATCGGTTTCTCTAGCCTTGTATTCGAATATGCTGAGGCGATACTCGACTTTTTGAAGTTCATCATCAGTCTTCTCTCTGTTCCAAAAGGCAAACTCACTAGTCTCTTTAATTTCTTGCTTTGAATCGCGAATCTCCATGGAATTTTGAATAATGTCGTATTTTTGCTTCGTTTGTTCCTCCTCCATGGTTTTAGTCTTTTATTGGATAGCAGCAGCGTCTTGTAGATTTTGTTCCTCAAGGGTGGTGATATGAGAAGCATGGTCATCAAACTTCTTGTTGAATTCGGTGTAGATTGTGTCTAGCCTTTTGTTCATGGCCGCCTCGGTCACGACTTGGCAATCAAGGTATTGATTAAGCATGACATTGATTGCGTCCAGTCGTATGCTAATCTCTGAGTTGAACAAGTGCTGGTCCGAGAATTTATGGTGTTGATGGTATGAACATTGTCTAGAGGTGACAAGGGGAGACGCAAAAGGCTCGTCTCGGTAGTAAGGAGGCTCGTGGCTTCCTTAAGAGTAGTTGGTCGGTGCCGGTTTCTGATCCATGAGAACGAGTCACACACAGCATGTGAGTCGTGACAGTGGTGAGCGCAATATGGGTCATAGTAACCCCGTTCGTAGTAGCAATCTTGCTCCAGAGGCGAGTTCATGTTTCAAAGTCTGAAACAAAGAAAAACAAAACCAAATATCAAATAGTAAGAGTTTTTTTCTAGAGTCTTCTACTAACCTCTAAGGTGTGATAGAAACTGTAGCGATATCTCCCCGGCAACAGCGCCAAAAACTTGATGCGAATCGGATTCATCTCCGAAACTTCAGGTCTTAAATTTATAAACCTTAAAGCCTGCAAGTGCACGATGTGCGTTGTAGTACTTGAGGTATCAATCCATATGGAGAGGGTGATGTTCTATGAGACCTTAGACACTGTATAGTAAATAAACCTAGAACGAATATATTTTTATAGGGTTTTTGTAACTAGAATTGTAAAGAATGAGAAATGGAAAATTTCTACTGATCTAATCTAAGAAAATCGATGGCTATTATAACTAAGGGAATTTTAACTACTAAACTAATGCTAAGAGAAACTAAACCTATTGATATGCTCAAATTAATACCCTATTCAGATACTAAAGCAGTTGTCGTAGTATAGCTAGGGGTCGAACTCAAGGACTCACACAGACACACAATAGATTATATATATCCAAAATACGCTAAATCAAAAGATGTAAACGAAAACAAGTACGCAATTAAAAGTGTTGTAAATCAATGGAGGAAAACATAGGCTCAGGGTTTTTCTCAGGAAATCAATGAATGCAGACTAACTAACTAACAGGATTCAGATTACGCACGGTTCTTTAACTCAAATCACTCAAAATATAGCTAACCAACTCTCGTTGCGAAAACTATCTAAATCTAAATCCTAGGAATTCCAAATCTCTTTGCGAATCCTAAAGTCTAAATCATCTTTAAAGTTCAGGTTTGATATGTTCACAAATCAATCAAACCAAATCTCTTTGCGAATAATCAATTTGCTCACCTAGGTTCTATCAGGTAATTAATCGCACTCTCGTGCCTAATCAATTATCCTAAGATCTAAGTTCCAGATTCGTCAACCTAGAATTAGCTTTGAGAACAACCTATGGTGAAGAACTAATTCAGATGGTGAATCCTAAACAGATAATCAAAGCTCTTCCCTTAGGTTGTTCTCAAAGCTAATTCTAGGTTGACGAATCTGGAACTTAGATCTTAGGATAATTGATTAGGCACGACAGTGCGATTAATTACCTGATAGAACCTTAGGTGAGCAAATTGATTATTCGCAAAGAGATTTGGTTTAATTGATTTGTGATTATATCAAACCTGAACTTTAAAGCTGATTTAGACTTTAGGATTCGCAAAGAGATTTGGAATTCCTAGGATTTAGATTTAGATAATTCTCGCAACGACAGTTGGTTAATTATACTTTAGTGATTTGAGTTCAAGAACTGCGCTAAATCTGAATATTGTTAGTTAGTTAATCTGCATTCATTGACTTCCTAAGAAATACCCTGAGCGTATATTTCATCCATTGATTTACAACTCTTTTAATTTCTGCACTGCTTTTAATTACACCTGTTTGCTTAGCTTGATTTGACACTATACAATCTATTGAGTGATCTCCGTGAGTCTTTGTGGTTCGACCCCTAGCTATACTGCAACTGCTGCTTTAGTACTGTTAGGGTATTAATTTGAGCATATCAAATTTGGCGCTGTTGCCGGGGACTCAATTCCGCCTTTAGATTTTAGCTGTCAAGTTTCGACTAAGTCCATCTGTATCGATCGATACTCACTAGTATCGGTCGATACTCCGGCGATTTCTTTGTTGATATCGATCGATACCCTCCAGTGTCGATCGATACTCAACGTATTTTTTTTTGGTAACTTACGTGCCTTGTCTACTGTTTTGTTTGCAGGTGTATGCTTGTTCGTGAAACCAGGAGCAACAAGAGCACTCAGCTAGTTGAACTGTCACTAGAACAGCTAGCACTTGAGGAACGCACAAACAGAAAGACCAAGCAAACATCAGGGATGAATAACCCAGTGGTTTTAAGAGCTGATAAGGCTGGGATTCTGAGAGACCAAGAGGGTCACGTGTGCAATGAAGGAGGGCAGCGACTTGGTGAAGCTGGAAACGTCGTTGTCCCTCCTGCTGCTGTTATTGAGATTGTCGCGCCAGCTGGGCGCGCCAACGTTGGGAATGCTGCAGGTGATCGAGTTAGGACACTTGGCGAGCACAACAGACCTTATCAGTTCTATGCCAATCGATCTGCGATTCGCATCCCAACTTTTCAAAGGAACGACTTCTAGCTGAAGCCTGCGTACTACGCTCTTGTAAGTCAGAGCCCTTTCCATGGCCTACCTCATGAGCATCCCATGGATCATATCGAGAGATTCGAAGATTTGGTCACTGGTATGAAGTACAATGGAGTGCCCAATGAGTTCCTATTCTGCAAACTTTTCCCATACTCTCTTGGTGGGGATGCTGCTTATTGGCTGAACCAGTTAGCTCCTGATTCTCTAACTACATGGGATGAGACCAAGAATGCATTCATGTGCAATTTCTATGAGGATGCAAGGTCTGAAGAGCTCAGGAACAAAATTTCCCAGTTTTCTCAAGGTCCAACAGAGGGACTCAAGGCTGCTTGGATTCGCTTCAAATCTTATCAGAGAGATTGTCCGCACCATAGATTCAATCAGGTTCAGCTATTGGGTTCCTTCTACAGAGGGATCGATTGGAGGTACCAGATGGCTCTGGATACTGCGAGTAATGGGAACTTCAACACCAGATATCCAGATGATGCAGTTGTGCTAATTGAGAACTTCGCGTCTAGCAATAGCACCAAGAATGCTGATTTCGAGCGGAAGAAGCAAGCTGGAGGAATTGATGGATCGCAGATTGCTGCAGTTCAAGCCAAGCTGGATTTTCTGATCGGAAAGTCGAGTTTAAAGAGTCTCTCGTTGACTCAGGGGCTAGCGTTAATGTCATCTCAAGGGAAATTGTAGAACGGTTGGGCGCCGATATTCGATCTTCAAAAGTATCTATCACATTCGCGAACGACTCCACCTCACTTCCATACGGTACAATCTCTGCTTTGCTGGTCAAAGTAGGAGATTGTCTGGTGCCGACTGATTTTCAGGTTGTGGAGATGAGTGCGATATCTAGTATGCCTATACTCTTGGGACGACCATTTATGGCTACTGCTGGCGCAATCATAGACACGCCTAATAAGAGAATCTATTTCTCTTACATTGACGGAGGGGTCTATTATGATGTCATTCCCCCTAGGAGTTTTCCCACACGTGTCTCTAGCATCAAGGTTGTCAAAGGAGAGTCGCTAGCAATTGATCTTTTGGAAGAGCCTCCTGATGAGCCAACTATCACAGACATTTCAGTTGAACCGCCCAGCATCCCCAAGGAAGTTGTCAAAGGAGAGTCGCTAGCAGTTGATCTTTTGGAAGAGCCTCCTGATCAGCCTCCTGTCGCATACATTTCTGTTGAACCGCCCAGCGTCCCCAAGGAAGTTGTCAAGAAGGCTAAGGCAACAAAGAAGAAGGCCAAGAGCAAAAGAGTCAACGATCCCCATGTCACTTTAATCCCTCAGAAGAGTGATGGGAATTCGATTGAGTATAAGGTCAAGTGCAAAGGAGCTTCGAAGCCATTCTCTAAGGCTAGAATTCTTCTTACTTCGGAGCTGAAAGAGAAAGGAAAGGAATTTGTGGAAGGCATGTTGAGCAGAACTCTGAAGCTAGCAATGTCCAGTTGTGGAGCATGTTTTGGTGCAAGCTCTCACTCTTATCTAGCCTGAAGGGCGTTACAGTCAAGCTATTGACGTTAAACGAGCGCTTGGTGGGATGCAACCCACTGGTGAGTCTGTTTTTGAGTCGTTTTTCTTTTTATTTTTCGTTCGTTTTGTGTTTGTGTCAGGATAAACAAGGAGAAAACTCGAAATCGCCTGAGTATCGATCGATACCCTTCAGTATCGATCGATACCCTACGCGATTGAGAAAGGTTCATGTCGATTTAAGTCTGGTATCGATCGATACCAGGCTGTGTGTCGGTCGATACTCTATGTTCCAGCAAGGTAACTTCTTGTTTTTCCCTATTTTATTCTGTTCTTTTGTTTTCTTTCACTGACTCTAGGCTAGATAACACTGGGGACAGTGTTGTTCAAGTCTGGGGGTGGTGTCTGCTGACATTGTTTTTGTTTTTCTTAGAGTCAGTTGTTTTATCGAGTCAAAAACGTTTTATTGAGTCAAAACTTGTTGGAGTTAATGATCCTGTGCTGGAACCTATTGATTTGATTTTGTTTTTGAGTGCACAGTGTTACAGGATCAGTTCTAGATTGACTAATGAAAAATCCTAGGACTGACCAGTTGACTAGAAAACATCCATATCTCCCGCAGAGTTCTTCTGAAACCTGAACCAAATTTATGCACTTCATCGATGTGGTTAGTGTTTTTAGATCTTGATTCATCATTCATATCTGATAAAGGAACCCATGTGTTTAGAGTTATGGTATCTCTCTCCCCTGTTATAAGTTGATAAATAAGAGCATAAAAGATTGAAATGATTTTCTTCTGAGTAGAGGGTTAGGAAAATTTCCAGTGATCCCATTATTCTACTTAAGAGGGAATGATCACACAAATGATTTGAAGCGAGGCTAGGATTTTCCTATGATGCCATTATTCGCCTACATCCTTTGATACATTAAGAGGGAAGAACCGGGGATTTGGTGGTAAACACCATCAATACTTGCGTCTCATACCTTGATGTGTATATGCAAAGCTGAAAAAAAAAAAAGAACATAATAAGAAATAAGTCTGGGGGAGAGAAATAAAACCAAAAAGTGTGAAAAATGGTGGTTCCTTGTCATGATATTGTCTGGTAAAGAATCTAGAAAGTTCTTGAACATAAGCTGCAGCGATGAAACTGGCGATGAGGGTTTTATTTGAACAATGCTGTGGGATAATGTGTGGAGTCTGGGAAAGCTGCGAATGTCTACGGAGAAGTACATGGTGGTTAGATCAAAAGCTGATTAGGTGATATTTGGGTGCTTGGGAAAATGATCTTTGTGATGGTTCATGAACAGGTGAGTCTCTGCGTTTTCAAACCTCTTTCTCTGGTTTAGTCTTCTATTTGCTTGAGGGCAAGCAAAGGCTAAGTCTGGGGGAGTTGATATATCATGGTTTTTACCCTGTTTAGGCCATGATATAAGTCCTTTTTATAGAGTCTTTTACAGGTTATAGCACGTTTGGAGCATTATTGGAATTATTGGAGCTTTCTGGAACAGTTTAGAGCAAAAGCTGAAGTCGTGTTGCTGAGTGCCTGATTTCACGACAAGCATCGATCGATACCCCTTGTATCGATCGATACTCTTCGAGGCTGACACGACCCGCGAGTTTTCCAAGACTTAAAGAATTGCAAAAGTGCCCAGAAGTCTTTAATAATTACAAGAAGACCCCAACTCGTGATTTAGGTTATTTATTGGGATTTTTACAGCCACTTTTAGGCTATGCTTTGGATGCTTTATTCTATACTTTGAATTACTTTTGGTTTTAGAGAGACAAGTCTGAATCTCCCTTCGTCCGAGATCAGATCTCTAAACCTTTCTGATTATTTTATTGATGATTTATTCAAACATGTTGATTGTTTCATTCTCCATGTCTGAATAGATCCACTTTAGGTTCAGGGTTCTCATAAGGGTTTTCTCTGAATGCTAGGTTGATTAGTTTATAGGATTCACCATCTGAATTAGTTCTTCCCTTAGGTTGTTCTCAAAGCTAATTCTAGGTTGACGAATCTGGAACTTAGATCTTAGGATAATTGATTAGGCACGACAGTGCGATTAATTACCTGATAGAACCTTAGGTGAGCAAATTGATTATTCGCAAAGAGATATGGTTTAATTGATTTGTGAACATATCAAACCTGAACTTTAAAGCTGATTTAGACTCTTGGATTCGCAAAGAGATTTGGAATTCCTAGGATTTATATTTAGATAATTCTCGCAACGACAGTTGGTTAATTATACTTTAGTGATTTGAGTTCAAGAACTGCGCTAAATCTGAATCCTGTTAGTTAGTTAGTCTGTATTCATTGACTTCCTGAGAAATACCCTGAGCCTATATTTCATCCATTGATTTACAACTCTTTTAATTTTTGCACTGCTTTCAATTACACATGTTTGCTTAGCTTGATTTGACACTATACAATCTATTGAGTGATCTCTGTGAGTCTTTGTGGTTCGACCCCTAGCTATACTGCAACTGCTGCTTTAGTACTGTTAGGGTATTAATTTGAGCATATCAATAACCTAAAACACGAATTGGGGCTTCTTGTAATTATTAAAGTCTTCTGGGACAATTCTGTAATTCTTCAAATTTCATTAAAGTCGCAGCTTGTGATCTGCTCCGATGAGTGTCGATCGATATCAGGGGGTATCGATCGATGCTTGTCGCTCAGATCGGGCACTTAATCATCAGACTTCAGTTTCGCTCCAGAATGCTCCAAATGTGCTAATAACCTGTAAAAGACTCTAAAAGACTCCAAAATAGACTAAAGACTCTATAAAACGGACTTATATCATGGCCTAAACAGGGTAAAAACCATGATATATCAACTCCCCCAGACTTAGCATTTGCTTGCCCTCAAGCAAATAGAAGACTAAACAAGAGAAAGAGGTTTGAAAACGCGGAGACTCACCTGTTCACGAACCATCGAAATGACCTTTTTTCCAAGTACCCAAATGTCACCAAATCAGTTTTTGATCTAACCACCATGTACTTCCCCGTAGACATTCACAGCTTTCCCAGACTCCACACATTATCTTGCAGCATTGTTCAAATAAAACCCTCATCGCCAGTTTCATCGCTGCAGTCAATGTTTAAGAACCTTCTAGATTCTTTACCAGACAATATCATGACAAGGAACCACCCTTTTTCACACTTTTTGTATCAATTTCTTTCCCCCAGACTTATTTCTTATTATGTTCTTTCTTTTATTTTCAGCTTTGCATGTACACATCAAGGTATGAGACGCGAGTATTGATGGTGTTTGCCACTGAATCCCCGGTTCTTCCCTCTCAATGTATCAAAGGATGTAGGCGAATAATGGCATCATAGGAAAATCCTAGCCTCGCTTCCAATCCTTTGTGTGATCATTCCCTCTTAAGTAGAATAATGGGATCGCTGGAAATTTTCCTAACCCTCTACTCAGAAGAAAATCATTTCAATCTTTTATGCTCTTATTTATCAACTTATAATAGGGGAGAGAGATACTATAACTCTAAACACATGGGTTCCTTTATCAGATATGAATGATGAATCAAGCTCTAAAAACACTAACCACATTGATGAAGTGCAGAAATTTGGCTCAGGTTTCAGAAGAACTCTGCTAGAGACATGGATGTTTTCTAGTCAACTGGTCAGTCCTTGGATTTTTCATTAGTCGATCTAGAGCTGATCCTGCAACATTGGTTATATCTAGAGCTGATCCTGCAACATTGGTCACTCAAAAACCAAATCAAAGCAACAATTCAAGCATAGGATCATTATCTCCAACAAGTTTTGACTCAATAAAACAACTGACTCTAAGAAAAACAAAAACAATGTCAGCAGACACCTCCCCCAGACTTGAACAACACTGTCCCCAGTGTTATCTAGCCTAGAGTCAGTGAAAGAAAACAAAAGAACAGAATAAAATTGGGAAAAACAAGAAGTTACCTTGCTGGAACATTGAGTATCGACCGACACACAGCCATGTATCGATCGATACTAGGCTTAAGTCGACACAAGAGATTTCATTGCCCGCAGGGTATCGACCGATACCAACAGGGTATCGATCGATACCGTGGCGATTTCTTGATTGCCAGTTTAGTTTCTCCTTGTTCGCTCCAATCTGATTCAAGACACAAAAACTAAAAAAATACAAAAATAAAAGACTCACCAGTGGATTGCCTCCCACCAAGCGCTTGGTTAACGTCAATAGCTTGACTGTAACGCCCTTAAGGCTGGATAAGAGTGAGTGCTTGCACCAAAACAGGCTCCACAACTTGACATTGCTAGCTTCAGAGTTTTGCTCAACATGCCTTCCACAAACTCTTTTCCCTTCTCTTTCAGCTCCGAAGTAAGAAGAATTCTAGCCTTAGAGAATGGCTTCGAAGCTCCTTTGCACTTGACCTTATACTCAATCGAATTCCCATCACTCTTCTGAGGGATTAAAGTGACATGGGGATTCTCGACTTTCCTGCTCTTGGCCTTCTTCTTTGTTGCCTTAGCCTTCTTGACAACTTCCTTGGGGATGCTGGGCGGTTCAACAGAAATGTATGCGACAGGAGGCTGATCAGGAGGCTCTTCCAAAAGATCAACTGCTAGCGACTCTCCTGTGACAACCTCGATGCTAGAGACACGTGTGGGAGCACTTCCAGGGGGGATGACATCGTAATAGACCCCTCCGTCAATGTAAGAGAAAGATATTCTCTTATTAGGCGTGTCTATGATTGCACCAGCAGTAGCCATAAACGGTCGTCCCAGGAGTAAAGGCATACGAGATATTGCACTCATCTCCACAACCTGAAAATTAGTAGGCACCAGACAGTCTCCTACTTTGACCAGCAAACCATGGATAGTACTGTGTGGAAGCGAGGTGGAGTTGTTCGCTAATGTCATAGATACCTCTGGTGATCGAATATCAGCCCCCAACCGCTCTGCAATTTCCCTTGAGATGACATTGACACTAGCCCCTGAGTCAACGAGAGACTCTTCGAAATCAACTCCAGAGATAGAGCATGGAACCGCGAATTTCCTTGGATCTTCTCTTTGGGTCAGCTGTCTTAGTGGAGGTGTTGCGCCTCTAGCCTTAATGAAGAGTGCCTTAATCTCTTCCTCAGTTTCTCTGCAATCTTTTAAATGACTTAGCAGAGGCCAGTCCTCTAGAGCTTCTTCAAAAGTGAACGAATGAGGTATCCTTCGTACCCTCTTCTCAAAGCCACGCAGCTGCTTTGGAGTGATAGGATCCCTGAGGTGTTTAGGAACAGGATTCACCTTCCTGGGTTTGCGAACTCTTTCTTCAATCAGGTCAGGTGTTTTCACAATTTCTGGCTCGTTCAACGAGGGGTATCGATCGATACCAGGTAGGGTATCGATCGATACGCTTGCTCTTGAATCGTCTTTGACAGATTTATCATCATCAAGGGGAAGCTCCACAATCAGCTTATCCAGCATAGCCTTGCATCTGGCATCCTCTACCTCCTTCTTAGCTCTCCCAGCAGCTCAGGGGTAGGGTATCCTCGGTAGATAGACTCGTTCCGCAATTTCTTTAGGCACCACAGTCAACATCTCAGGTGTCTCCTCAGAAATCGCCTCAGTATCGACCGATACCAATGGGGTATCGATCGATACTCGGGTTCTTGTATCCATTCGAGCATGTGTCTGAGCTGGTATCGATCGATACAAGGGAGTATCGATCGATGCCTTGGCGATTTCTAAATCATCTTCGAGATTTTCTGCACTTGAGCTGATCGCATTGACGTGTGCTCTTGGATTTTCAGTTCTCCCTGGAAGGAAACCTTCCTGTCTTTTCGAACTCTCTGAAGTCTGGGCTACTTGAGTTTCCAGCTGCATCTGATGAATACCAAGAGCATCGATCCTACCACTAAGATCTTTGTACATAGCGTCCATCTTACCATTGAAGGTCAATGTGATCTGCTGCTGTCCTTGAACGAGCGTTTCAAGCATAGTCTCGATCTTACTCTCAGGAGCTTTGGGTGGTGGGGATTGGTACCCTCCTTGCTGAGCATTGTTGGTGAAGTTTCGATTGGCGTTGTATCCAAATCGCTAACCCTGAAAACCAGAACCACCAATGTAGTTAACATCTTCCACTTCATTCTCAGCAGCAAAGTGGACGGCCTTTGTTGTCTTTCCCAGCAGAAGACTGTGCATAGAATCCAGCTGAACTTTTACTTCAGCGATCTGCGACCCATCCATGTTACCAGCCAGCTTCTTGCGCTCGAAGTCTGCGCTCTTGGTACTACTGCTAGATGCAAAGTTTTCAATCAACACATAAGCATCCTCAGGGTACCTGGTGTTGAAATTACCATTGCTCGAAGCGTCCAGAGCCATCTGATACCTCCAATCTACTCCTCTAAAGAAGATGCCCAGCAGCTGCACATCAGAGTATCCGTGATGTGGACAATCTCTCTGATACGATCTGAATCTCGTCCAAGCAGCCTTGAACGCCTCAGTAGGTCCTTGAGAAAATTGGGAGATTTTATTCCTCAGATCCTCAGATCGTGCATCATCATAGAAGTTGATCAGGAAGACTCTCTTAGTGTCCTCCCAAGTAGTTAGCGAACCAGGAGGTAGCTGCCTCAGCCAGTAGGTCGCATCTCCATCTAGAGAGTAGGGGAAGAGCTTGCAGAAGAGATAGTCGTAGGACACTCCATTGCTCTTGATGCTAGTGACCAAGTCCTCGAACTTCTCCACATGGTCCATCGGATGTTCATGAGGAAGACCATGAAAGAGATGCTATCCCACAAGAGAAAAGTAAGCAGTCTTCAGCTCAAAGTCATTCCTCTCAAACGCAGGAGGACGAATGGCTGACCGATTGGCAAAAAACTGGTCAGTCCTGTTGTACTCACCAATCGTCCTTCCACGATTAACCACATCATTCCTCGCGTTCCCGGCGACATTCGCAGCGACAACAGGAGCAGGTGGTATGACGATCCCCTCTCCATCCAGGCGTTGTCCTTGCTCATTGCACAACCGACCCTCTTGGTCTCTGTAAGCACCAGCTGCATCACGAACCAACTGATTGTTGTTCATCTTAGTTGATTTCTTTGCTTTCCTGTTTGTGCGTTCCACAAGTGCTAGTTGCTCGAGTGACAGATCAACTAGCTCAGCGTTCTTGTTCCTTCTGGTTTCTCGATTAGGCATGCACCTGAAAACAGAAACAAAGAACGTGAGTAACTGAAATATACGTCAGGTATCGACCGATACCAGCAGGGTATCGATCGATACTAGGCGATTTAGACGAATTTCTTAGCTAAAATCTAATGGTGAATTGAGTCTCCGGCAACGGCGCCAAATTTGATATGCTCAAATTAATACCCTATTCAGATACTAAAGCAGTTGTCGTAGTATAGCTAGGGGTCGAACTCAAGGACTCACAGAGACACACAATAGGTTATATAGATCCAAAATACGCTAAATCAAAAGATGTAAACGAAAACAAGTACGCAACTAAAAGTGTTGTAAATCAATGGAGGAAAACATAGGCCCAGAGTTTTTCTCAGGAAATCAATGAATGCAGACTAACTAACTAACAGGATTCAGATTAAGAACGGTTCTTGAACTCAAATCACTAAAATATAGCTAACCAACTCTCGTTGCGAAAACTATCTAAATCTAAATCCTAGGAATTCAAAATCTCTTTGTGAATCCTAAAGTCTAAACACTACAAGAAAACACAGTTTTTGTGACTATTTTTTGTGACTACTTTTTTTAGTCGCAAAAAAGGGACGATTTTGTGACTAATTTGCGACTACTCATAATACATAGGCATAATAGTCACAAATTACCGACTAAACAAAGTAGTCAGAAAATAGTCGCTTATTTGCGACTTGCAAAAGTAGTCCCAAATTTGTGACTGATTTGCTTCGGTTTAGCAACTCCACTCGTTTTTTTTTAAATAAACATCAAATAATATACAAAAAAATTCTTAACCCTAAATTCTATACCCTAAACCATCAAATAATATACAAAAACATCAAATAAATAAACATAAAATAATATACAAAAAAAATTCAACACTTACAATTTTTAAAATATAATCATTTTATAAATCCTAAGTTATAAACCCTAAACCTCTAACCCTTAATCATAAACTCTAAATCTTAAATTATAAAATATATTTTTGAACATCTATATACCCAAAATCATTGTAAAGTGATATTCAAACCTCATATGTTCTTAAAGTTTAGGGTTTAGGGTAACATGTACACTAATTTGCAAACCCAGTTTTTGTGACTAATTTAGGACTAATTTTTAATAGTAGTCACAAAATAGTCCCAAATTTGGGACTAATTTGCAACTACACTCGATTTTTTTAAGAAATCAATAAATTCTAAACTCAAACCACAAACCCTAAACCCTAAACCTCTAACACTTAACCATAAACTTGATTTAAATTTTAAATTGTAAACAACATCAAATAAATAAACATCAAATAATATACAAAAAAAATCCAACACTTACAATTTTTTTAAATATAATCATTTTATAAATCCTAAATTCTAAACCCTAAACCTCTAACCCTTAATCATAAAATCTTAATCTTAAATTGTAAAATATATTTTTGAACAACTATATACCCAAAATCATTGTAAATTGATATTCAAACCTTATATGTTCTTAAAGTTTAGGGTTTAATGTAAAATGTACACTAATTTGCAAACCCAGTTTTTGTGACTAATTTGGAACTAATTTGTGACTAATTTTTAATAGTAGTTACAAAATAGTCCCAAATTTGGGACTAATTTGCAACACCACTTGATTTTTTTATAGAAATCAATAAATTCTAAACTCAAACCACAAACCCTTAACCCTAAACCCTAAACCTCTAACCCTTATTCATAAACTTGATATAAATCTTAAATTTTAAACTAAATCTTACACATAAACATCATATAATATACAAAAAATTCAAAACATACAATTTTTTTTAAATATGATCATTTATAATCCCTTTTATAAATCCTAAATTCTAAACCCTAAACCTCTAACCCTTAATCATAAACTATAAATCTTAAATTGTAAACTATATCTTACACACAAACATCAAATAAAAAAAAAATATATAACACTTACAAAAATTTCAATCTAATCATAACATCTACTAAGTGTTACATGTGTTTTATAAGAAATGATTTTGAAAGATTAAAATTCTCTCAAAATTTATTTATTTTTAAGTTTTAACATATTTTTGAATTACTATATACACAAAATCATTATTAAGTTATATTCAAACTTTCTAGGTTCTTAAAGTTTAGGGTTTAGGGTAAAAAAAATGTATTGTCACAAAATAGTCCCAAATTTGCGACCGTTTAGCAACCCTAATCGTTTTTTTTAATAGTAGTCACAAAATAGTCCCAAATTTGCGACTAATTTGCGACTAAATGACAAAAATAATGAAAGTTTCTCATTGGCTAATTCATTTAGACGAGGATTGAGATCCTCCACCGTTGATTGGTTTAATCCAACGGTGGGGAATCTTTTTTTTTTAATTGTTTAACTTTTCTCTCTCCTTGCGATTTCCTTCTTCTTCTTTATATTTTTTTTTTTTTTTTTTTTACAATCACACGATTTCCTTCTTCTTCGACACTTAACTTTCTCATTTTTTGTTCTCATTTTTTTTTTTCATCGATCTAACTCTGTAAGCTTAATGAATTTGTTTACAAAATTTTCACTAGCCTCTGAAGATACGCTATGTGTGCCGTATTTGTCATCCCAATACATAGTATCTTCAGTGATCTAACTCTCATTTATTTTTTTTGCAGATGCTCATTGCCGGCGAGGCTATCGTGTGGTTGGTCCGAGGAGGCGGCGATTTGTGGAAGCTCGCGAGGAGCAGGAGAGCAGATCCGCCGGCGGTGAAGATGAAGATGAAGGAGAGCAGATCCGCCGGCGGAGGAGCAGATGCGAATCGGAGGAGCAGGTTCGTGGCCTAAGCCAGACGGAGGAGCTCCCGAGGAGGAGCAGATCGGGATGCCGGCAGACGAACAGATCGACGCCGGAGCAGATCGAAGCCGGAGCAGATCGGAAGCCGGCGGAGGAGTAGATCGTAGATCTGTTTTTGTTTTTTTTTGTAATTAGATTTTTTTTTTTTGAATTTTCTGTAATTAATTAATATAATAAAAATATATATTTTTTTGAATTTGTTTTTTGTTTTTTTTTTTGAATTTTTTTTTACAAGTAGTCGCAAAATTAGTCTTTAAATTAGGACTGATATTATAGTCACATATTAGTCGCAAAATAGAGACTGTTTTGCGACCACTCTATTTAGCGACCAAATATTTGCGACTATTTTTTTTAGTCCTAAAATAGTCGCAAATGAGTCATTTGCGACTATTTTGTGACTATTTTGGTAGTCGCAAAAACTGTGTTTTCTTGTAGTGAAATCAGCTTTAAAGTTCAGGTTTGATATGTTCACAAATCAATTAAACCAAATCTCTTTGCGAATAATCAATTTGCTCACCTAGGTTCTATCAGGTAATTAATCGCACTCTCGTGCCTAATCAATTATCCTAAGATCTAAGTTCCAGATTCGTCAACCTAGAATTAGCTTTGAGAACAACCTATGGTGAAGAACTAATTCAGATGGTGAATCCTAAACAGATAATCAACCTAGCATTCAAAGAAATCCTTATTGAGAAAACCATAAACCTAAAGTGGATCTACTCAGAAACCTAAAGTGGATCTACTCAGACATGGTGAATGAAACAATCAACATATTTGAATAAATCATCAATAAAATAATCAGAAAGGTTTAAAGATCTGATCTCGGACGAAGGGAGATTCAGACTTGTCTCTCTCAAACCAAAGTAAAAATCAAACTTACAAAATAAAGCATAGCCATAAAAGTGGCCGTAAAATCCCTATTAATAACCTAAAACACAGATTGGGGCTTCTTGTAAATATTAAAGTCTTCTGGGGCAATTCTGTAATTCTTCAAACTTCATTAAATTCCCGGCTTGTGATCTGCTCCGATGGGTGTCGATCGATACCAGGGGGTATAGATCGATGCTTGTCGCTCAGATCGGGCACTTAGTCATCAGACTTCAGTTTCGCTCCAGAATGCTCCAAATGTGCTAATAACCTGTAAAAGACTCTAAAAGACTCTAAAATAGACTAAAGACTCTATAAAACGGACTTATATCATGGCCTAAACAGGATAAAAACCATGATATATCACCTATCCTAAGAAATTCTAAGACTAACCTAATACCCAAGAAAATCGACTACTAACCTAAACCTAATGAAATCGATAACTAAACTACTTCTACGGACTCTATTGCTAAACTACACTACTAGAGACGGTTGTAACTATCCTAAAACATTGGTTGGTGGAGAGGAATATCTCGAGGTATGCTCGATTCAATCAAACGGCCCCTAGCTCATTAGTAAACGATGTTTCTAGGTTATAACTCCACGAACATGTGATATATCATGGTTTTTACCCCTTTTAAACCATGATATAAGTCTGTTTTATAGAGTCTTTCTAGTATTTTGGAGTCTTTTAGAGTTTTGTACAAGTTTTAGCACGTTTGGAGCATAATTGGAGATATTGGAGCTTTCTGGAGCATTCTGGAGCAAAGCAGAAGATCGTGTTGCTGAGTACCCGATTTGAAGCATCAGTACCGATCGATACTGCCTAGTATCAATCGATACCCATCGCAGCAGACACGACCCGCGACTTTTCCAAGAGTTCAAGAATTACATATTTGCCCCGGAAGACTTTAATATTTACAAGGAGACCCCAATTCGTGTTTTAGCTTTATAATTAGGTTTTCAGCCACCTGTTTAGGCTATGTTTTATTCTACTCTTGATTTTACTTTGGTTTTTGGAGAGGCAACTTTGAACTCATGTTTCTATTGATTTCTTTGATGATCTATTCAATCATGTTGTTTTCAATCTCCATGTCTGAGTAGATCCACTTTAGGTTCAGGGTTCTCATAAGGGTTTTCTCTGAATGCTAGGTTGATTAGTTTATTAGGATTCACCATCTGAATTAGTTATTCGCCTTAGGTTGTGTTCAAAGCTAATTCTAGGTTGACGAATCTGGAACATAGATCTTAGGATAATTGATTAGGCACGAGAGTGCGATTAATTACCTGATAGAACCTAGGTTGAGCAAATTGATTATTCGCAAAGAGATTTGGTTTAATTGATTTGTGAACATATCAAACTCGATATTAAAGTTGATTTATTCTTAGGAATTTGCAAAGAGATTTGGGATTCTGAAGTTTAGATTTAGATAGCTTTCGTAACGAGAGTTGGTTAGCTATACTTTAGTGATTTGAGTTCAAGAACCGTGCTAAATCTGAATCATGTTAGTTAGTTTGTCTGCATTCATTGATTTCCTGAGAAATACCCTGGGCCTAAATTTTCCTCCATCGAATTACAACTCTTTTAATTTACGTTTTGCTTTCAATTACATCTATTGGTTTAGCTTAATTCTCTTCTATATAATCTATTGTGTGTTTCTGTGAGTCCTTGTGTTCGACCCCTAGTTATACTACGACAACTGCTTTAGTATCTAAATAGGGTATTAATTTGATCTACGACAACTACTAGAGACGATTGTAACTATCCAAAAACATTGGTGGGACGAGAGGAATATCTCGGGGTATGCTCGATTCAATGAAACGGCCCCTAGCTCATTAGTAACCGGTGTTTCTAGGTTATAACTCCACGAACATGACAGGATAATGACGTAGTCTACTCACGTATAACCTACGTCCTACAATCTTTGCACTCGAACAGTAGCTTTCGTCTCTGGTCGCGCGTAAGATTGTGATATGCTAGTGGGTCCATAGGTTCACGACACTCTGTAAGTATACTTTCAAAATCTTACGATGCGCACGCCTTGTGGATGAACTTTGCTGGTGATTAGATGCAACACTTCCGTGGTTATAAACTCCCCCTATCAGCCTCTAGTTCATAACACTAGATTCATGCATTAACAACTTTCCACAAGAAGAGCTCTAGAAATCGGCTAGGATTTACCGAGTAAAATCCTTATCGAACATAGAATTTCCCTCGATAATCTCTTAAACCCAAAAATCTAAACTACTCACACATACTGGAAAAGACATGATTAAATTAAACATGAGATTGGTGAAGAAGCCTCACGAATTTAAGAACTAACCTTGGTGAGAAACCTCCTCACCAATCCCGAGAATCTCGATGCAAGAGTACTAGAATGAAAGTAAAACTAATGTGTAAAAGGGTCTCTAATGGTTGCCATAAAATTTATGTCTAAAACAAGTATTTATAGGTCTTCAACATGCTTGGGTCATTTTAGGGTTTGACGGGAAAAGACGGTTTTGGCATCGGGTTAAGAAACGACTCGTCTTGGACAGAACAGGGCTTGGCCGCGGGTCTGTCCTCCCTGGCCAGGGCGAACTGGGCCCTGGACGTGGGTGGAATGGCTCCAGGGGCGGCGAACTGATGCTTGGTCGCGGCTGGGAGCTCTCCAGGCACGGTGGACTGCTTCTTCAGGGCAACTTCATTAACCTTCAGTGCTTCGTGTATGTTTAAGGATCCAACCATTGGATTGTCCCCAATCCAATTGGCTTTGAAAGCTGGTTGTCTCTACTTTGTTCTATCCAAATTTGGTGATGATCAGACGGTGAAAAGGTCTTCTTTGATTGCAAGACTTCTTGACGGTCCAAGTTTATCCGAAAACGTACTTTTGTTCCGAAATGCACTCTTTTATCCCGAGTTACCTGAAAAGAGTCTTAAAACCGCAAACATGCGAAACCCATCATAAAAGCATAGAAAACCAAGTGAAACACTTATTAAAGTGTTCTAAAATATATATCAAAACGGGTAAAAATACGGTGTTATCCGTAAGTGTAAGCCATACAATAAACTATTTCTTAATTAGATTACCAAATATGAATCCTTACGGGTTGTTTTTTTCTCAAGTGTAATGGTTGAAAAGAGCCAACCTTTGATGTTTATTTAATCAAATAGAATAATGTCAAAATGATTTAAATTTAAAACACATAAACTAAATTGCATGAAAAAATAATCACTTAAACCATATTTATAAATTTAATTGTATGTATCATTGTTTAATTTTCCTCTAAGTTATTTAATATAGGCATAATACATGTTTTTTAAAAATAGTTCAGTGTAAAAATAATTTTTTTTCTTTAAATTGTAGGTATGACGTCTAACCGCCAACAAAACACAAGTGCATATGTTCAAAAAGATACAATTGTTCGCACAGAAACATCAACACGGGTAAATACTTAATAATTGTTTTTTAGTTTCCCATGTAGTTCTAATTAAGTGAAAAATATATTTAATTTTTTTTAAACATATCGAGCGCATATAATTTTAAATGGACTCCGACCAGAGAAAGAATATTCTTTGAGTTATACGATCAAGCAATTTCGATGAATAATTACAGTTTCAAAGACCCCACACTTTTTGGTAAAGAGTTTGTGGTTGAAAAGTTCTACCATGAGTTTGGTGTTAGTGTAACGTATAGGTTTTTCAAAGAGAAACTTGATCAAAGAGAAATTTAAGTGGGGTCATCCTTTTTAACAATGTGGCACACCACTAATCGTTCAACAATGGGGCATACCACCAAGCGCTCAACAATGGGGCACACCACCAAGCGCTCAACAATGGGGTACACCACCAAATGTTCAACACTGAGGTACACAACAAAATGCACAACAATGGAGTTCACCACCAACAACTCAACAATGTTTACAAATCGTTTTTCCCATCTTATTTTCAAGCCATCGATTTTCATCTTGTCTTTACAAGCAATTTTCCGTTTTTATGCTCTTTACATTTTCGTGACAAAAATCCTTATAAAAATTTATTCTCGTCTTAGACTTCCTTGCTATTCTCTGTCTAAGGTCTCGCAGAACAGCTCTCTCCCGGTGGATCGATTTCTAAAGTACTACAACGCACGTCTGTGCACTTGCAGAACCTTTGGGCTTATAAATTTAAAACCTGAAGTTTCGGAGAACAATCCGAGCGCATCATGTTTGCGTAAAGGTGAAGCCTGTATTACAAAGAATGTATTGGAACCGACACGATAGAACATCGTTTAACATCATGGCAATTTGTGATTTGAATATGTTGTTCACATATGTTTGGAATGGAGCACCAGGATCTTGTCACGATACAGCAGTTCTCACGATGGCGCAAGATAATGACTATGAATTTCCTTTGCCTCCGGGAGAGAAGTATTATGTAGTTGATTCTGGCTATACAAATGATATATCATGGTTTTTACCCTGTTTAGGCCATGATATAAGTCTTTTTTATAGAGTCTTTCTAGTGTTTTGTAGTCCTTTAGAGTCTTTTACAGGTCTTAGCACGTTTGGAGCATTATTGGAAGTATTGGAGCTTTCTGGAACATTCTGGAGCAAAGCAGAGATCCGTGTAGCTGAGACATCAAAATCACCTGAGTATCGATCAATACTGCCTAGTATCGATCGATACCCGTCGAGGAAAGAGAAGGATCGCGACTTAATGAAGAGTTGAAGAATTGCAGAATTGGCCCAGAAGACTTTGATATTTACAAGATGGCCCAGAACGTGTTTTAGGTTATAAATAGGATTTTACAGCCACCTGTTTAGGCTAAGCTTTATTTTCTATACTTTGGTTTGAGACAAGTCTGAATCTCCCTTCGTCCGAGATCAGATCTTAAAACCTCTTGTTATTCTTATTCTATTGATGATTTATTCAAGCATATTGATTGTTTTATTCTCTATGTCTGAGTAGATCCACTTTAGGTTTGGGGTTTTCTCATAAAGGATTTCTTTGAATGCTAGGTTAATTATCTGTTTAGGGTTCATAATATGAATTAGTTCTTCGCCATAGGTTGTTCTCAAAGCTAATTCTAGGTTGACGAATATGGAACTTAGATCTTAGGATAATTGATTAGGCACGAGAGTGCGATTAATTACCTGATAGAACCTTAGGTGAGCAAATTGATTATTCGCAAAGAGATTTGGTTTAATTGATTTGTGAACATATCAAACCTGATTTTAAAGCTGATTTAGGCTTTAGGATTCGCAAAGAGATTTGGAATTCCTAGGATTTAGATTTAGATAGTTTTCGCAACGAGAGTTGGTTAGCTATATTTTAGTGATTTGAGTTCAAGAACCGTGCGTAATCTGAATCATGTTAGTTAATTTAGCTGCATTCATTGATTTCCTGAGAAAAAACCTCGGCCTATATTTTCCTCCATTGAATTACAACACCTTTAATTTCGTACTTGTTTTCGTTTACATCTTCTTATTTAGCGTATTTTGGATCTATATAATATATTGTGTGTCTCTTTGAGTCTTTGTGGTTCGACCCCTACCTATACTACGATTACCGCTTTAGGATCTCTGCTTTACCTTTAATTTGAATATTAGTTGTAGCGATGAAACTGGCGAAGATGGCTTTATTTGAACAATGCTGTGGGATAATGTATGGAGTCTGGAAAAGTTGCGAATGTCTACGGAGAAGTACATGGTGGTTAGATCAAAAGCTGATTTGGTGACACGCCAGTTTCATCGCTGCAGCTAATATTCAAATTAAAGGAGCTTTCTGGAACATTCTGGAGCAAAGCAGAGATCCTAAAGCGGTAATCGTAGTATAGGTAGGGGTCGAACCACAAAGACTCAAAGAGACACACAATAGATTATATAGATCCAAAATACGCTAAATAAGAAGATGTAAACGAAAACAAGTACGAAATTAAAGGTGTTGTAATTCAATGGAGGAAAATATAGGCCCAGGGTTTTTCTCAGGAAATCAATGAATGCAGCTAAATTAACTAACAGGATTCAGATTACGCACGGTTCTTGAACTCAAATCACTAAAATATAGCTAACCAACTCTCGTTGCGGAAACTATCTAAATCTAAATCCTAGGAATTCCAAATCTCTTTGCGAATCCTAAAGTCTAAATCAGCTTTAAAATCAGGTTTGATATGTTCACAAGTCAATTAAACCAAATCTCTTTGCGAATAATCAATTTGCTCACCTAAGGTTCTATCAGGTAATTAATCGCACTCTCGTGCCTAATCAATTATCCTAAGATCTAAGTTCCAGATTCGTCAACCTAGAATTAGCTTTGAGAACAACATATGACGAAGAACTAATTCAGATTATGAACCCTAAACAGATAATTAACCTAGCATTCAAAGAAATCCTTTATGAAAAAACCCCAAACCTAAAGTGGTTCTACTCAGACATAGAGAATAAAACAATCAATATGCTTGAATAAATCATCAATAGAATAAGAATAACAAGAGGTTTTAAGATCTGATCTCGGACGAAGGGAGATTCAGACTTATCTCAAACCAAAGTATAGAAAATAAAGCTTAGTCTAAACAGGTGGCTGTAAAATCCTATTTATAACCTAAAACACGTTCGGGGCCATCTTGTAAATATCAAATTCTTCTGGGACAATTCTGCAATTCTTCAACTCTTCATTAAGTCGCGATCCTTTTGTTTCCTCGACGGGTATCGATCGATACTCAGGTGATTTTGATGTCTCAGCTACACGTGAAACGACCGCATTTTTTTTAAAACATAAATAATTAAACAACATTAATTCAACCACAATACAAATACAAGAACAATCCAAGTTCTACAGCTTACACAAGCCAACAGTTCTAAAACAGCAAAAGCAACAACACAACAACAACAACAAACCCCCGGGTCCTAATCATCCCCTCTTCACTGCCTCGATTCCACGATCACACCTTATCTTTACCTGCATCGACAAAAGTGATGCATCAACATTTGGCTAGCCAAACGCTGAGTGAGAGATCATCCCAACAACAGGTTAAACAATAAGCACAATCAGCAATGAACAATAACGAATAATTAATTAACACCAATTAAAACTTCCAACACCAGTAGTAATTCAACTCCATGAAAAACTATACCAACGCCTAGCAATTCTATCCCAAGAAAAGCTAGACACCAAGCCTGAAAGGTGAACACACAACACGCTTTCCAGGCACAACCAACAACCAGTATCGATCGATACCCCCTTGGTATCGATCGATACCCAAAACACATGCCCACAGGCAAACAACCGGTATCGATCGATACACCCCTGGTATCGATCGATGCCAACACAACTCGAGTCCACCGACAAGAGCCTAGTATCGATCGATACACCCATGGTATCGATCGATACCCACCTGCAAATCACAACCTTACGCGAAATCTAAACCCAGAAATCGCCAAGACCAACCACGAAAATCATCAATCAAGCTTAAACAAGCACCACACAAGCTTAATCGCTAACCTTTGGTCCCAACTCACCTTAAATCGG
>PKML01049734.1:412519-478103 GCA_002933935.1 Eutrema yunnanense
TGCACTATAAAACACATGAAAATCAGTATCTCAGAGTGTACAGCTCATAATTGATCTTTGTATTGAAAATCAATAGAGCAACCAATATGGATTCAAGAGAGAAATATGGATTCAAGAGAGGGATACAAATTCAAGAGAGGAAATACCTTCCAATGACACCTTTGAACTTGACGTGAAACCAATTGCTTCTATTAAAAGGAAAAAAAGAAAAGAACGGTTTTGATAGACAGTGGGGGAGATGAGTAAATAATTTTGATACTTTTTTAGGGTATCTCAATGAGTGGGATAAATTTTGGCAAACTACTTAACGCGCTTAATGAAATCTGAGGCGGCATAATTAAAATTAATAATATTTTGGCAAATAATTATATTTAATTAATGGAAAATCTAAACCAGTTTATATATTCTCAAAGATTTTCAAAGATAATCATTAAGTAAAACTTATTATTTACTATATCGTAATACGACTCTGATTTTCAATATTGAAGAAACTGACGCGCCCAATCTAAACATCCATTTGAGTCTACAAACACATGAGAGACACTCATTATTCAGAAAACATTTCTTCAAAATCAGATGCAATGAAGAACAAAAAACATGTACATGTACCATTGACCTTAATTTTCAATAGACTTATAAAAGATCTCACAAAGAAACCTGCTTTTGTGAGTGGACAGTCCCAATCTCAAGGAAATATTTTCATGCCAAAAACTGTGTCAAACAAGAGAAAACCAATCACTGGTAATTTCTTTAAGCTTCTTTTAACTAATACTCATCAATACTATTAAAAGGTACAAACCTTTGCATTATTGAATGATGTTTTTTTGATGAAACTATCCAGTTTTAGCTGACAAAGAGAATGATAAAAGAAAGAAACCACCTATAAACAAAGAAACCACATAATTTTTGCTTTTCAAAACATGTCTCTGTTTTTCTATTAATAAAGTGAGTATTTAAGACATGTTTTTCAATTACTAAACGTGAGTATTTAACAGTTTGCAGGTATGTCTCTAACAATTTGCAGGTATGATCTACCAAAAGATGTTTGCATTTCTCATGCTAAAAAGTAGCACATTTTTTAACAATTGAACAATATTGTCAAAGAGAAGTATGAAAACTATGTTTCTCAATCCTTGCATGAGATAAGTGAGCGATGTATTAAGATATGTTTTGCATAAGAAGATCAGCTTCCTATGACGGAAAGAAAGACTTCACATATCAATCAAGCTGTCACGCAATTTTTCGTTCAAAGCAAGAGGCTGTGAAATACCAGACAAGAATATTGATTGTTCATATCTGAATGCACAGTTAATATAGCCAAAATGGATTTTTTATTTAAAAATATTTGGTACATAGTCATTCACAGAACTCTGCAAATATTTAAAGATTTAACAAAATATTTACAAAGAGAAAATACAGAGCTAGATAGTTACCTTTAGATCTTGAATCGAGATCTAGATCCCCACGCATCTGAGACTAAATAATCTAGAGATCCATTAGCAGCAACAGCCGGAGCATCTGTTTCATCAGTTGTGACATGGCGTCGTAGCAGCTCCGTCATTCCCAACAACCACCAAAAAACAATAATCGATTAAACATTTAAAAGAAAACCCGATCTAGAATTGTGAAAACTGGAAGAACTCTAACCTTTTTTTTTTGATAAAGACTCTAACCTTTTATTGCGATTATGCATGTAGAGAAATCGATCGATGTTCTTCACATTAACCTCGATTGATTGAGCTATGAAGATTTAAAAACCTCGATTGAAAAGTTTATCTGAGCTCCTGTCTCTTGAACATGTTTTTTTTTAAAGTTAGATTCAGTGTCTGCGGGAGACAAACAATTGTTTCTTCTTTAGTAAAAGATTTGTTATCTTTTTGTTATAATGTCTTATGGGCATGAGTTGTACATTTTGTATATTTAGTTTCATAGGCGTGTTATGTGTTTAGTTAGTATTTTTTTTACAAAAATCATGCTTAGTTAGTATTATCAACATAAGTTTAGAGCTTATTTTAATTAGTATAAACTCAAAAAAAAAAATTGAAAAGAAACTCAAAAATAAATACATAAACATATTAAAATCAGAAATTAGCATAAAATCAAATAAACCTATACAATTTAATTTTAGTAAACTCATTAAATAAATTACATGTAATTTCAAAACTAAACATATTACAATGATTATAACTACAAAACAAATTATATCTAAACAAAAAAGTGACACCATCGTCTCGTCTCGCCTCGCCTCGCTGTGTCTCTGTTTATGCCACCACAGCCGCTCCTCCGTCTACGTTGTCTTCGTCTTCTCTCTTCCCTCTCTGTTTCGTTCGCCGATTGTGGTGTGTGTTTGTCTCGACAACCACCGTCTCTGTCCGTCACCCCCGCTCATTAGCTTTGCAGTATAGGGCATGTGCTTTGGCGGTTCCAGGTAGGCGTCCCTGATCCGCATCTCTATCTTCTCGTTAAGGCTAAGGTGAGGAATTCATGTTTTCTTGTTAAAAACTTACGTTTGAGCATAAGTCTTGAAATTGTTAATTAAACTTGGAACCAGATTGGTGAAACTCACATAACAAAAACAAACTAAGCTTTAACATTATCTAACTCAACTTCAAAACGAGCTAAGAAAAACATGAAAAGAAAAAAAAAATTGTATGATGCTTAAAGTTACGTCATACAAAATCCAGTGAGCTAATTCTAATTTTCTCTTCTCAAATATATTTTCAGGTCATCTTAATGTCTTCAAATAGTGATGCATATGCTAAAAGGCGTTGGATGTATGAAAGAATCGATCATACAACCGATCAAGTTTCAGAAACTTATTGTCAAGGTATTAAAAAATTTATCGATTTTGTAAAAAGTTCTGGTGTCCATGTATTAAGTGTGAGAATGGAGGAAAATTATTGACAGAAGATCTGGTGTCAGCACATTTATATAATAGAGGTTTCATGCGGTGTTTGGACTTCTCATGGAGAAGATTACGATATGTTAAATTCTGAAGAAGATGCTTTCAGATCCGAGTCTCACATAGAGCCAATAAATCCTTATGTTGAAATGGTTTCAGATGCATTTGGTAATACAGAGTTTGATTCAATGATGGAAGAGGAACCTAACCTCGAGGCAAAAAGGTTTTATGATATGTTAGATGCTGCAAAACAACCAATTTATGATGGATGTAAAGAAGGTCTTTCGAAACTCTCCTTAGCAGCTCGGCTTATGAGTTTGAAGACAGATAATAATTTGTCTCAAAGTTGTATGGACTCGATTGCTCAGTTAATGCAAGATTATTTGCCAGAAGGTAACAACTCACCTAAGTCGTATTATGAAATCAAGAAGCTTATGCGGTCTTTGGGTTTACCTTATCAGAAGATTGACGTTTGTCAAGATAATTGCATGATATTTTGGAAAGATGCTGAAAATGAAGAAAGTTGTTTGTTCTGTAAGAAAGATAGATTTTGTCCTACTCAAAAGATTGGGCAGAAAAGAATTGCTTACCGCCAAATGTTTTATTTGCCAGTAGCTGATAGATTAAAGAGATTATACCAGTCTGCTAATACTGCAAAAGATATGAGATGGCATGCAGAACACTTAGGGAGTGATGGAGAAATGTGTCATCCATCGGATGGAGAAGCATGGAAGCATTTTCACAAGGTTTTCCCTGATTTTGCATCTAAACCAAGAAATGTTTACCTTGGATTATGTACGGATGGGTTTTAATCCATTTGGTATGTCAGGACATAATTATTCATTATGGCATATTATCTTGACTCCGTATAATCAGCCACCTGAGATGTGTATGAAACAGGAATTTATGTTTCTAACCATTCTAGTCCCTGGTCCAAATCATCCTAAGAGAAGTCTAGATATATTTCTTCAACCATTGATAGAAGAGCTGAAAGATTTGTGGTTTAACGGTGTTGAAGCATATGATATTTCTACTAAACAGAACTTTCTCTTACGAGCAGTACTCATCTGGACGATAAGCGACTTTCATGCGTATGGTATGCTTTCTGGGTGGACAACTCATGGTCGGTTGGCATGTCCTTATTGTTTGGAGCACACCAATGCATTTCAGTTAAAGCATGGTAGAAAAACAAGTTGGTTTGACTGTCATCGGTGTTTTCTACCGGAAAATCATAGCTATCGGCGGAATAAGAAAAAATTTAAAAGAGGAAAGATTGTGAATGATAGTCCATCTCCGATATTAACAGGTGAGAAACTCTTGACTGAAGTCAGTGGTTTACCAAAAACAGTTCAATGTGGGGGGAAACCATGGAAAATTACTAGGATACAGTAGCACTCACAGCTGGCATAAACAAAGCATTTTTTGGGAGCTGCATTATTGGAAAGATCATATACTTCGACACAATCTTGATGTGATGCACATCGAAAAAAACTTTTTCGATAATACCATGAATACTTTACTGAATGTGAAGGGAAAAACGAAAATAACCTCAAATCACGACTTGATTTGCAAGAGCATTGTAATCAAAAAGAGTTGCATTTAATGACTGATGGGAAGGCACCAAATCCAATTTTTAGACTACAAGCTGATGCCAAAACAGTTTTTCTACAATGGATCGAAAAAGAGATTAAATTTTCTGATGGATATTCATCAAGTTTATCTAAATGTGTCGATGAAGCGGGAGGAAAGTTAACTGGAATGAAAAGTCATCACTGCCATGTTTTTATGCAACGACTACTTCCAATTGCGATTGCTGAGCTTATGGATAAATCTGTACACGATGCGCT
Organism: Eutrema yunnanense; assembly: GCA_002933935.1. Classification (NCBI taxonomy): domain Eukaryota; kingdom Viridiplantae; phylum Streptophyta; class Magnoliopsida; order Brassicales; family Brassicaceae; genus Eutrema; species Eutrema yunnanense. The sequence continues at coordinate 417,269 of PKML01049734.1, forward strand.
ATCTAGTAAGTATTCAACTTTCATTTAATTTTTATTATTACATCTGCATTTCTCTGTTATTTTTAAAAATTCAAGCCATTTACTTTTCATGTTTGCTTTGATATTCAAAGTTTAAAAATTAATTATTATAGAGAAAAGTTGAACCACGTCCCTTGTCTCTTAATAATTATAGAGAGGGGGAGTTGAACCACGTCCCTTGTCAAAAATTATATTTTGTATATTTTCTAAAACAAATTTAGTGTGTAGTTTTGTGGATTATTGGTTTATGTAATATATGATTTTTGAGGCTTACTTTAGTTGCTATTCAATATTGTGATGATAAAAAAATGAACTTGATTTGATCTTTTCGGATATTCAAATACTTAAAAAAAATCTTTGGATCAAATATAAAGCTTTTTTAACACATATAACAATTTTTTTTTTGGTAGGTGTTAGCTTATTTTTCCGGGACTTATGCGCAAGAACTATACACAAAGATGGTGTTGCAATGTTGCATAAGAATATTTGTTTGGTTCTTTGTAACCTAGAGAAAACATTCCCACCTTCTTTTTTTGATGTTATGGAGCATTTGCCAATTCACTTGCCACATGAAGCTAGCCTTGGAGGACCTGTGCAATTTAGATGGATGTATCCTTTTGAACGATACATGGGTCATCTAAAGAAAAAAGTGAAAAATAAATCAAAGGTAGAAGGCTCGATTGTTGAACAATACATCAATGAAGAGATTTCTACTTTTTGTAGTTATTACTTTGAGCCACACATCAAGACAAAAAACCGAAGAGGAGATCGACACTATGATGGAGGTAATCAAGAAAAGACACATGAATTTGATGAAAGTCCAGATATATTTTCTCAACCAGGGAGGGGCAGTGGTAAAGAAAAGGAGATATGGCTCCAAGATGAAGATCATCATATCGTACATACATATATTTTGCAAAACTGCGATCAGTTAAGACCATTTGAAAGGTATAAAATCTTAATATGCACATGTATACTTTAATTTATATTTTAATAGGGTGAATATAAGATATCATATTTACTCTTCATGAATTTTTTATATATATATAGGTTGTTCGAGCAGAGCATGATTACGGCTTATCCAGGAATAAGCGAAAACAATCTCAATGAGCTTAAAGATAAGAAATATTCAAGCTGGTTAAAAAAACTTACTTTAATTAATCTTTTGGTAAATTTTTGATAATCTTATATTATAATATGTATTGTATACATGCAATTTTAAAAATAGGTGGAGGATACTTGGAAGGAAAATTCATATCCACAGTGGTTGTTGTCTCTCGTTCATGGTCCATTGGTTAAAGTTACTTGTTGGCCAATGTATTTTTGTCATGGGTATGTATTTCATACATATGATCATGGAAAAGACAAAAAGAATGTCAATTATGGAGTTTGTGTCAAAGGTACAACATCCTCTGCCTCAAGTGAAGAACATGCTTTTTATGGAATATTGAAAGAGATTTTTGAACTTCATTATCTTGGCTCAGTTGATCTTAAAGTCGTGATCTTCAAATGTGATTGGTATGATTCAACCATTGGGAAAGGTATACGAATAAACAAGTCAGGGATTATCGATATTAATGCTAAAGGACGTTATGAAAAATATGATCCTTTTGTATTGGCTTCACAAGCAGATCAAGTATGTTATGTTTCATATCCACGAATGGCTCAGCCAAAAAAAGATCAACACTGGAAAGCAACAATTATGATACCACCGAGGGGGAAAGTATTGGTCAACAAAAATTTGGATTTCTCTGCAATGCAACATGAAAATGTTGATTCTATTGTTCAGGCTGATTCATTGCACATCGAGACACTAACATGTCTACATGGCCAAGTAGAAAATCTTGATGATCCAGAAGTAGTAGCAGAAATTGGATCAGACGCTGAAGATGGAAATTCTGATATCGAGTTATCTAGTGAAGAATCTGATTCTTAGTGTTGTCTCCGATCTCCTTTCTATCGCCACTCAGTCCTTGTAAGCTCTCTATATTTTTGCTTTAATTTTATTCCTTATGATACATTGTTTACTTGGCTTTATATTTCAGTTTTTGTGATTGATTTGTAATATGTTAATCATCTTGTATTGTTTTCAGATCTTGGATACATGTTTTTTAGATCGCTGCTGTGTTTTTTTGGAACTTCTGATTAATTAATTCTTTATTTTTGTTTATTTTATGTAGGTCACATTCATATCAAGAGCTAGTGTCACGTTCACAATTTTTTTGTTTTAACATATTATGTCATTTATACTCTTTTTAGTTATTATGTATTTTTGGGTGTTTTTTTCAGAATTGAAGCGATTTTTTAAAAAAAAAAATTCACATGTGATTTTACTCTTGTCACAAATTCGTAACAACTATGTCACATTCTATGACCAAATGAAAATGCCACTAAAACGGTGGCAAAATGTGACGCTTTATTTACAAAATATGTGTAGCTATAAGTGACTTCAGTTTAGTCACAAAAATCGTATAATTTAGTTACTCGATTTGGTCGTAAATTCATAACAATATTTATGACAATATATTTTGTAACAATTATGTCTCCATTAGTGACAGAAGTTTATTACCTTCAATTTGGTCACAATTGTATGACGAAATGGTAACGCTTTTATGACTAAAGAATTTCGTCACGGATTCGTATGAATTTCGTCACAAAATTGTTACCAAATAAAGTAGTCACAATTATTTTGTAACAATATTCACTTTTTTGTAGTGAATGCATCTTTAAACATCATGGCAATATGTGATTTTAATATGGTATTCACATATATTTGGAATGGAGCACCAGCATCATGTCACGACACAGTCGTTCTCACAATGGCACAACAAAGTGATTAAGAGTTCCCTTTGCCTCCGTCAGAGAAGTATTATGTCGTTGATTCTGACTATCCTAACAAACAATGTTTTTTGGCTCCTTATAGATCATCACGAAACAGAGTTGTGAGGTATCATATGTCACAGTTCTACTATGGTCCTCCTCCGAGGAATAAACAAGAATTGTTCAATCGATGTCATGCGTCTTTACGTTCTGTTATCGAGAGCTTTTGGAGTTTGGAAAAAGAAATGGAGGATTCTTTGTGATTTCCCAAGATATAGTATTAAAGTACATAAGAGAGTGATAATGGCTACAATGGAATTACATCATTTTATCAAAATTTCAAATTTCGCAGATGCAGATTTTGTAGAAGTAATGATGGAGACGAGAATAAACAACACAGATTGTGATCTTGATTCAGATGAAATGGACACAGCAGAGGTAGCAGATGGAGAACATATAACACAAATAAGGGACAATATTGCAAATATGTGATGGGAAAATCAAAGTAATCGATAGTAATTTTAATTTATAATTATATTAGTATTTTTAATCTATTTTTATTTGTAAAATATTTATCATCCCGCACCGCTTTTTATATTTCACCATTCAAACATTAGTATCGCACCGCATTTTATTTTCTTCACCATTCATATATTCTCTCGCACTGCTTGTTACATACTAAGGCTTCAAATTGTGACAGCGATTTGAGCGGTGCGGGACAAGCGGTTTAGGAGGTGCGGTGCGGTTTTAGTGTGGTGCGGTTAGAAGAAACGCATCATGCGGAACAAGTGCGGTTACTGCGGAACAAGCGGTGCGGGACAATATATGAATGGTGAAAAAAACAACATGTGGTGCGGTCCAAATGTGTGAATGGTGAAAATGTAAAAAGCGGTGCGGAATATATATTTTAGATAAATATTTTATAAATAAAAATGGATTAATGATATTTATATGATCATAAATTCAAACTTATTAATTTTTTAATGATCAAATCTTTTACATAAATTAATTACGAACCATAACTAAATAATTATTAAAATTTTAATAAATTTGTTTGGTATTTTATAATAGTATATTTATTGCTAAAATCAAATTAAAAAATACATCAAAAAAAATCAAGTAAAATAATATAATACAATATAGCCATAATCAAATTATTTTTAAAGTTAAAGTTTTAATTTATAAATATAACAAACTATATTTGTTGTTAAGAAATATATGTATAATCTAACATATTATGTTCACCAAAAAAAATTGCATAATGTCGAAAAAAAAATTGCTTACTTGGTGCAAAGAAATTGGAGAATTTTTGGAGAGTGTGTTTTGGAGAAAAATTTTTGAGAGAATTTTGGGGAGTGTTTAGGTTTGGAGAAAAATTTTGGGTTGAGATTTATGGAGGCAGTGGAATTTTATAGAGTTTTTATTTTGGATTTAAAAAAAATAATAAAAAATAATAATAAAAAAATAAAAAAAAAATTCAGCGAACCACAATGAAAATACACCCCTTCCCGGCTTGCTTTTCTTCTTCATGTGCGGAATCTGTCTCCTTCCACTATCTACCTTTTTTTTTTTTTTCATAATCAAATGTCAACTTGTTGTTTTTCAACGTGAATTGTGACTTTAACATTAAACCACAGTGTGTTTAGTTTAAACACAGTAAACATTCACAACCTAACTGTATATGTCCCGCATGATGCGTTTCTTTCAACTGCACCGCACTAAAACCGCACCGCACCTCTATAACCGCTTGTCTCGTACCGCTCAATCCGCTGTCACCATTCAGATAATCTAGAAGGTTGGTCCAATGATTTCCCCTTTAATAAAAATAGAAAATAAATTATAAAAATATGGAAGAGCCGTGAAGAAAATTGCTAGGGATATTCTATTTTCCAATGACAAAACGTGCATAGAATCGGTAAAATACCAACAGCAACCCAAATCTAGCAATTAATGTCTTAAGCGTTTCGGGAAAATATCATATGGTTTATTTTTGTTGTCACCATTCATATCACCGTTTTGCTCTGACATTTTCAAAAAAAAAAAAAAAAAAAAATTTGATGGCGGGACAACTTTTAGACAAGTTCCGCTGATTAAGGGAAAGCAGTGGAAGAGGTGTGTTTAAGAGCTGTAGGTAGTTGATTTTTTTTTAAAATCGAAAAAAGCTCTATAAAAATCCATCTCTTCTTCCATTTATCACTCCCAACCCAAAACTAAACATTCTATAATTCTCAACTCTCCAAAAATTCACCAGTTCGTTTGCACCAAGCAATTTTTTTTTTGTAAACATAATATGATACCTAATGAATATATATATATGATTAACATTATAATGCAACATATATATATTATTTTACTTTTTTTTGATGTATTTTTTTAATTTTATTTTAGCAATAAATATATTATTGTAAAATGCCAAACAAATTTTGTTAAAATTTTAATAATTATTTAGTTATGGTTCGTAACATTTATCTATAACAAATTAATGCCAAACAAATCATTAAAAATTAATAATTTCAATTTATAATCATATTAATATCATTAATCCATTTTTATTTATAAAATATTTATCTAAAATATATATTCCGCACCGCTTTTTACATTTTCACCATTCACACATTTGGACCGCACCGCATGTTGTTTTTTTCACCATTCATATATTATCCCACACCGCTTGTTCCGCAGTAACCGCACTTGTTCCGCATGATGCGTTTCTTCCAACCGCAACGCACTAAAACCGCACCGCACCTCCTAAACCACTTGTCCCGCACCGCTAAAACCACTGTCACCATTCGGACCCTGAGTAAAATAATTATTACCCCACCTGATTTATTTTCTATTTTTTTATAACTAGTCGGTTAGCCGCGCTACGCGGCCTTTTATATAGATGGTTATTGATGTAGTTAGAAAAGAATTAGATAATAGGAAAACTTTTAATAAATTTTAGTATTTAACCAAAATAACTAATAATAATTTAATATACCATATCTAAACAAATGGGACAAACCAAACAACGGATATCAGTAATTGTTAGATGAGAAATGATGATTACTGTTTTGTTGCTCTAGACATACCATATTCTATAGATGAGACGTGCTATAAAAGTTATTCAACCTCGTTAGTTAAGTCAATTCACCAAAACATCATACAGTTAGACACCTAATGCTCATAGCTAAACACGACTCAAACCAGCAATTGAATTCAATATGCATATATGGATCATTTAACTCCTATAAAAACCTTTACATTTCAAAAATGGAGAAGGAGAATAAAGCTCTAAGGATTCAAAACCCACATTAGATAATAAAAGATACACATACGTCACTATTCTCAGATGTCCATTCAGCTGACATTAATCTCATTCCAGAAGCGTCTAACATGTTTCTAATATGCACTCATTATCTCTCTCTCTCTCTCTCTCTCTCTCTCTCTCTCTCTCTCTCTCTCTCTCTCTCTCTCTCTCTCTCTCTCTCTCTCTCTCTCTCTCTCATGAACGCAACACGCTGAACCACATACCACATTTTGACCCAATTTAAATATAACATTTACTTTCGTCCTCTCATTTTCCCTTTTTCTGGCCAGTTTTGGTGTCTCTTTTTGGCTTGAGCGTTGGAAAATTTTCGGGAGAACTTCATATATTTGTCCTCTCAATAATTAGCTTCAATATGTTATTATTTTATGATACCACACATTGCCTCCCATAGCATGCATTCTTACATACTCTTCAAAAGTTTGGAGTTGTCATTCGAGTTTCTAGAAATTCATGCGATTTATCTTTAGTATTTAATAAGTCTGGATCTGGATCATGTTATCATATTCATGCTTATCTAATATCATATATACTTTTAATCATACATTACTTGTATCAATTAAATATTATATATCTATTATAATATAGACTCATAACTCTTGATATTTATATGGATCAAAAACATTAACACTAATTTCAATAGTAATAAGAAGCTAAATTTATATATTAGTGTAATTATATTAATATTTGATGTATTTAGTTAAAGATGAATGTTTTCTTTTTATGTATTTATTTAAAGGTAAATGTTTTCCTAAACTATATAGATAAAATCATAAAACTAAAATGATTAAATTATAGTTTCTTTAGATCATTATTTTAGGATACTACACTTTACCTCTCATAGCATGCATTCTTATATACACTTCAAAAGTGTGGAGTTGTCATTCGAGTTTCTAGAAACTCCTACGATTTATTTTTAATATTTAATAAATCCGGATCTGGATCATGTTATCAAATTCATGCTTATCTAATATCATATATACTTTTAATCATACATTACTTGTATCAATTAAATAATTATATATCTATAATAACATAGACTCATAACTCTTGATATTTATATGGATCAAAAAAATTAACACTAATTTTAATAGTAATAAGAAGCTAAATTTATATATTAGTGTAATTATATTAATATTTGATGTATTTAGTTAAAGGTGAATGTTTTCCTTTTATGTATTTAATTAAAGGTAAATGTTTTCCTAAACTATATAAATAAAATCATAAAACTAAAATGATTAAATTATAGTTTCTTTAGATCAATAATATATATGTTATCTTTTATAAATATTATATTTTCAAATTCTAGGGAAAACTGTTATATTAATGGATGCTAGTTATAATAAGAACTAAAGTTTAATAACGCATAACATAATATATCAAGTAAACAATTTAAAATTAAAAAATGATTTGATAATATCCCAAAATTTTAAGATATGAACTTATGATGTTCCATAATTTGGATCCGAAAGTTGTTTCTCGGATTATCCTAAAATGTTATGGTTTATTATCCATATATGCCACTCATTTAGATTAAGTACATTATTCTCAATAATAATGAAAAAATATATCAATGTATAAGATATCTTTAGAAAAACAAACTTTTCAAATTCTAGTTAAAACTACTATGTTAATGGATGTTAGTTTTCATGAGACTTAAAGTGTAATAACACCAAACATAATAATATAATATATAAAAAGTTTTAAATGAACAAAAAGTTGATGATGTGTCACAAATTTAGACTATGAGAAGATGATGTGGCAACCTAAGAAGAGAGTATATTCAACTTTATATATATAGATATGAAAGACATAAATCAATTTTTTTGGTAACAATGAATGATAATTCTATTTTTCCAATATTTTAAGATCTATTTTGCTATAGTTTTGATGTGAAACAAGAAATATAAAAAAAACAAAACAAAAAACAAGAAATCTAGTCATACTAAATTCAGATCGAAGTGGGCATGAAAACGTGGACAATGAATTCAGATCGACATGGATATGATAGCGTGGACAAGTTTTCATTGACAAATCGACGTGGATGAACACAAGATCTCGAATCACTTCCATGTTTACTTTAATTTCAATCCATTAATTAAATCCCAGCCTAATTGGACTTTTTCGACTTGGTAGCTAGCGGAATATCATGGTGGCTAATTGGAGGACATCGATCGGGTATTTCATTGGGATTCCAGTGAAATAACCGTATGGAGACATTGTTAGTTGTACATATAATGAATGGAAAAGTCTTTTGTGGATATAGTATATGTGGATGAATATACGAGAAGAATCGTACATTGATGATTGCGTATATGGATCGATGAATTTTCATGGATGGGTATTATATAGTTGGCTTGGATGATTGCGTATATGGATAAATTTTATTAACAACGTATGTAAATAAAAAAATTTAAAAAAAATATTTAAAGGTTTTTTACATAAATATTTTGCAATTGGATTATGTTTAAGGGTTTTATACGGTAAAGGTTTTAACAACGTATTTAAGGGTTTTATACGGTAATATGGTGGGGCGGGTTAGGGTTATGTTTTTACAATTGCGGTCATTTGCGAGTTGGTTTATCAAAACATTCAAGATAACAAGTCGATTCGAGGCATATTAAAATGACGGGTTAAGCTATTTTAACACTCATAAATATATAATTTGTGAAATTTGATTTCAATAAAACAATTGGTTGTGTGCTAATCTAAATTCACATAATAACAAAGTTTACAATCTATACTATTAAAACATATATACATTTTGTGTCCAAACAGGGAAACCCTTCATTTTAGTCTATTCCCATCATGGATAACTATTATTCCCTTCATTTTATTCCTATTGTCAAACAGATATTTTTGATTAAATTAAAAAATTAATTATATTTGGTTCAATTAAAAAGTAGTTTAATTAATTAATCCAATTATATATATAAATTAATTTTAATTCGTAATTAGAAAAATTCAGACTATGCCAAAAAATTAAATTAAATATTTAAAATTATAAATAAAATCGATTATTATAAATTACATATTACAAAAATAATTTAAATTTTTATTATTATTTTGTTACGAAAATAATATTAGTTATTTTGAATTTTGGAATTTAGATTATGCCAAATATTTTAAGAATCATTTTTTGATGATATAAATTCAAAATTAACAATTTGCATTGAAAGATAATCTTAAATTTTGAATTTAATGTAGATTTTCTGAGATTTCATCAACAGTTACAAACAAAATACTCGGAATTAATAACAAAATATGTTTACTTCTAAATTTAAATCTTATTAATACACTCGGATTTATAATTGAATATTTTTCAAATTGAAAAAAGAATATATTATTAATTATATTTTCACAACCATAAATTCGATCATGCATATGGACAATATTCAGTTACTAATACAGATTCAATATTTTTTATGTACATATATAAAATAATTAATATTTTAGGAATCACACAATTTTAAGAATTGTTAATTTAGAATTAAATTTGAAATGCAAATCTAATTAATCTTGGTAAGATTATCCAGATTACGTTAATATTCGTTTATATTAATACATATTTATTATAAAAAATATNAATTAGATTCATAAAATCATCATGACTTATTATACAAACTAAATACATTTGCACATAAATAAATATACTAAAGGAATTAATTTGTGGTTTCCTAAAATTTTAATATTAAAAGTTTGCTATCATTAAGCACAATATATATCATTAATTATAATGATGATATTACAAATCTAAAAATCGCATATTTTCAGCAACGATAACAATTCTAATAATGGCAACCATAAAAATCGTAGCATAGAATTTGCCATTTATGTTGATTTAATTATTACTATTTTAAATTATTAGTAAAAGTCTATGAATGATTATTTATTTAAGGAATCATGTATCACCGAATAAATGTCGATATTCATAATTCAAAAAAAAAATGAATATCTTTAAATTTTTGCCACAATAAAGAGAATTTATGGAATATACCGACTAATTTGTAGAAAATAAATCCTATCAATATCAGCCAATTAAATTCATTCTAAAATTAAAATATCTGAATCAAATAATTTTAAAAATTAAGATATATCCGAATTAAAATCTTTCTAAAATCTTTAACTTAGATAGATACAAATCTTTAGAGAATATAATCTTCCAATCCTAATTTGCATACCATCTTCACTATATAAATAGGATCTAAGTCATGTTCCTCTCATATCACTCGAATTTTCACAGCAAGAAATGTATAATTGTTTTGAAATTTTGATTGCGATTAGCAAAATATAAATATATACATTTATTTTGTGTGAGATAAGCTTTCATTATAGTTTTTTTTCGCATAATGAGTTTAATGCAATATTTCTATTTGCTTGGACTTTCATATAATTTTGCCACGTTGAGATGTGTTTTCTGGGCCACGATGAAGAATTCTGCCTTCACATGAAGCATGAAGACCATGCTTAAACATTTGGATACATTTATTATTAAAATATTTTTTATAAATTAAAAATGTTACTATACATGTTATCATTTCAAATGTGATCTTATATATTTTCTTTTGAAATTGGTGTGCAGTTTTGAATAGTTTAATCTACCAAAAGTTAAATTAGGGAATTTGTCTTTACATCAGCATTTAATCATGTCACACTTATGTCCATAATTTTTCATCGTATTGTTGATTTGGGAAAGTATGTATATAACCAAAATTATGCATATTTCAATTCAGTTTAATACAAATTTCTTATGCATATTTTTAATTGAATTCGCTAAATTAATATCATTTTCTTGCATCATAAGAGAAATCACGTCTTTGATTGAAGGTGATAAATCCGGATTTTGGTCGCTTTTATAAAACTGTAACAAAGGAATAATAAAATGATGGTTATAATATTTTTTTAAGATCAGTTTATATTGAAAATTTTGGATATCTAAAAAAAAAAAAACTATTTACACCAAATTAAAGCATATTCGATTTTTGAAATAGTTTTTTTTGTTTAATCATGTTTTCCTTTTTTTTGTGTTTTGTATATACATGAGTTCTAAACTCCCATTGCTTCAGATAGTATAAGCCAAGACCTAGAATTCGATTCGGAATTATTGCTTGATTTTGAGGAAGAAGATATGGATAAAATGGAATAAGATTTGAAGCATATGGCACAGAAATTTATGTTGATTTGGTTTGATATTTTTATTGGTTTTGGTTCTATTGATTAGAGAGAGTTGCTCTTTTTTAGAGCTTGATACTCTATTTTTTCTTTATCTTCAAAATAAACATCATTCATTGTTTAAAAAAAAAAATGTCGTTAATATCTATAGTTTTTTTTTTGTTTTTAGAGCTGTCGTTAATAATTAAAAAACCAATTTATTAATCATATATTTTAAAAGATTTCTTAATTTAATTACCTATAATATTAGTGAACATATTACATCCACAAATACATTTTGTCGAAAATATAAAACTAAACATCAGAAAACAAAATTAAAAACTTACCCCCATTCTAGGACGGATTAGAAAAAGATTATGTCAACATAATGAAATCCTGTTACTTCTCATATTGAACTCCCGTTCTAGGGCGGATGAGAACAACCAAATTATAAGTGATAAAAACCAAAACCAAAACAAAAATTATATCTAAAAACAAAAATAAACACAAGTTATATTACAAAATTTGATAAAAAAAAACAAAACAAAACAAAACAAAATCTCGTGTGAGCGCACTGGTTTAGAATCAAGTTAAGATTATAGAGAAATATATTTAACTAACTCATAGTCATATTCTACTAATATCCACCATATAATAACATCATATCCACCATAATAACAACATCTCGTTAACAGATGTATACGGACCTATACACGGTTTGAAACAGTGTTTATATTTAATAATAAAATATTAATAAATAAATAAAAATTACATTACATTTTCAAAAAATTCGCAAAAAATCAAAAATAAATTTCGAAAAAAATCAAAACAAATTCCAAAAAAATATAAAAGTTACGAAACAATAATTTTAAATAAAATATATTATATTTTACCTTTTGAATTTTTGAACTTAAAATTTCTATAAACTAAAAAATACAAAAATCCAAACAAATTTTCAAAAATTTATAAAAATTCAAAAATCCATGAATAACACATCACGGTTAAAAAAAAATCACACAACACCAAAATGGAGAGTCTAACCTTTTCTTTTATATATATACTAGGTGTTTAGTCCGCACAAGAGATTTCATCAAATAATCATATTAGTTAGATTATTAAATTTGTTATCGATAATAATCTGAACACAAATATAACAACAATGTAAAACATATGATCAATCAAAAATAATAATAACCGATAATATTTATTTGTAGAAACTAACAAAGACCAATAATATCTATTAAGGTTTCTTTTTAACTGTGATGTGTTATTCATGGATTTTTGATTTTTTATAAATTTTTGAGAATTTGTTTGGATTTTTGAGTTTTTAGAAAATTTTGGTTCAAAAATTCAAAAGCTAAAATATCATATATTTTATTTAAAATTTAAAATTATTGTTTCTTAACTTTAGATTTTTTGGAATTTGTTTCGATTTTTTCGGAATTTATTTTCGATTTTTGGGGATTTTTTGAAAATTTAATGTAATTTTTAATTTATTTATTAATATTTTAATATTAAATATAAACATTGTTTCAAACCGTGTATATGTCTGTATACATCTGTTAACGAGATGTTGTAAAATGAACACACGGTTCACAGTTGGAGATTTAAAATGGGCAAAATAATTGTTTAAGGTTAAAAAGTTCGAGTATTAAAAAGTTTATCGGAATAAAGTTGGGGTATTTTTATGAAATTTTCCCTAACTAACTTTTATAACAATTTACTCCTCTTTTTTAGATATCAAACTTTGCTATCATTTAAGGTTACATAAATCACATAATCATGAACATGGACGAATGCAACTTATATTAAGGGGTGCACTTGCACCCATTAGTTTTTGAAAATTAATGCTAATTTATATGAAAAACAATTAATGCCTCCATTGATTTTTTTGTTTTGCCACCACTCATTTTTTTCTTTTTCTTTTACAACGATCAAATCATTTAATTATAAAACCCAAAACATAAATTTACAAATAGATACGTTTTCAATATATTGTATATACTTTTCTTTTAGTGAATATAGATTTATTTCTTTCCACTTGATTTACATTTTCATTACAAAGTAACTATAGTCTTTATATGTTTTTTTTAATCGTCACCTATTTTCTCATTGTTATTTATTTTACAGTATTATATTTTAAATCCTTTCAATATTTACAAAATTGATTTTTAACATATCTAATAAATAAATTTCATCAAAAAAACATATCTAATAAATATGTATGTAATTAATATTCGGTAAAATGAAAAAAAAAATTATTTTTCTTTACATTATTATTTATTTTTTAATATACTGATATTTATTAATTAAAATATATTAATATTAAATCATTTTGCCCCCAGAAAATATTTGGTCTGATCATGAATTTTTTTATTTAAATTTAAGTCAAACAATTTTTGTTAGTATTTTCTCAATATAAATTTCACAAAAAATAATATATAAAAATTACTGACATGCGCGCAGTGCGAGTTAGAATCTAGATTTCGCATAGCACAAATTAGAATTATAGTATAACCATCAAAACACATTGCACAACAAATCAACAAAATATTATTTTTTCACTAAAAATCTAAAAATTATAAATTCAACATAGATGAATCAATAACACTTAAGTTAAATCTTATTTCTCATTTCATTTTTGGTATATTTTAAAATTTAGTTTACAAAAAAAAATTATCCTACGCAGATTAAAATCTAGTTTAAGATTCTTTAGAAAAAGAGAGCAAATTATCGAGATCAAGTTTTAATTCGGTATTTCTATTCTTCAATCATATCAGATTGACAGATTCTCCAGCTTTCTTCTAAAGAGGCTTTAGGAGCAACCAAAAGATGCAAAGAACACCGATTCAAAATCCACGCCAGATTCTTTCATACCAAAATAGAGTTACTGACACCACAATTCTCGCAGACATAACATAACCAATGTTCCAAGCTGTGGCTTTCAGTTTCGTGTTTCTATTCAGCAGGATTCATAAATATACAAAAACCGGTTTCGGAATTATGACCCCGTGCTCTCAATATAGCGTCCGTCGGTTGAATGATTCCATTGTTAAATTGGCTGTAAAAGCTGGAATCGAGTTGAACTTCCTGATGAATATTTCTATCTGCAAATAACACAAAGAATGATATTGTAAAACAAGCTCATGTCACCAAGGAAAAAATACGACTGCACTTAACCTGCTTCGCTATCTCACTCTGAGAGGTGTACTGATTGTCCTGGTGGAATGAAATCAGTATCAGTTAATCAACCGAGATAAAAAGCTTTCAAATGCAACATGTGAAAAGGTATATAAGTTGCAAGAATCACTTACTAGAATACTGGTGTTTCCTGATTCGTATTCGAATTCAAGTTTTTCATCATCGTTTTGAGCATATATAGACTGGAGAGTAAACCGAGTAACTGGAATTCCATTGGGACGCTGATGTTCGTCCATTACAATCTGGCAGAGTTTTTCAAGAGGAATTTCATAAGATTACAACTTCTGTAGATGAAGTAGAATCTATGATCATATATCTACACGAATAATGGAAAGGTAAGACAACTAAAGACAGCAATAGCTTAACCCCTCTACGCGACATTAAACCCACAATTCATAAATCAGAAAAAATGAAGACACAAAGTAGGAACATGACATTTTAGAATTTGATAGTCAACATTATCAGTTTACATATACAGTCGGGAAAAATTTATATCCAGAATCATTGCTTTCACGAAACCATTGTAAATCTCAGCAAAGAAAGACATTTTAAGTGCTACGACATGGATATGAGCAAGTGGCATACCTTATAACCGAAAAGCTCACAACAAGCCCTTCTAAACACGGAAATTCTATCAGCAAAAACAGTTTTGTACCTGTTTCATATGCTCCACATGCTTCAGTATGAGAAAGCAAGGTCATAGTCGCACAAAGTAAGTGTTAAAGTTTTATTCACAACAAACCTCTCTTCACGTTTTTCAAGCGTAGCAACTTGCTCTTTTAGTTGAGCAATCTTTCCAGTTATATGGGAGTCAACTAGCTTACCAGCATCTCCTGAATATTCATAGGAACGAATTAGAATGACACATTTGAAACACTAAAATATTTCTTCTGAAGTCTTCCAGAGACAGAGCAACAACGAGGTTTTTGGCCTCCAGTTTATTCTCTAGAAACACAAAATATGATGCAGAGTATAGTGTCACAGAGAAATTAAGACATGGCTTTCCAACTTGAAGTGAATTCTGTAGTGATAGTGAAATGAATTCTGTAGTGATAGTGAAATGAAATGGTAGACTTGTGGCAATCCCAATGTTAAAAACAGGAAAAGGTCGACAATCAGAAATTTACCAGACTGACTCTTCAATTCTTCAACAGCTTGAAGTCTTTCTTTTGTCTTCTGTAACTCAGCCTGTAAAGCCTCTATTGTTTGTTTTGCCTCATTTTCGACACCAAGAGTATTCACCATGCGTAAAACCCTTGTATTTGCAGCAGAAAAATCTCCATGACCCAGCTGCCAAATAAAAAGGAAACCAAATAAATGTTACTATTCCAAGTTTCCAACCAAACTCTAGAGTTCTAGTTAGAGGTCCTATGTAGCATCCCTGGTTGCAAAGATGCAGTAAATATAATTCACCATTCACCCTGAAAAGCTCTTGAAATTCATTTCGACTATGGCAGGTAAAAGTTTCAAGAGATAATCAAAGAAAGATTCAGTTTTTTGTAGAAGTGTCAAGAGTTGATCTTCAACAGTGTGCTACAACTAAGTATCTCACGTAAAATTTGCAAGCATACATATCTGGTATATGTACCTTTGATTCCAGCAAAGAGATCTCAGAGCGAAGACGATCGCTATCCCTCTCCAGCGACTTATTTCTCCTTGCTTCACTGACTAGTTTTTCATTTAGCAGTTCTATTTCATTTCGTTGACGATTATTGACATCCTTCAGTTGACTTAGATCATTCTCCAAATCCTTGAGATAGCTCTCCTCCTTTGCGAGAGAAGATTCAAACCTCTGTACATAACAGCAAATTAAGAATAAGAAATATGCTACAAACAAAAAAAAAGTAAAAATATGGACAATGTTATTCTATAACCAGAACACGGGTTCCATCTGTGGCCCCGGACACAGGTCCTTCACTGTTGGTCCTTAATTCACTAACAACAGCTTTTAGTTGTTCTTTCTCCTCTGTGACCAAAGAAAGCTGTCATTATAAAATTATAGATCTGTTAGCAAGAGTGTAACAAAACATGTTTGTATCAAAGATGTCCCTGTCAAAATACTTGAGATATTCTCCTATGAGTATCGACTCTAACTACATAGCTTCTATCAGCTTCTTATGAAAGCACAAACCATTTATCAACATGAAATACGAAGCTGAACTACTATATATCCAAGAAAAGACAGTGATACCTGGAGAAACCAAGAAAAAGGATATTGTATCGAGATTAGAATGCTATCCTATATCCCTCGAGAATCAAAAATCCAATTAAGAGGCCTCAATTGAAGATGAAAATGCACTTGTGACCCTTTACACAGCAGAATCAACAAATTTCAATCTTACCATTACTTCAATCCTCTTCACATCTGATTTGAGGGCCTCATATTTCTCTTTAGCTAGTGCAGCCTCAGTTTCAGCATTCTGCCTGCCAAGTTGTGTAGCATCCAAAGCCGCCTCCAGTTGATTAAAACGTGTACTTGCTTCCCCAATCTTCATAGTGCTATCAAGCACCTCCCTTCAAAAGGCAGAAACACAAGTCACTGGGAAGTATCATAGATGCACAGGTTACCTCAGAGAGTTTGTTAAAGTAGAAATCAGTACTAAGTTACTCTAGATTCTCACAAGGCCATACTTAACCTGCTAAGACTTGCACTACCAAGCCAGAATCTCTAAATATAAAGCTACATCTGCACAAAGTGGTGTTGCAAATGTCTCTGATAAATAATATCTAGTTCACCTAAGAGAAGTCGGGAAAATGGCCCCATAACAACCACCTCAGTTTTCCGCACAGACTTCTTTTATGGCAGGCATAGTTATTTGAAACAATTTCAGAAGAAGACTCTAGTGATAAGCTAAAGTCTGCTAAGACCATGTTGACATACTTTTGCAGCGCCGAAAATTTCATAATTACGTCATCAGGACAGGATACACCAGGAATGTCATTTAGCAATGACTTCCAAGAGGACAATTCATTCTCCACCTTGTCCATGCTTAGCTGCAATTCATGCAATTTTGATAACTCTGATTCTGCCCTCTCCCTACGTCTTTTTTCTTCCAATAATTTCTCTTTCAACAGCTCTGCATCTAACTGCTGTGATTTAAACTTTCTAGCTTCTTGCACATCAGCTTCCTGATAGAATTATCAAGAATCAATATCATCAAGATATACAATATGGAAACTAGCATAAACTCTCAGCGTGGTTTGCTGCTTATGGCAGCTCAACAGAGTGAAACTAGTTAGAGAGACATTTAAGATTGGGAGGGACTAGATATAGTTAGCAGCAGACAAATAGAGATCATTGTGGAAGTATCTGGTGTTTGGAGTTTGGTTTATGTCGAGAGTAGTTCTTTCATTAATAAAAAAACGAGTCAGCTTCTATAGGTGAGCAAAACATAGAGTTTTGAGCAATGTTCTTACCACCTTAATACTCAATTTCAATAAATTATGCATCTTAGGCTGAAACAACTTTGTAAAATTATTACACGGACAAACTAAGAACTAGTCAAACTTACATAGCGCTTAAGTTCCTCCTGGAGATTTTTAACCAATACACTGTTATCTGAAGGAGATGCTGCTTGGGAAATGAACGACGAAAACTTCTTGTCTACTTCAGTTTTTTCATGCAAACACTGCAACCAAACAAAAAAAAAACCAAATAAGATGGCGAAAAATCTACCAAAACAATTGATAACTTGCGACTTGTGTTATTATATCTAAGATCCAAGTCAAATATAGCTTACCTCGTCAAATTTCTGTTTAAGATGCTCCAGCTGTGATCTTCGGAGATCTGATTCCTTCTCTGCACTTTGTGCTCGACATCGCATCTTTTCAAGCTAAAAGCAAAAGAAAACAGGTCCAACTACATTGATTGCATGAGAAAAAAAAACTTAAGTCAAGATATCAAGTTTCCTAATTGATACTTACATCTGCACCAATTCTAGATACAGATAGCTTTGCTTCTTTACTCAAGTGGGCGATATCATTGTTCAGACGTTTTTTCTCCCTGTCCACACTACCAGATAGCTGACTTAGTTTTTCTTCCAAAAGTTTAGCTTTTTCTTCTGCTGTTGCAGCAGACGACTCGACTTTCTTTCGAAGGTTCGTTTCATTTTGAAGTTTTACCTGGTGCCAAAGGGGAACGAAAGTTAATGATATTGGCACCAATGACAACTATTAAATTGAGAAACCTTTAGATCAACAACCTCCAGTTCATGGCAAGATTGTAGTTCTTTTGTGTACCGCTCTTGCGAATTGTCGATCTCGGTTAAGAGATGCTCCTGAAGCACCTTTTCACGCCCTTTGGCAGCAGCAAGTTCTTGCTCTGAGTATAAGAATTTATCCCGTAACTGCTTTCTTTCTGCGTCTGTTGTAGGATTATAAAACCAAATTCGTTAGCACAATCTCCCAACGATATCAAAAGCTCACTAGCATTCCGAATCAAAAACCCAAACCTGCTTCGCTGAAATTCTGATTTAGAGTCTGTAATTTCGTCTGATACTCCTGGGCTTGTTTCTCTGCTTTGCTTAAGGCATCTAGAACATCAGCTTTAACCTATAAACAAAGAGTGAAAACCTTTACTTTCTTAAACAAATTCGATTTTTCAAAATACGCATGGGGCTAGAGAGATATGAGTAAGGACCATTTGGCGGCATTGATAGGTGCAAAGGTACTGATCGGAATGATCATGAGAAGTTGTTTGAATCGGAGCAGGAAGAGGAGAATCTTCGTAGATTATGAGCTGCTTGCCGGAACTAGCGGCGCCGGTGGGGGTTTGGCTGCCTCCGGCGTCGGTGCGGAGCTTCTTCGGCGGCGGAGTCCTCAATATCATGTTTGCCTTGAACAATTAGGGTTACGTTCTCGCCCCCGGGAGCGACAGAAGAAATCTATCTCTGATTTTGAAATCCGAGGCGCCACTTTCCTTTGCCTCGAAAACCGACAAATTTGATGAGAGCGTAAAGACGAGGAGCCAGAAGGTCTTGTCAATGTGTACACACACCCAATTTTTTTCCAAAAAGTTTTTTTTTTTAACTTTCTATTGCATTAGACTATGAACCGATATGACAAAGAGTTTACAAGCCAAATTGCCGAACAAATGAACGGATACCTCGACATTCAACTTGACCCTTTGCTCCTCTAGTTGAAGTGCAAAGCTTGCGGACCGAGCCGATTCTTCTTTCAAAACCGAAATCTTGGTAGAGGCAAGATCTAATTTTTTCTCCGCCTCGCCGAGTTTATTTTTCATCGTCGAGGCATATTTCCTCGCATCGTCGACTTGGCGTTTGTCGTGACGAAAATCTGATTCATAAACAGCCACCAGTTCGTTGATCGACGCCATAAACTAAAAGAGAGAAGCAGAAAAATGAGTTGTGACACCAACTTAGCATACCTTGTGCCGCGCTACGACATATTGACATAGATCTTCTCGTTCGTCAGCGTATCGAGAGAAGAGAGATGAATGTCGAAGCCATTAATCTTCGAGAATAAAGCAGCAGATGCAGTAGCATCATTCACAATCAGCTCGGAAGGTGTGGGATCGGATACGGGAAGAACCGAACGTATCTTTTTCTTCTCAACCTTCTCAGTCGTGATGGCTTTATCATGAGCACCTTCTGAGGCAAAACGTTTTTGCTTCGGCGCCTCGACATGCTTCGTCAAGGTGGAAGCAGGAGGTCTGGAAACCGGGGGAGAGCCAACATTGTCCCCTTCCTCTCGTCAGAAGGAGCATGAGGTTCGAAAGGATTAGCAGAATCCCTTACATCGTCATTGGTAACATATGCCACGGCAACAGTTACCTCGGGGATTATCACCTTGGGGATTATCACCTCGGTAGTGACCGGCGCTGCAGACGCCTTGGCAACTCGCCTTGCTGCCTCTCTCTCATCCATCTCTTTTCTCGCACGAATCGACAATCTTGCCATGATCAGTTATGTATCTTCTGAAGTCGAAGATTCAACACTAACAGAAAAACCGTCAAGAATGGCTCGTGCTCTCTCAAATCTTCTCAACGAGAAGTGCTTCCCCCAATGAACTTTCTTGGCCGCCAAAACTTCAAACACCTCGGATAGATTGTCTGGATACAAAGGAAGAATATTCTGAACTACAAAACAAGATCTACGAGTCGGCTACCAAGTGTCCCCAGCTCGATTTGAGCATGCGTAGACAGTCACTAGCAACAGAGGCCTCAGACATTTGGGCAGAGAAGAAACAACTATCCCAGTCACTATCCTTGCTCGGGAATCCTCAGATGATCTTCCAATCCCTCTTATTGGAAATATACACTCTCTCTGAGCTGGGAACCCTTCGGATCTCCAAGAGGTTTCGGACATGGTCAACGTTAATATCAACATCACACTCAATACTCTGAACAAAAATTCCCACAAGATGTCATAGTCCCCGAGGCGTAATTTGACCTAAAGCAAGCCCATGTTTCCACATATATATCGAAGGATCGGCTCCGGAATTGGAAACCATAGAAAGGAAAGGCGAAAAAAACTTTCATATATGGTGAAACAACCCGGAGGAGGATTATTCACTCGATCAGAAGATTCAGGAATAATAAACTCAACCTCCTCGAATATACCAAAATATCGCATCATCTCGTCTAGGGACTCCTCGGTGGAAAGGGTAGAACCAGAAGGATCGGCTCGTCTTTTCTTCTTTCTTGCAGGTCTCGTCGTGGTTTGTTGCCCTGACGGACCAGCCATCTGACTCGCCATCATGTGCTCTTAATCCCTTTTTGCCTCGAGAGGATCCCAAAAGAAATCTACGTCTTCTATCTTCAATTCTTGAAGGATCGCCTCAGTTATGGCATGATTGGAGATGAAATCAAACTTGTGGATGAAACCACCTCGATAGATCTGATCACCTTGTTTCCACGGATCCCGATTAAAGGGTTCGCCTCGTGAGATTAGCTTGCTTCGTCATCAGACACCTCAGATGTAGGAGAAGTTGGATCTACAAGGGGAGTCACCTCGGCATCAGGAGCCTCGGCTGTAGGAGAAGTCGGATCTCCAGGGGGAGTCACCTCGGCGGAACTATTCGCCTCGTCACTTCTTGTAGAAGAGATAATGCTATATGGTTGAGTCGTGTAAGGAAATTATCTGACCCGACTGAATCGTTCAATTCAAGAAGATCTGACATCGCGCCTCGGTTAAAACGAATATGAAGATGGATCGGCAAAATCAAAGCCTCGCCGCGGTGTTTATAAAGATACGTCGGATAATTTAAACGATGCGGCGGCAAGTCGGGAAAATCTAAGCCAAATTTTAAATAAATAAGAGAGAGAAAGAAGAGAGAAGGGAGAGCTACCTGATTTTCGGAAGTTTGGAGAAGTGAGTAATGAGAAAAATCATGGGGATGCCTCGTCATTTATAAGCAATTGGCGTGTGACAGTGCTTTGTCTCAAAAATTGACAGCGCATGACCGCGAGAACCAACGGACTCTTGCGATTCCCGAGGTTGTTAAAGCAAGGCGCGTGATTACGCATAAAAATTGTAACGATTATCAAATCTCTGAGGCGAATCTAATTATCCTGAGGCAGGAAGATAATTCCGACCTACCAAAATTCAAATTTCAAATTTCAAATTTCAAATCATCACAACTCGCATCGACAAAGGACAACTCATCAGAACACTTCGACACAATAATCAATGAGATGCCTCGGTGCCACTTCGCCTCGGTACCACTTCGCATCGGCATCTTAAGCAAACAGACATCTTGGTACCACTTTGCCTAGGCATCTTAAGCAAACAAACAGCTTGGTACCACTTTACCTCGGCATCTTAAGCAAGCAGACAGCTCAGTGTCGCCTCGGCTTGGTAATTAATCTTGATCCCAAGACTTTCACATCGTCACAATCACTTCTGAGTCTAACGAGTTGGGGGACTAACTATTGGGGTCGGATTTCATCCAGTCGAGATCAACAACCTAAAACCGACTAAGTATGGACGAGTGCATCTAGCCGAACCGTGCAAGAAGGCTCATCTCGACCGACCCGAGCCAAGACCAGAAGTAATCAGTTTCGGACCGAGCCGACAAGTACAAATCTTGGTCCGAGCCGACAAGTACAAATCTCGGTCCGACCCGACATCAACCCGACCCGAGCTGGAGAAGACCACCTCGGACCGGCCGAGCCGGAGAAGATCACCTTGGATCAGCCGAGTTGGAGAACTTCACCTCAGATTGGCTGAACCAGAGGACGTCGTCTCGAACCAACCCGAGCAGAACCAGTTTGGCCGAGCTCACCTCGGATCAGAAGCTTAGACGAAGCCCAATGATTTAAACGGGCTGAGCCGTATGCTTCGTGGGCTGAGGCGAGGCCTATTCACCTGATTTTATGGGCCAAACCACGAACCCATTAGACAACTCAAGTCATCAATTGCCCTAGAAAATTTCTTGAATCGACGACCGCACAAGGAAAAATGAAAGATTCCAAATCCTTTCCGAGATTCTCGCTTACAAAACATGTATAAATATATATCATAGTCTCTCATAAACAGACACACTTTTTTACCTAGCAAAGATCTAAGAACTGTCCTTGTACGCAAACACTTTTCATAAACAGCAATAAAGAAACCATCTTTGGATCTTTGCACTTGTGTTTTCTTTCAGAATCATATGTTCCCTTTAAAAGTCTTTAACAAAAGTTGATTGTGTTAGTTTCGACTCCCACATCAATTCTAATTGGTTAATAAAAACATCCAATTTATTCCTTATTCCCCACCTTCAACTCGTTCTAAATAAATAGGATTTCATGTAATCAGTTTTTGATATTTAACAACCTCTATAAAAATTAATCACAAAAATCCAAGAATTTACCTATCCAACTATAAGGTAAATTAGCCGTATTTCTCCAATACAAAAAAAAATATGCATCATTCTCAGACCAGTGACAGATTCGAATAAATCATATACAAATTCTCGTTCTCTGAAAATGTAGAAAAAGGGAGCTTGTGCCCTAATATCTACAACCAAAAACTATTTCAAAAACGACAAACAATCAAAAGACCTAATGGTTTAGCAAAAAGAATGCACATAATCTATAATATTATAAAATGTAAAATAAGTTTTGTGTTCTACCAAATCAAACGTTAAGAAAACACCACAACATTCACAATTTTGTCGAAATCAAGATTTGCCATTCTAGAGGAAGAAGAAAGTGAATGAGGGGAGGGATAAAAAGAGGATAATGCATATGTGGTTTTAGAAGATAATACAGAGCAAGAAAGTAGTAAAAAGACTGATCAAACAACATAGGAAATTTCAGAGGGAAACGATAAGGAACAAGATTCAACGGATGATCAACCTACAGAGATAGAGGTAGAGAAGTCAACTCGCCAGACTCTGCCACGAAACTCTAAGCAAAATCAGAAGCTACATATTGTTGAGACAAATTAAAAAGCTAAGTATCAAAATCCCAGCGTTTCTACAAGACGGTCTACTCGAAAAAATCCTTAATGTCAGGTTTCTTCTGGAATATTTGTAGTTTTAATAAACCTACTAAACACAATGTAGTTCAAAGTTGGTTGAAGAAGCATTCCTTTCAATTTGGTTGTTTGCTGGAAACTCGAGTTAAGGCGAACAAATCTGATCGTATTGTATCATCGGTTTTTACGAACTGGTCTTTCGTTTCAAATTACGACTCTCATCGATTGGAAATGATATGTGTGGTGTGGAGCCCAAAGGTGAGAGTTACACCTTGTTTTACGAGTAAACAGATGATAACATGCTCGATTATATAGGACGGGGCTGAGGAGGAATTCTTATGTTCCTTCGTATATGCTTCAAATTTCATGGAGGAGAGAAAAGAGTTATGGGCTGATTTGGAAAATCACCAGGATTCACCATTGCTCAGAAATAAGCCTTGGGTAATCATGAGAGATTTTAATGAAATTTTGCAAGGTGAGGAGCACTCAAATTTCACTACAGCTCCGTCAATTCCGATTGGTATGCGAGATTTTCAGGATGTTGCGAGGTACTGTTCACTTTCGAATATGGCTGCACACGACCCTTTGTTCACATGGTGTAAAAAAAGGGAAAGGGGTTTGATATGAAAAAAGCTGGACAAAGCTTTAGTTTCGAATACTTGCCTTAATTCTTACCCAAATGCTTACTGTGTTTTTGAAACGGGAGGATGCTTACCCAAAAGCAATTCTATCTTTTTTTGAAAAAAGATTCTTACCGAAAGGGATAAACTCAAATATTCCAGCTATGATTCCAAAGAAAGAAGAGGCAAAGGTAATGAAAGATTACATACACATCTCTTGTTGCAATGTGATCTACAAGGTTATCTCGTAGATACTTGCGAATAAATTGAAAAACGTTCTGCCGACATTCATCGCTCCTAACCAATATGCGTTTGTGAAAGATCGTCTACTCATGGAAAACATTATTCTAGCGTCAGGTTGGTAAAAAACTATCATAAGGATACGGTATCGACTCGTTGTGCGATAAAAATAGATATTGCTAAGGCATTTGATTCGGTCCAATGGTCCTTTCTTCTGTCGACTTTACATGCTCTTAATTTCCCAGAAAAGTACATCCATTGGATTCGACTATGTGTAACGACGACATCCTTTTCAGTTCAAGTAAATGGGGAACTTGCAGGTTTCTTTCAAAGCACTTGAGGGCTTAGGCAAGGATGTGCCTTATCGCCTTATCTCTTCGTCATCTGCATGAGTGTGCTTTCCAAAATGTTGGACAAGGCAACGGTGGAAAGAAAATTTGGGTATCATCCGTATTGTCAAAACCTGAAGCTCACCCATCTCTGTTTCGCTGACGACCTAAAGATATTTTCGGATGGGAAAAAGCGCTCGATAGAAGGTATTCTTGAGGTTTTTTAAAAATTTGCAGAAATCTCAGGGCTGAACATAAGTTTGGAAAAATCCACATTATTTATAGCGGGAGTTACGGTAGAGAGTTGGGAAGCAATTCTGGACCATTTCCCTTTTGAGACAGGATCTCTTCCCGTACGTTACCTAGGCCTTTTGTTGTTGGCAAAGAGGATGACAACTCATGAGTACACACCGTTGTTGGAGAAGATATGATCTCAGATTAGTTGCTGGACATCGAGATTCTTATCCTTCGCATGATAACTTCAACTAATTGCCTCGGTTATTCTAAGTCTCACGAATTTTTGGATGTTTGCTTTCAAGCTCCCAAAAGCGTATATCAACGAGATTGACAAAATTTGTGTAGCTTTTTTATGGTCAGGTCTGGAGTTAAATTCAAAGAAGGTGAAGATATCTTGGCACGATTTTTGTAAACCCACAGAAGAAGGAGACCTGAGTTTAAGATCACTTGTGGTGGTTAACAAAGTAAGCTGCCTAAAAATGCTTTGGCGAGTCCTCTCTTCTAGCTCGTCGCTATGGGTTGACTGGGTTCGTAAGTTCTTAATCCGTAAAGGTTCTCTCTGGTCGGTGATGCCTAGAGATTTTAACTAAGCTTCAGGTTTATATTTGTAACCCTAAATGTCTGCAAGTGCACAAATATGCGTTGTAATACTTAGGGGTCGAACCACATAGATTTTATTGTTTTTATACGAATCAATCGGATACTTAAATCAAACTAGAACATAAATAATTGGGATTTGGTTTTGTGTTGCTAAGGTCTAAACTAAAGAATAAAATAAACGAGGTTGTAAACAATTAAACTAAACACTAGGCTTAATGGTATTCGCAGGGATTCATGGCTAAAACGATGTAAAAATAAATGATAAAAGTAATCAACTACGAAAATTCTTGAACTCGAATCACGGATGTATGAATAGGTCACTCTCGTGATCCTAACCAACTGTTACCAACCTACTCGACCAGTAACTTTTGTCTTTGGCCGCGAAGGAGGTAACGCATTATTTCGTTTAGAATTCGTCATCGCTCACAATACTCTATAAGTAGGTTTTGTCTCTTATAGCGAAATCGCTCGTTTCATTCTAGTTCAAACAATTAGAAAACGCTCATGCGAATCTAATTCAACCTAGGATCAGATTCTAAGTGAAACAAAGAATTGTGCATTAACGAACAAGGATAAACGAAGAACTCCTAGAAGATTAGAAACCCTAAATCCAATAACTCATCGAATTAAACCATGAAATACTCTTTTGAAAATTTTCTTTAAACCCAACTTGGAAACTACTCAATCATAGCGTAACAAAACATCATAAAAGTAATAAAGTATAACATAATTAAAGGAGTAGAGAAGCGAAAAACGAAGAACACGGATGAAGACGAGGATCATTGATGATCTCCTTGCGCTCCCTCTCTCTCTCGGTGACGGCTCCTTCTCTTCCTACTTCTAAAAATGAGTTGCCCCTTTAGAATGACCTAAAACGAGCTTATATAGCCTCATTCTTCGTCGGGAAACGTTTAGGGCTTAATTAATAAGTGATGGGATTGACTTGGGCTTGAAACGAGCCTCTCGGGGTAAAAAATAAGGCTGGCCGCGGTCGGGTAACTGGAGCCGCGAAAAGGAGCAGATTGGTCGCGGATCGGGCAGTGGTAGACTGCTTGACATAACTTTTGATTGAAACGTTGGATTTTTCTGATACCAAGTGCATCGGAAAGGTAGCTGGCTCTTCTTTAATGTCACCAAATTTGGGCTGGATCAGACGGTGAAAAGGTCTTCATTTGAGGCTGAACTTCTGATGGTTTGACGCTGAACCGAAAACTTGGTTTTGCTCCAATTTGCACTCTTTTATCTCGAGTTTCCTGAAGAGTTTTTTTAAAACTCTAAAACATGGAAATCACTTAAAAACCATTCAAAACGGAGTTAAAACACTTGCAAAATATATTAGAATGATCCATAAATATGGTAAAAAAACCGGTGTTATCAGTCGGTTAAAGAAACATCGTCTTTAGGCTCTTGGATGTGGAAAAAGATGTTAAAATTGCAGCCACATTCACAAAGGTTGAAGTACACAAAGGATCTACAACTTCTTTGTGGTATGACAACTGGACACCGATGGGACCATTGTTTAAGCATACTGGTTTGCGAGGGTGCCTAGATTTGGGTATTGACATTCACTCAACAGTGGAGTAGGTGCTACAATCTCACGACGACGTCGCCATCGAGTAGAGATTCTGAACCAAATAGAAGAGGCTATTAAAGCCCTCCGACAATGTAGCTCATAAGAACAAGACGTGGTTCTCTGGCGACGGGAAAGTGATAAATACAAGACTAAGTTCAGTTCAAAGATGACATGGGAACAATTGCGCACAGTACATCCGATTCAGAAGTGGTATAAGGGCATATGGTTTCAATACGCAACACCCAAATACTCATTTGTATCATGGCTGGCTATACACAATAGATTGTCGACGGGAGATAGACAAATCACATGGAATATTGGAGCTAATGGATCATGTATTTTCTGCCAAGGCTTAGAGAGTCGAAATCATCTTTTCTTCGATTGCACTTATTCGGCGGAAGTATGGGCAGGTCTGACTTGAGAACTTATCGAAGGAAGATATACAACACAATGGGAGGAAATAATTACTCTCCTAATAGATTCGGGACAAAACAAGATGAAGTTGTTCCTTTTTCGGTATGTTTTTCAATCCACAATTCATTCTATTTGGCGAGAAAGAAACGGAAGAAGACATGGAGAACCTCATAATCATCCAACACGTTTAATCCAATACATCGACAAACAAGCTCGAAATCGGCTAACATCTACACGAAGATTGGGAGATGGAAGATACGAGGAAGGGATACAAGTTTGGTTGGCCATTCGATGAGTATTTCACATTTGTAGGATAGACTCTTGGTATTCATAAAAAGTAATATTTCAAACAAGAAAACATTCGTTGTTTTTTTGGATTTGGATTAATTTAACTTTTAAATTCAAAAATATATTCTTCATTTCGTAAAAATCCAATTAAACTTTTCAAATCAACACTTTTTTCGTCTCTCACGATAATGTTCATTTGATCATTCAGGCCGGCGTCTTTGTCCACCAGCCCAAATAAAATCAGATAAAATAGGCTTCCTAGTGTTGGGCCCGGTTAAAAATAGAAAAAGAAAAAGAAAAAGAAGACAAATTAGGGTTACGAATTAAACCCTAAACCCGTTTGACGTAGTTTTGTTGTTTATTCTTCTCCTCTGCGCCGGCGCAATATCTCTCTCTCTCTCTCAGATTTCCTCTTCCTCTCAAAGTAAGCTTCTTCGATCTTCTTCCTCGTATACTTTCGTTTCGAAACATAAGTCTTCTTGTTTCCTGTGGTAGTTCCTTTTCCGAGGTTTGTATACAATTCGAGATCGATAAGCCCAATTGCTCCCGTTCTCTATTGTATAAATCCACTTATGATTATTCTCGGAAATCGAACCTTGTTATGAAATCTTGTGCAGACACTCTAATTTCGCACACCCTTCGTGTTATTCCATAGATGTTCTTGCTTTTCTTCTCCTTGATTAAAAATCTGTTCAAGTTCTTTTTTTTTTGGTGTGGCTAAAGTAGTGAGATTCGTATTTTTGGTGGGTGTTTGCTTATGTATGCTCTTTTGTAGGTTTGAAGATAATCATTGAAGTTTTAAATCAATGGCAGAATCTACTCAGATGGAAATTCAGTCTGCAACTGAACATGTGCCAATGCCGGCTAAGCCAATCTTTAAGCCATTGAAGGCTCATGAGATGTCTGATGGTAAGGTTCAGTTCAGAAAGGTATCTGTCCCGCCAAACCGGTACTCTCCTCTCAAGAAAGCTTGGTTAGACATCTACACACCGGTCTACGACCAGATGAAAGTTGACATACGGATGAATCTCAAATCCCGCAAAGTCGAACTCAAAACTCGAGCTGACACACCTGATGTCAGTAATCTCCAGAAGTCTGCGGATTTCGTACACGCTTTCATGCTAGGTTTCGATATCCCTGATGCTATTTCGCTTCTGAGAATGGACGAGCTTTATGTGGAATCTTTTGAGATCAAGGATGTGAAGACCCTTAAAGGGGAGCATCAGTCTCGAGCTATCGGAAGATTGTCAGGGAAAGGAGGAAAGACGAAATTTGCGATTGAGAACTCTACGAAGACAAGGATTGTGATTGCAGACACGAGGATTCATATCTTAGGAGCTTTCTCTAACATTAAAGTCGCAAGGGGTTCGTTGTGCAGTCTTATTATGGGATCTCCAGCTGGTAAGGTTTACTCCAAGCTCCGAGGAGTCTCTGCCAGATTAGCAGAGCGGTTTTGATCTGCGATGAATCGAATTTCTTTAGAGTGATTTGGGTTTGATATGTTTGGAGAATGATTAAACTTTTGTATGCAATTTTGCATAAGAAACATTAGAAAAGTTTTTATTGTCAATCTATAACAATATTATTGTTGTCTTGGTAATTTTTTTTCTCTCTCGGTTTCAACAAAACTTCAAGCAAAGTTGATTCTGTTTTCAATACTTGTGCTTCTCAATTCGTTTTCGATTTTGTGTTTTTCTTAGGTTGTTTATTAAAAAAAAACCTTCTTGTCATTCTTGAATTCCAAGCCGAAGTACTTTATCTTTGTCGATCTATTTCCACCCAAACTTTTCAAAATCGCGTTTTGAAAATTGTGTTCGATCCAATCCGAAATAAAAACGAAACTCGGTTGAAATAGAGGCTTCGAGCCTTCGACAAAAGGTTTGAAAGTCCACGAAAACACTGTAGACAAGTCAAAACTGAATTAGGGTTTCTCGAGTATCTCTGTTTTGGGTTCGCGAAATCGATTCGGGAGAGTGAGAGAGACAACAACGTGTTTCGAAGAGTGAGAGAGGATACCAGGAGACGACGAATTTGGACAAATGGTTTTAGACCATATTCCGGTGGCATTTTCGGGCAACTCAGTTGTCGGAATGTGACATCCCAAAACAAGCCCAAACCCGTAAATCCCAAGCAATTGATACCCTAAGCCTCATTAAGGGCAAAATGGTCATTTGTCCTCCAACCCTAGATCTAAGCAGTTCGTCCCATGCCCTATATAATGAGGAGACACGTTCTTTTATGAGCCACAAAGAGAAATCATAGCGAAGCTCTGCCGAAATCTCTTCACAGCCGTCAGCCACCGAAGGAGAAACAGTTCCAAGCGAGTGTTTTGTGGAGCCGCCTGCGAACAGATCAGAAGGATTAGGGTTTCAATCCGCACACGGTTGGAAATATCTAGTTGCAAGAAAGCCATAGCAATTGGCCGATCTCCATTACGAAGTAAACTCCGTTCGTTTATTCGATCTGCAATTTGGGACGGAACCACTGTTTTTCTGTCAAACCCAGATCTGACTTTTCCCAGTTTTACAGAGGCATCTTGAGAGCGATTTTTCCGTCGATACAGAACGAACCAGATCACGATACCCTACCATTTTGAAGATCTCGCAGCCACTTTCCCATATCAAGCTTCGTATCCTGAATCCAAGGTAAGCTCCATCTGTAAATCGATCTCAAAGTTGAGGCAGAGTCACTGTTTTTCTGTCAAACCCAGAATCTGATTTTTTACAGTTTCTAGAGCCATATTGAGATCCGTTTTTCCGTCGAACCAGAAGGACCCAGATTGCGATCTACATACCGCTATGAATATCTTACATCCCTCTTTCCAGATCTACATCTCGATTTCGTTTCTAAGGTATGACGCGGAAGTTACAGTTGTATATTCTTGTACAAGAAACTGTATAAACTGTAAAATCTGGAAAATCCTAGTTGATTATTTTTACTTGTAACGCATAGTTGGACCTTCAACCGCTAATCTTCAGAGTTGTTTTCGTCGTGATTTAAAGGTGAGGACTAGATGTGGATTTCTCAAGATGCGTTAGTTGAAATAGGAATATGTAAATGTTTAATAAAAGAATTAGATATGATTGTTAGTTGTTGCATGTGAAAGATGATTGATGCATATTTATGTGAAGTAGTTGTTTGCTAGGCGTGTTAGTACACGATTTCCTGTCGCCTGGGTCATGGTCGTGAGCCATGCAGCGGTATTTCTTTGCTGGGCCGCAACCAAATAATGAGAAGGATAAAAATGTTAATGAGAATGTTTAAGGTTGCGGACCCATGAAAAATGGGGCTGGAAAGTCCAGAATGTGAAAGAGATTGAGTACCATTGGGTTGCGACCCTTGGGAATGTGAAGCATACTTGTTAGGATGATTGATGTGATGTGAATTATTGCATATAGAAATGATTGCTTCATGACTTGTAGTATTGTTACTAAAGACATATAGGTTGTGTGTGTTTATTGCTTATATTGTGCATATTCGTTATTGCTATATTCAAATGATGTGTCTAAGAATCTTGTGTTCCCCAAAAGCACACCCTCGGTGAGTATTTCCCAAAATACTCACCCCTCTCTTCCTTTTCAGGTGAGACCGAAGAGTAATACTTGTGGCGGTCGTTGTGGTGTTATTTTCCGGGGACCAAGGGCCTTTCTTTTATTTATTTTATTTATCCTCTAGTAAAGATTTACTTATTTTTCCGATTTATAATTAGTTTTATTGTTAAGACGTTTTGAGTTCCTCGTTTGATTTTAATAAATAATTTTTAGACATTAATTGAGTGTTTAATGAGTTCGTTATAATTCAAAAAGTTGTTAAGTGAGTGGGAATCAAGTTAGGTTAAGTTTGTGAGATTAGGGTGTCTCAATTTGGTATCAAAGCCAGGTTTGCCAAACCGGTCTCGACCCGGGAGGTGTTTTCAAAAAAAAAAAAGTTTTACATCGGTTTTACAATGTTTTGAAATTTTATTTCTCTAGTATTTCCGGTTGTATTTTTCTTTGGGGATAGAACGTATGGCAAAAACGACCTTAGCTCAAGTAAGTTTTCTTTGGTTCTCTAATGTGAAAGATCTGATTCGAGCGTTTCTTTTTTTCAGATGACAAGACCTCCGCGCAATGGAAACGGGAACCATAACAGGAATGCAATTGAACCAGTGGGAGAAGTACCACCTGTTGTGCATGAGAATGTTGCTGCATAAGGACAAGGGGCATCAGGTGTGGTTCATGCAGTGGATCCAGCGGCCATAGGTGCAGCCGTGAGTGCGGCTGTGCTGCAGGGACTTCAGCAGCTTCTAGGACCATTGTTAGAGCGTATCACAGTGGCCGGTGTAGCTCAGGGAGTGGCTCCAGGTGTAGCCGCAGGTCAGCAACCAATGCAAGGGAATGGTGTGTCAGACTTGCATCCTCCACCTCCAATGCGGATGCAACCACCAGTACATGGGTACGAACCGCGTATGCCCACCTACCAAGAGATGCTTAGGTTGTTGAGAGATTTTGGCATGGAGACTTACAGTGGTGGAACTGATCCAGTGAAAGCAGGCCGTTGGAGGAAGCTGTTGGAACGCAACTTTGAGTCGATAGGTGCCTCGTCGGGTACAGGGTTGAGCTGGCAGTCCAGTACCTAAGGGACGAGGCTTACGAATGGTGGGAAGGTGTGACTTCAGGAGTACCAGAAGGGTACATAATGCATTGGGATGATTTCACGTATGAGTTCAATCGTAACTATTTTCCTCAAGAGGCTGAGGACATACTAGAGGCGGAGTTTCTGAAGCTGGAGCAGGGGAACCGCAATGTGAGAGGCTACGCCCAAGAGTTCAATCGCCTCAAGAGGTTTGCTGGGAGAGAAATGCATGAACAACGTCTTGTTAAAAAGTTCATGGGTGGAATTGCTAGCAGATTACGATGTGGACATCGCTTATAATCCCGGAAAGGCTAATCAAGTAGCTGACGCCTTAAGTAGAAGGAGGAACGATGTATCTATTACTAGAGATGTCCAGGAATTGACCTCCGAGCTGGCTTATCTTAGTTTGAACGCCATTACCATCGAGAACGAAGAGAACTGCGGGTTGGAAGTTGTGGGTAGAGCGGATTTGTTGTGGAGGATACGCGAGGCATAAAAGGATGATGTTGTTCTTCAAAAATCAGTAGACAATGAGATTGTTGGTACCGTAGAGCGATTAACAGAACCATCTTATATCGTAACCGGGTATGCGTTCCCGATGTCAGAGGCCTAAAAGACGAGATCTTATAACAAGCTCACCAATCACGTTTTTCTATACATCTGGGGTGCACCAATATGTATCGAGACTTGAAACGGTACTATCATTGGAGTTATATGAAAAAGGAAGTGGAAGCTTATGTAGCCAAGTGTGAGATATGTCAACTGGTTAAAGCAGAGCGCAGATTACCAGGTCGGTTGTTGCAAGGGCTACCTCTTCCCCAATGGAAATGGGATATGATCACTATGGATTTTGTCTACGGGTTGCCGAAGACAACTGGAGGCTTGGATGTAGTTTGGGTAATTGTGGACAGAATGACGAAATCAGCTCACTTTCTGGCCTTTAAAATGATATTTGGTGTGGATCGCTTGGTGGAGATATACCTAGAAGAGATCGTGAAGTTGCACGGGGTACCTGTGAGCATTTTTTCGGATTGGGATCCAAGATTCACATCGAAGTTTTGGCAAGCGTTTCAGAAAGCGCTAGGGACTAAGGTTAATTTGAGTACGTCTTATCACCCACAAACAGATGGGTAATCGGAACGCACCATCCAGACGCTAGAAGATATGTTGCGAGCATGCATATTGGACTGGGAACTGAGCTGGGTACGTTATTTGCCGTTGGCAGAATTCGCCTACAACAATAGTTATCATGCGAGCATTGGTATGGCACCCTATGAGGCTCTATATGGACGGCCATGCCGTACCCCCATGTGTTGGACCAAAGTAGGGGAGAGTCGGAACTTAAAGCCGGAAATTGTTCAGGAAAACGGTAGAGCAAGTGGAGCTATTGAAAGAAAGGTTAAAAGAGGCTCACGATCGTCAGAAGAGTTGGGCGAATAAAAGGAGGAGAGACCTGGAATTTGCAGTTGGCGATGCGGTATACCTAAAGATGAGAACATTTCGAGGAATTACAGATAAGAATCGGAAGTTGAAAAAACTTAAGCCAAGATACCTTGGACCGTATCAAATCGTAGAGAGGATTGGAAATGTGGCTTACCGTTTGGACCTACCCGACGAATTGAAACCGCTCCATGATGTGTTCCACATATCATTATTACGGAAGGCAGTTAGAGAACCAGAGCTGATTATCTTCCATCCGTCAGAGGGTTTAAAAAAGAATGTCTCCGTCTGGGTCGATCCTGTAGAAATTCTAGGCAGGAGAGAAACAGTGAAAAAATGGAGAACCATACAAGAGGTGCTCGTACACTAGGACAAGGACGATATACAAGAGGAAACATGGGATTCGGAACGGAAAATGGCGAAAGATTACCCCGAGCTATTTAAGGACGAGGCCGGAGTGCAGTTAATGGAATGGAATTCGGGGACGAATTCCTGTGTAGTAGGGGATGAAGGAACCAGAATTCGCACATATCGTAGATCGGCGAATTCAGTTTAGAGTTTAGGAGAATTATTTTATTAGATTCATAGTTGTGCCGTTGAAGGCTGCCTACGTACCCTTTGAAGGGATCAAGCCAAAACGTAGTTCTTGTTACAAATGATGTTGTATGATTTTTTGATGATTAAGAATGAGGCGATGGCCTCCTTATTTATAAGTCTTGAAGTCCTTAGCTCTTCCTTTTCCTTCTTGACTTTGTATTGGCAATTATCCTTTTTCCTTGAAGCTGATAAGGATAATCTCCTTTCTTTCCGGGATTTGCCTTTATCCAAATAAAGGAAATCTTCTCTTTATTAATTAAAGGAAATTTCCCTTTAATTACGTAGATCGGTCTCGATGGGCCTTGAAGTTGATTGTTGGGCTGATTTCTATTCAAACCGGGTTAAACCGGGGGAGTGCTAAATCCCCCTCTAACAATTAGTCCCCCCCTCAGTTCGGCGAAGGAGTGTTCGAGTTCGGCGGATTTCTTTAGCCCGATTGGAGTTGAAATCAGCATCTGGTCGAATTTCCTTTTAGACGTTGTTCGTCTTTGTTCCTACAAAAAATTACTAAAGACGCGAGATTGAGCTCGAGACTGAGCTCGGCGTTTGTTAGTTAGGTGCGAGGTCGGCCTCGGCTTTTTTCAAGTTCGGTTTCTATAGTTCGTGCGAGATTGTGAGGCCGGCGAGCTATGATTGCGAGCTGCCCGATTGTTAGATCGGTGAGTTACGATTGCAAGTTGCCGTACTGCGAGGTCGAAGAACTGCGATCGTGAGTTTGGCAAGCAGGAGATCGGCGAGCTGTGGTCGTGAGTTAGGTGGGGCTGCGAGATCGGCGAACTGTGACTGCGCGATGAGTAAGTTGCGATTGAGCTACCTAACTGTTTGACCAACGAACTACGACCACGAACTGCCTTACTGTCGGATCGACGAACTACGACCACGAACTGCCTTACTGTCGGATCGACGAACTACGACCACGAACTGCCTTACTGCGAAGTAGGCGATATGTTCGATTGAGTTCGGCTTGATGATACGAACTGTACGAGTTCGGCGAACTGACTGAGTTCGGCTTGATGATACGAACTGTACGAGTTCGGCGAACTGACTGAGTTCGGCTTAGAGGGACGGACCCTGTGATTGAATTTGAATAGAAAATATATTCGAATAATAAATAATTTTTTTTTTTGATAAGGGTACCTGAATTTTAGGGAGCTCGGTGGACGAGCTATGATCGGTAAGGTTTTTGTTTTTTTTTTTTTTTTATCCGCTTTGTTTTCTCCGTCGAGAAAAGATTATGAAGATTGGGATATGGGCTCGAGTCCTAACATCATTTTTTGGCCAGAAGATGGGCCTACCATCGTGATATCCTTTGGGCCGAAAATATGTTCAAGCCCAACTGAAGAAGAAGATCTGATTTCCTTCTTACGTTAGTTAGGTTTTGTTGCAGGGGCGGCGATAAGCAGCGGCGGTCATGGCGGAGCTCCGGGAAGCTTGAGCGACGGCGGATTTCAGACGTGTGATGATGAGTGATGTCAAGATCAGAACAAGGGAACATATCCGAGATGGTGGTCGGCGAAGGATGTCGCGGTCGGAGGTGGTGCTGCTCGCGGCTTTTCCCTCTACTCACGTTCGGTGTTCGCAGCGAAGAAGATGAAGATCGGTGGTGGTGATGGCGGACCTCCGGCAAGTTCGAACGGTGGCGGAATTCCGACTGTGATCATGGTTGTGTTATGATCGGAGAAGATGAGTGGTTTTCGCAACGGAGATATCTTCTCGAGAAAACGGAGATGGCGTCGAGCCCTTTTTTTTTTTTTTTTTTTTTTTTTTTTTTTTGAACGTGAGCTGTTGTTGAGTAGATCGGAGAATTATTGATCTCGATAAATATGACGAGGCGTTCACGTCGTGTTCGAGTTTCAGATTTCTAGGGTTTAAAAATAATTCTCCATAAACACCAGATTTTTCTTGGCCCCTCCCTCTAGCGCCAATTGAAGGAACCAGAATTCGCACATATCGTAGATCGGCGAATTCAGTTTAGAGTTTAGGAGAATTATTTTATTAGATTCATAGCTGTGCCGTTGAAGGCTGCCTACGTACCATTTGAAGGGATCAAGCCAAGACGTAGTTCTTGTTACAAAGAATGTGATGGGATTTTGAGATGATTAAGAATGAGGCGATGGCCTCCTTATTTATAAGTCTTGAAGTCCTTAGCTCTTCCTTTTCCTTCTTGACTTTGTATTGGCAATTATCCTTTTTCCTTGAAGCTGATAAGGATAATCTCCTTTCTTTCCGGGATTGGCCTTTATCCAAATAAAGGAAATCTTCTCTTTATTAATTAAAGGAAATTTCCCTTTAATTACGTAGATCGGTCTCGATGGGCCTTGAAGTTGATTGTTGGGCTGATTTCTATTCAAACCGGGTTAAACCGGGGGAGTGCTAAATCTCCCTCTAACAGGGGAGAATTGTGACATCCCAAAACAAGCTCAAACCCGTAAAGCCCAAGCAATTGAAACCATAAGCCTCATTAAGGGCAAAATGGTCATTTGTCCTCCAACCCTAGACCTAAGCAACTCTCCCCATGCCCTATATAATGAGGAGACACGTTCTTTTATGAGCCACAAAGAGAAATCACATCGAAACTCTGCCGAAATCTCTTCACAGCCGTCAGCCACCGAAGGAGAAACAGTTCCAAGCGAGTGTTTTGTGGAGCCGCCTGCGAACATATAAGAAGGATTAAGGTTTCAATCCACACACGGTTGGAAAGATCTAGTTGCAAGAAAGGCATAGCAATTGGCCGATCTCCATTACGAGGTAAACTCCGTTCGTTATTTGATCTGCAATTTGGGGCGGAACCACTGTTTTTCAGTCAAACTCAGATCTGACTTTTCCCAGTTTCACAGAGGCATCTTAAGAGCGATTTTCCTGTCGATACAGAACGAACCAGATCACGACCTACCTACAATTTTGAAGATCTCGCAGCCACCTTCCCATATCAAGCTTCGTATCCCGAATCCAAGGTAAGTTCCATCCGTAAATCGTTCTCAAATTTGAGGAAGAGTCACTGTTTTTCTGTCAAACCCAGAATCTGATTTTTTACAGTTTCTAGAGCCATATTGAGATCCATTTTTCTGTTGAACCAGAAGGACCCACATTGCGATCTACATACTGTTGTGAAGATCTTACATCCCTCTTTCCAGATCTACTTCTCGATTTCGTTTCTAAGTATGACGCGAAAGTTACAGTTGTATCTTCTTGGACAAGAAACTGTCTAAACTGTAAAATCTGGAAAATCCTAGTTGATTATTTTTGCTTGTAACGCAAAGTTGGACCTTCAACCGCTAATCTTCAGAGTTGTTTTCGTCGTGATTTAAAGGTGAGGACTAAATGTGGATTTCCCAAGATGCGTTAGTTGAAATAAGAATATGTATATGTTTAATAAAAGAATTAGATATGATTGTTGGTTGTTGCATGTGAAAGATGATTGATGCATATTTATGTGAAGTAGTTGTTTGCTAGGCGTGTTAGTACACGATTTCCTGTCGTCGGGGTCAAGGTCGTGAGCCATGAAGCGGTATTTCTTTGCTGGGCCGCAACCAAATAATGAGAATGAGAAGAATGTTAATGAGAATGTTTAAGATTGCAGACCCATGAAAAATGGGGCTGACGAGTGCAGAATGTGAAAGAGATTGAGTACCATTAGGTTGCGACCCTTGGAAATGTGATGCATACTTGTTAGGATGATTGATGTGATGTGAATTATTGCATATAGAAATGATTGTTTCATGACTTGTAGTATTGTTACTAAAGACATATATGTTGTGTGTGTATATTGTGCATATTCGTTATTGCTATATTCAAATGATGTGGCTAAGAATCTTGTGTGCCCCAAAAGCACACCCTCGCTGAGTATTTCCCAAAATACTCACCCCTCTCTTCATTTTCAGGTGAGACCGAAGAGTAATACTTGTGGCGGTCGTTCTGGTGTTATTTTCCGGAGACCAAGGGCCTTTCTTTTATTTCTTTTATTTATCATTTAATAAAGATTTATTTCTTTTTCCGATTTATAATTAGTTTTATTATTAAGACGTTTGGAGTTCTTGATTTGATTTTAATAAATAATTTTTTAGACATTAATTGAGTGTAATGAGTTCGTTAGAATTCAAAAAGATGTTAAATGATTGGGAATCAAGTTAGGTTAAGTTTGTGAGATTAGGGTGTCTCAATTGTGTATCAAAGCCAGGTTTGCCAAACCGGTCTCGACACGGGAGGCGTTTTAAAAAAAAAACGTGACTATCTCGACGAAATACTCTACATAAGGTTTCCCGGCACCAAGCTTGGGAGGAAACCACCTCTCAGAGAGAGAGGAGTTGATGTAATTGCCATTCCCAACAATAGAGTAATCGTGACTATCTCGACGAAAAGACCAAGAGAGCCAACATAAGATTTTGACCTGAGGGAGGCGGATGGAGGAGACAGCTTTTGACGATGGCTGAACCGAAATGGTGAGGTAGCGACAAAGGCATAAGGAGGCGGAAGCCTTTTACGATTGTTGAATCGAATAAGAGGAGGGGTAACATAGGCGTGTGGAGATGGCAGCTTTTGACGGTGGCTTAACTGAAGGTGTGGAGGATCAACAGTGTGAGACCGAAGAATGACCGGACATGCGAAACACGCCTCAAAATTGGGCCAGGCCCACCCTGAAAAATATCCGGAGAAAGGTGGAAATGATTTCTCCCAAAGGTAGTAAGTTGATGACTGTGGCAACTTTATCACGGGAGAGCTCGAGACATTAACGACAAAGGAGTCTAAGAACTCGGCATAAACATTGAGCTTTGTTGGACTGGAGTGCCGACTAAAAACCATAAGAGGGATCTTGGGCCAAGCCCACATTGAAAAATCGCCGGGAGTAGTGTGAGGCAGCGAGACATTTACGGCTAAGAAACCATTGACATCTGCGACCAATAAGGATCTCTCCATTGATCTGAAAACTCGTTGGCGGAAAGACAGATGAGGAAGGAGAAGTTGGATCTAGGCAGCTCGGAGGTTGTGGCATCGGAGATGGTGGTTGTTGGCAGATCTCTACCCACGTCGTTTAGGAGCACCGGCGGCGACTCACAAAACCATAGAAGAACCAAGCCGAACTCTACCGGAGATGCCGTCCTCACGCATCTAATTAAGAGAGGGCTTGAGAAGCTTACCAAGTACCGTGGAGCACCACCACCAAACATCCTAGACGCCGCCAGCGACTTCATGCAGATCTGTGGCATGGGTATGGATAAATCCCATGGGCTTAAAACCCCAGCAAGAAGATGGAGCTCCATCACTCGTATCTCCAGGAAGATTGAACGACGAGCATGTTGGGAGTGTGGCGGAGGCAGCTGATACCGGTGGCTGAACCGAAGGGGAGAAAGGGCGGCGGTGCAAAGCCGATGAAGCGTGGCTGGTCGTACTGCAGAGGGAAGGAGACTCGGCAGCGGTGATGCGACCGTCGATGAAGCAGTGAATGAAGAAACAAGTGGCGACGACACCGGAGAGAACAAAAGGCGACGGCAAGGAGGAGGATCGAGTTGGTTTGCCGGAGCCGACCAAACGACTTTCAAAGACGGAGTCTCAAGCGCCATGTAAGAGAGGAGGAGAAGCAGCATAGTCGCAACCCTGGCCAGTCATTCTCGAGCTAAACATGACCTGAGGCAAGACCAGCAACGCATCCAAGACCACGGTCTCTCGACCCAAGCAGAGAAAGACACCGGCGCGGCACCACAGCTTTCGGAACGAAGAAACCAACTCACCAACGAAAACATTGAAAACAACGGAACTAGCAGCTAAGAGGAAATAGGAGGCAAATGGGGTTCCTCTCACGGTGACGGTGAGAAAAACCGACCACCGGAGAGAGAGATCTGACCGATTAGGTAGAGGCGGCTAGGGCAAACTGTTGTCGAAAGAAACGAGAGAGTTTCTTTTTTTGATGTCTTTGTTTCTTACGAATGCTTTTACATAGACAAAATGATTGTCTTCAGATTTTTTTTTAGAATATGTTTCATGATTGCTGCATGTTCCTGATTTTTGGTCTCATTTGTTTCATGCTCGATTTTGGCCAGAGGTTTGAAAACATTACCTAAATTTGCTTACCAAATATTTTTTGCTATCATATGTTGTTTGATGATTTCACAGGTTTGAGACAAGAATACATGTCGGATGTCCTCAAATCACCTAATGTTCACACCCTTTTTGTTTCAAACCTCTTGCCAAATTCGATCAACTGATGCTCAATCTTGATACGATGAGAAAAGTATATTACAGGAAGGAAACAAGAGCTGGAGAGGAAAATCAAGAGAAGGAAGCAAAGGAAGGCGTGTGACTTGTTATTAAGCACGTGTAGTTACTTGTATTTTTGAATACTGCAGTTATAAATAGATGGAGAGAGAAGTGAGTTTTTATGAATTGTTTTGATAATCAAACATGCCGATAAGACAGAAAAATAATCTTGTTGCTTCCCGCATGACGTTTTCAGTTAACGAGCTTCCCGCAAAGCAATGCCATTGCTTCTATAACTAACACGACCATAGCTACTTTCTTCATAGTTGCCTTTGCCATCTCCCGACCAATTTTATGTATACTAGCATTGGCGATCATGAGCTATGACTTCATCTTCTCATAAAGCTTATGTTTCATCACTTCTTCCATCTTTCCAAGCAGTTTTTTTTAAAAATTTCAAATTTCTCCATCATGATCTTTCAAATCTTCTTAAAATCTCTTATGCTTTGCATCAAGCATCCTAATCTCGTAGGAATACCATTAGATGATGTTCTCAATGACTTCTACTTGATCCCGAAGAAGAATTTCTCATTGTTGCAAGCAAAATATTCCTAACCAATATGAAATGTCAATACTTGCTCACATGAGACAACAATCTGGAAGCCGAAATTAGGCTTGGGCATAAAACCCGGTCCCGAAAAACCGAACCAGAACCAACCCAAAATAACCGGTTCAGATCATGTTCGGATATGTCAATTTTACTTGATGGATCCTATAACTGAGACCCGTGTGTATCGGTTTGGTTCTAGGTAATACCCGAGAACCGATCGGGTATCCGAAGAACCGAAACATATAACAACACTTATTCAATTTGGGTTTGATTCTTAGACCTAGGGTTCTTATTTCTTACCTTTTGGCGATTCCACTCCCCGAGTTGAGACTATTTATTTTTCTCATTTATCAAATTCAAGTAAACAAAAACCCCAACTACAAAACTGGAATCCCTAGCTAAGAATGCCACTTCCATTTCGCCATCGCCGTCAACAGCCTCGTTGAGAAACAAATCAGATGTATGTGTCGACCTTACCCATCTACTTCTTATTTCTGTAATTGAAGCAGTCTCCGATCTTTATTTTGTCATCTATTCAATCTCCAGTATCTTGTCATAATACATTGATCATTTTGTATGGATCTTTTTGTCTTCAATTTATGTTTTCTTCTTCTTTAGCATATGGTTTTAATCCAACAAAAACCTATAAGATTGATGACAAAGTCGGATCATTGAATGCTTGGCATTCTGATTGGGATTGAATATTTTCTTTGTCTTTCACTCTGTTTGCTTACTCAGTTACTCTGTTTGGGAATAAATGAAGATAATTTTTTCTCTGTCTTTCACCACGTTTGCTATGTATTAGGTGACTATTGTGTACTGTCTTTCTTCGCCTTTCACTATGTTTTCTATGTATTAGCCTACTAGGTGACTACTGTCTTTCTTCGTGAGTCTATGTATTATGTGACTAGTGACTACTGTCTAGAAGCTTTTAGGATTGTAACATTGAATATCTAGAAGGCAAAATCTTTGGGATTCACTACAAGAAAACACAGTTTTTGCGACTACCAAAAGAGTCTCAAAATGGTCGCAAATGAGTCATTTGCGACTATTTTGGGACCAAAAAAAGTGGTCGCAAATATTTGGTCGCTAAATAAAGTAGTCGCAAAACGGTCGCAAATTTGGGACTGATATGTGACTATAATATCAGTCTTAATTTAGAGACTGATTTGCGACTACTTGTAAAAAAATAATTGAAAAAAAAAACAAAACAAAAATTCCAAAAAAATATATTTTTATTTATTAAATTAATTAATAAAAACATTAAAATTAAAAAAAAGATCGAAGATATGCTTCATCTTTATCTTCACTCGCCGGCAGATCTGCTCTTCAGGCGCCGCAGAAACACAGATCTGCTCCTCCGGCCAGACTCGCGGGCTCCTCTGGCCATATTCCCAAGCCTCGTCGGCGGTGAGCTTCTCTTCCTTTTCTTCCTTCTCATCGGATCTGTAAAAAAAAAAAAGTTAGATAAACCTTTGGAAGAAGAAGAAGAAGAAGAGGTTAAGAGAGAGACGAAAGACAAATTAAGAGATGGAATCGGCGGAGATCGAGGGAGATAGAGAGAAGAGAATACAGATAACAAAATTAAAGTAGTGATCGTAAAAGCATAACCTTTTTCCCCAGAAAAACCAAAACTTTATTCTTCCAGACACAGAAGTCGATTCGGGCTGTGTAAAAAAAACGAAAGATCCGACTCTAACCTTGTGATGAGAATTAAATGGATGAACCAGAAAAAAATTAAACAAGAATTTAAAGTACCAAACCCAAATTCGTAAAAATTATTAGATCTAAATAGGTTTTTATAGAAACACATATCCAAACTAATTGAAGTTTTTTGGATTGGATTGGATTGTGTTGGATTGGGTTGCTTAAATTGGCCACCCCTAGTGTACACGGTTGAATGATCGCAAGGGGTATAACGGACAATTGAACATAGAAAATGTTAACTTGTTTTTAAACATTTCGAAAGTGCTACAATGCAAATGAAAGTTGAATAAAGTGACATTCTAATATAAATATCTAAAAATAATAATGAAAAAGCTACGAATTAATGAGGTAGTGCTACATTGGCAAAATAATTAGAAGGTGTTATTCGTTTATGTATTTTTATTGATTAAAAATCTGTATAGGATTTATAAATCTTTGAGGGTGTTATTCGTTTATGTGTTTTAATTGATTTAGAAATCTGTATAGGATTTAAAAATCCTTGTAAAATTTATTGATTTTCAAATCTAACATGTGGATTTTAATTAGTATTTCTAAATCCGAAGGTTTTCCCTCGGATTTGAATCTTTGTATTTTTAACATAAAAATCCTTCTAAATCAACTAAAATCCATTGTGAAATCAAATCCATATGTAAATATGTAGGATTGACTAAGACATGATTTAAATTAATATTTATAAATCATAGAACCAATAACATAAGATTTGAATATGAATTTTAAAACTATAGAACCAATAATACTGGATTTGATTTAGATTTTTAAATCCATTCAAATACACAAACCAATAACCCCCACTTTGTAAAATTTATTGATTTTCAAATCTAACATGTGGATTTTAATTAGTATTTATAAATCCGTAGGTTTTTCCTCGTTTGGATTGGCCAATCCAAGTTTTGGGTTAGGTTTGGGTTATTTGGTTTGAGAATTATTTGACCAAATTCGATCTACATAAAATTTGGATCAGGTTTTTTAGGTTTTGGGCTGGGTTTGGGTTATTTGGTTTGAGAATTATTTGACCAAATTCAATCTACATAAAATTTGGATCAGGTTTTTTAAGTTTTAGATCAGGTTTAAGTTGTTTGGATCGTAAATAATTTCACCAAAATAAACTTATATCTAATTTTATTTTGGTTGTTTAGATCTTGTATTAGGTTTGGTTATTGAATGTTTATAAAAATTAAAAAAATGAC
Source organism: Eutrema yunnanense (assembly GCA_002933935.1). Classification (NCBI taxonomy): domain Eukaryota; kingdom Viridiplantae; phylum Streptophyta; class Magnoliopsida; order Brassicales; family Brassicaceae; genus Eutrema; species Eutrema yunnanense. Next base: position 461,860 of record PKML01049734.1, read on the forward strand.
AATAACATCTAAAATAGATGCTTAACGTCAATTGTAATAAATAATATAATATATAAAATCTAGAAATAAAAAAGCATATAAGGTTTTCATATTTTAAGTGGAGAAAGTTGGAGATTCCAAATAGATGCTCTTGTACATATAAAACTCACAAGTCTTTCAAACACAAAAGAATACCAAAAAACTTACGAGACCAATCAAGTACTGCAGAAGAGACAAATAAGAAAATAAAGGGATGATGGAGAAATCAATATGTTTTTGAAAGTGATATAATCGGTATAAGATTTATTTTATACTAAGGTTAAACAGTTAAAGACTTAAAGTCATGATATCTATTAGGGTTATTAGTTAATTTTACATATATCTTTAAATTTTATAGTAAACTACTAGTTTTAGTTTTGTTAATTTTACATTTATGTTTATTAATATATACTATATAAATAATATATGTAAAAACAAGATTGGATTTTATTTGGGTTTTTTAGTTATCTAAAAACCAATCCAAATAACCCAAATCCAAATTCGTAAAAATTATTAGATTCAAATATGTTTTTATAGAAACACATATCCAAACTAATTGAAGTTTTTTGGATTGGATTGGATTGTGTTGCTTAAAGTGGCCACCCCTAGTATTTTTAACATAGAAATCCTTCAAAATCAACTAAAATCCATTGTGAAATCAAATCCATAGGTAAATCCGTAGGATATGATTGAATAACACGTGATTTGAATTAGTATTTATAAATCATAGTACCAATAACACAAAATTTGAATATGAATTTTTAAATCATAGAACCAATAGCACTAGATTTATTTTGATTTCCAAATCAATTAAAATATACAAACCAATAACCCCACTAAGTTGTCATTGAAAAAGTGTTTGACAATAGAGATAGTAGTAGAGAAAAAATGAATTAATTAATTAAGGAATTGTTGAGAATAAATGTAAGATATATATATATATATATATATAAAAAGGCTGGTTATGGCCTTTACTTGATAGGACTCAAATCGAGTTGATTGAATCCGTCTAATGGTTCCGCGTGATGCGCGGATAAAATATAAACTATATTGAAATTAGACTCTTAAATTGATAAATCGCGTAATTATGACCCGTATAATAATATTTTAAATTAAGATGTATGTTTAGTTATCTAGTAATTATGTTTTGTTATTCACAATTAAGAAAATTCGAAATTGATCCATAAATATGGTAAACATTTCCTCTATATAAATAAGAGGGTTTTAAAAATAAATTTAAAATCTTAATTTTCTCTTTTGTTATTTTGTTTTATAGGAAAATTTATATTATTATTACATTGTTATTTTCCGTTTTTTACGCATGTCACGATCTCGTGAGTTAGAATCTTAATTTCTGTTTTTATTTTATTTTATTCATATTATTACTTTGACAAATGTCGCGATCTTAATTAACAGTGATGCTAATCATGATATCGTGAGTAAGAATTATCTTACGTTTCACCCTAATTTTTCTCTTATTTNTTTTTTAATATTAATTTTCAAAAAGAAAATTCTCTGTATAGCAGACGAATAGGCCAAGCTTCCGTCGTTTGCTTAATCGCTGGTTGCCAACTCGATAATCCTCTACCCACCGCCACTAATCTTATCATCCTCTGCTCTCTCCGACTCTGATCTCTAGCCTCTACCTCAGATCTATGCTCGATTCTCCCTAACATAACCGCATCGCTGCGCTTCTGGGCTGGTGATCTGGAACCGAAACGCTGTAATTTTTAGGTTTTTTTTTTCTGAGGACAGGAAGGGTTACGATGGCGGCGAAGACGTCCAGATCAAAAGCCACACCGACGAAGGAAAACGGTATTAGAGTCGAGGAAGGCTTGAGTCTGTTCAAGTCTGATAAGTTCGATGCTGATTCTTATGTGCAATCCAAATGTTCTATCAACGAGAAGGTTTTTCTTTTGTTCTTCAATCATTTCATGTTTTCCCCCCCCGTTAATTTGCTGTATTCACTAGTGAGAGTTTTTGTAGATTTCGGATTATGTCGCAGGATTCTTGTTTTGTTGCATTTGGATGTGATTTTAGGAAATCGTAATAGTAAAATGGATAATATGTAGTAGATTGTGTTAGCTCGACAAGATGATGATCACTGTAATATACTCTTGCTTTTATGTATCTGCTTATGATCTGTTGGGAACTCGAAGGCAGTCTGCGAATTATGATTATGTAAAAATGCTGATAGGTTTTAGCTTGTTAAATGGTGGTCAGTGTAATACAGATGCATGCTTATGCTTTGTATCCGAGACAGAATCTGTTGTGCCCGTTTATTGTTTTTAGAAAAGAAAGTATTTGATCACGGTGCTGGGCAGAAAGGGTATCTCGTATGTTAAAGTCCCTTTCTGTGATGGTGTGACAGATCTGAGGGAATGGTTGGATTTTAGGTCTTGTCTAGTTTACTACAAAAAGAGTAGTATTCGTTTTAGATTACTAAGCTGGACCTTTTTTTTTTTCTTTCTGGGTTATGTTGGGATGGTGACATTGTTCTGTTCTGTTTGCAGGATATAAAGCAGTTATGCTCTTATCTATTGGATTTGAAGAGAGCTTCTGCTGAAGAAATGCGGCGAAGTGTTTATGCTAATTATCCAGCCTTTATACGGTTAGCTGATATCCTGGCTGTTTTAAGTGGTTGATTGATTAAGTACCTAATGAGTTTTGTTTGAATTTGATATGATCAAAGAGCTCTACTCTGTCAAATGTAATTTCGTTTCTTACGGGTTTCGGTGCATGTGCATTTTGTATGTAACTTCTTTGTCCTGACAATACCTGATTGGTTTTTCTTAGCGGTGAGTTAATTTGAGCATTGAAAAATCTTCTGTTCTGTGCAGCACGTCAAAAGAGATATCGGACTTGGAGGGGGAGCTATCATCTATCAGAAATCTTCTCTCCACTCAAGCCACTCTAATTCATGGCTTAGCAAATGGAGTTAACATTGACGACGATAAAGTATCTGATGGATCTCTTGCAAATGGTTCATTGAATTTTGAAGACAACGACCTCTCTGATCTGGAGAAATGGGCTACAGAATATCCTGACCAGCTTGATGCTTTATTAGCTGAAAGAAGGGTAGATGAAGCTCTGGCAGCTTTTGATGAGGGAGAAATGTTAATATCTCAAGCAAACGAAAAGCACACTTTAAGCTCTTCTGTAATTTCATCTCTTCAGTATGCTATTGCCGAACGCAAGCAAAAATTGGCTGACCAACTTGCCAAAGCTGCTTGTCAACCTTCAACTCGAGGTGGGGAACTTCGGTCAGCAATAGCAGCTCTCAAAAGGCTTGGCGATGGTCCTCGAGCCCATACCGTACTTCTTGATGCCCATTACCAGAGATATCAGTACAACATGCAAACTCTTCGTCCATCTAGCACCTCATATGGAGGGGCGTACACTGCTGCACTTTCTCAGCTTGTGTTCTCAGCTATCTCTCAAGCTTCTAGTGACTCGCTGGGAATCTTTGGGAAAGAGCCAGCATATAGTTCTGAGCTTGTGACTTGGGCTACTAAGCAAACAGAGGCGTTTTCCCTTCTTGTTAAAAGGCATGCATTAGCTTCTTCTGCAGCAGCAGGAGGACTAAGAGCCGCCGCAGAGTGTGCGCAGATAGCTCTTGGGCATTGCTCTTTGTTGGAAGCTCGTGGTTTGTCCCTCTGCCCAGTGCTTTTAAAGCACTTTAAGCCTATTGTGGAACAGGCATTGGAGGCAAATCTTAAGCGAATTGAAGAAAACACTGCAGCTATGGCTGCTGCAGATGATTGGGTGCTGACATGTCCTCCTGCTGGTAGTCGTCATGCTAGTACAGCATTTCAAAATAAGCTTACATCCAGTGCCCACCGCTTTAATCTGATGGTCCAGGTAGACAATCTTGGTCAAATGCTTTTCTCAGAAAGTTTCAACCTTTTTTAAAGTTGTGCTAGACAAAATAAAGATTTTAAGAAATGCAGCATACTAGGAAGTTGGATTATCTTTCACTATTAGACGTCATGTTTGTCACTCTTCGATATGCCAGTATCCCATGAAAATTGCTTATAATATAAGTTTACACAGCAGCTGCGAAATTGACTAGCCATTGTGGATGATGATTGATTAGAACTTGCACTAGAGTATGTCAAGGCCTGAAACTATTACTAAACTGCACGTGCATCCCCATTGGAAAGTTATTAGTTAACTCTATGCAGTAATAATTCTGTCTTACCTACTCTGATAGGCAAAGTAATGCCTAGTGGATTCATGGATTTTGGAGATCCTTTTTAAAATGGTATTTTGTTGCAGGACTTCTTTGAGGACGTAGGACCTCTTCTAAGTATGCAGTTGGGAAGTAAAGCGCTGGAGGGTTTGTTTCGAGTGTTCAACTCATATGTAGATGTGCTGATAAGAGCACTTCCTGGTTCGATAGAAGAAGAAGAGGGAAATTTTGAAGGTTTTGGTAATAAGATTGTCCAGATGGCTGAGACCGAGGCACATCAACTTGCATTACTTGCAAATGCATCATTGCTAGCGGATGAATTACTCCCACGTGCTGCCATGAAACTCGCTCCTCTTGATCAGACTAGTCACAGAACAGACGACCTAAGGAGACCTTCAGACAGACAAAATCGTAATCCTGAACAACGAGAATGGAAGAGGCGTTTACTTAGTACTGTTGACAAGTTAAAAGATGCGTTTTGTCGCCAGCATGCCTTGGATCTCATTTTTACTGAGGAAGGAGATAGTCACTTGTCTGCAGATATGTACATAAACATGGATGGAAATGGCGATGATGTGGATTGGTTTCCATCTCTGATATTCCAGGTAATTGTGGTTTCATCTCCATCAGTCCATTTAGCCTTTATAAAGCGCGCCTAGGTTTTTGTACTCACTTGGGAACTCTTATTGGCTGTTTCAGTGGTCTTGTTGAATCTATGATTTATCATGGTCTATCTGACCACTTCAAGAACATGCTTTTTTTTTTCCCTTTCTTTTTTAGCATATTCTTATACTTTGGGTGTTGCATCGCTGGAAAACAGGAACTTTTTGCCAAACTTAACAGGATGGCAAGTCTAGCAGCAGATATGTTTATAGGAAGAGAAAGATTTGCTACATCTTTGCTGATGCGATTAACAGAGACTGTGATCCTATGGCTTTCTGGAGACCAGAGCTTTTGGGATGACATTGAGGAAGGTCCTAGACCTTTGGGACCTCTTGGCCTACGGCAGGTTTGTAAACTCGTTCTCGCTTATGTATAAGTATATTTGCGAGCATCGAAACTGTTATGTACCTTTTTTTTAACAACCTGCATCTGTTACAGCTGTATTTGGACATGAAGTTTGTCATATGCTTTGCATCCCAAGGTCGCTACCTATCAAGGAATTTGCACAGGGGCACTAATGAGATAATATCTAAAGCCTTAGCAGCTTTCACTGCAACAGGACTGGATCCGTATAGGTATGTCGGTTTTAGGGGTATCTTGCTACGTTTTAGATTTTCTGGTAGTATAAATGAATAAATGTGGTTTCGAATGATGTGCAGTGAGCTGCCAGAAGACGACTGGTTCAACGAAATATGTGTCGATGGGATGGAAAGACTGAGCGGTAAGGCAAAAGGCAACAATGGGGAAGTCCACAGCCCAACTGCTTCAGTTTCAGCTCAGTCTGTTTCATCAGCGAGATCTCATGGCAGCTATTGAACCAACTGCATCTTGCATTTGTAAAGAAGGTGAGTAGTAATAACTTTTGATCTTCTCTTCTCCACTCTGGTTTTCTTTTGTAGAGTCTCCAATTATTGATGAGATGATTGTGGGGGTGTGTAAATGTGGTTGAGTTGAATATGTTTTCTTTTATCGATCTTATCTCTCGATTGATGCATTCTTTTTTGGTTAAGAAGTGAATACAATGTTGATCGATCTTTATTCTCTATATGTTACACTCTCTCTCTCTTTTGGTAATGGATTTGAAGTAGCAAAGTTGATGCTCTGTTGGAGATGTCTTAAGCTTCTCTCTTTGTCTCGCCTGCTAAAATCTGTTTGGTGATCTCTCCAACAGTACAGAGAGGGAATGATTCTTGTCACCTTTCCCAGTTAGTCTTGATGAAGATCTTGCGTACCTTGAACTCCTAATTCTAAATCTTAAAGTAGCTGTTTTTTTAAGGAGAAAGAGAGACGCTACATTTTTACTCATGGTTTTGGCTACATTGGTATCACAAGAATTGCTCTGGGAAAACAAAAAAATCCACGACGGAAATGTTGAATTTTTAAATTAAAGACTTGATTTATCTTAGTGTGTCAAAATGGGTCAAATTGGTGACCCATGATCCTAATGGATCATATGTAAATGGGTCATGGGTCATAATCCATCTAATTACATGGGTTATGGGTCAAATGAGTGATCCATGAAAAATAAAAATTTATTTAAATAAATATTATTAATAATTTTTAAAAATGAGAAAATTAAAAATAGTAAATAATATTATAATATATTTATATTACGAATTCACAAATTTTCTTTTTTTGAGACTAGAGAATTTTTTATTTTGGTTGGAAAGTGCGGAATCACATTTTTGGCGGGAAAACATGTAATCGCGTTTTTGGCACGAAAACACAGAATTACATTTTTGGCGCGAAAACGCAGAATCGCGTTTTTGGCGGGAAAACAAGGAATCGTGTTTTTGGCGGGAAAACAAGGAATCGTGTTTTTGGCGGGAAAACGCCAAATCGCGTTTTTGGCAGAAAAATGTGAAATCGCGTTTTTGGCAGAAAAATGTGAAATCGCGTTTTTTGCGTTTTTGGCGGGAAAATGATGGATTATTGCTTTTTGAGAAAAAATGATGGTATTATAGGTAATGTCATGATGATGTCATAATAATGTGTGATGATGTCATAATAATCTATGATGATGTCATGATGATGGGTCAAACGGATCACCCATTTGATTCATGACCCATTACAAATTGACTTATTTGACCTATCAACCCATTATAATCAAAAAATTGACTTATTAGGGTCATGGGTCAAATTGAATCGACCCATGACCCATGATCCATTTTGACACCCTTAATTTATCTAGAAAACCAGGGAATGACAATTTGTTTTGAATATGGTTACTTGATTTGTTGAATCATAAAAGCTTTTTGTTTTTTTTGTTTTTTTTGAACATCGAATTATCAAAGCTTGAGTATGACTTTTAATATCTGATTAGTATGAATTTTGGGGAAAATGCGCATTTAATTTTCTAACATATTTGCAATTGGCACATTAAATTCTTAACTATCACATGCGTATAATAATTTCTCAACTCGTGGTTGATTTGTAAAATTGTGACAAAAATAATCAATTTTGCTGCAACTCTGTTTGGGCTCTGATCGAAGTTTGTATTGTTCACGGAGAACCACAAAGCCACTTCTTCCAAAGAACGTTTGGAAATCAAATGCACAAGCTCTTGTTTCCCTTCCATCAGAATAACATTTTGATTTTTTCAAATGTCCCAAAAGATCCATGGAATTGTTTTGAGTGTAGCTTTAGGAAATCTCTGACCTTCCATGGAAACTAAGGCATAAGAAATATTTTCCTCCAGAGAAGGTGAGAAACCCGTAGCAAGAAGATGAAAATTCGCAGACGTGAGAATCTGATTCATTGTTCCACTAGAACCTGGTTGATGGATTATGCAGCTTGTTGACATAGTTTACAGGTCACATCAACATTGATTCATCTGGTGTGTAATCTTTCTGATACAACAAGAGCACCCGATACAACTCTCCAAAAGAACATTATGATCTTTGGAGTTGTTGGAATTTTCCATATCCTGTTTTTTACTCCGATCTTTGCTTCTTTAAGGGCAGTTTTCAGAGGAAAATGAATGAACGAATGATTAGAGATAAACCAATATCCACGCTTGACTGAATAAGAACCATTTTTCGTAAACGCCCATATGGATTTATCTTCAACCTCACCCAGGGGAAGATCCAATATGCGAGCTGTGTCGGCCGGAGAAAAAAGCTCACGAAGCTCTGTTTCCTTCCACTTCCCTTCATGTGATTAGAGCTGATACATCTAGATTAAGATCATAGAGACTCTGCTTGTGTACCGGTCGTCGGGGGACTTCATCCATTATCCACTTCTCCATCTATACTTTGGTTTTCTTGCCATTCCCAATCGATTTTATCAATCCACAGCTCAACAATTCCTTACCGAATAAAATGCTTCTCCACACATAAGATGTGCGATAGCCTTTCCTGCAATCAAGGAAATCTTTCGTTGAGAAATAATGTCCTTTATACAAGCGAGATAATAGAGAATCAAGTTCATTCAATCGCCAAACCTGTTTTGCCAAAAGAACTTGATAGAAATCGCCAACATACGTGAAACCGAGACCTCCATTAGATTTAGCTTTACACATCTCATTTGCGAGTTTAATATGGCTATTTGGCTAAACGACCATACATTTTAATCGAAAGTCCTTTATACAAAAAAATTGTTTGCTCTTTTTTGTTTTTCATCTGAATCTTTTCCATTATATAATACAAAAATGAAATACAAGATATGATACGATTATAATACACAAACCCGAGGAAAAAGATAACATCACCGGAAACAAAACCGGCAGAAAACGGGATTTTCCCGGAGACAAAGCCTTAACAAAGGGATGCGAAATTACAACTACAAAGCAACAACCCGAATAAAACAAATGAGAGAAACCAAGTGAATATCAAGTAAGAATCATGAAAAATGAGAACCATAACGCCAACCAGTCGGAACCCAAGGCAAATTTCTGAAGAAAATTCGTACAACCGCAGTCTGTTTGACAAACTCGAAGAAAAACAATGAAGAGAGACACCAACCACAACTGTTGAACGAAGTATTCCTGCCTGAATATCAAACTCCTCAACAAGAAGAAGTCAAAACAGAATTCGAGTACCAACTAAGAGGCTGAACCGTAGCTGAAGCAACCGCAAGACCCATAAAACCAAACTCCTACACAAACAAAACTCGGAGGGGAACACTGCAAGAGAAGCAAATCAAACGCAACAAGGGACAAGGGATGAGGAACCAAAACCGTTAATTATATTCAACACGCGCAATCGGAGACGAAACATTGTCTCTGACCCAACGAAGACGAGAACCAATCATCACTGAACAGGCAAAGAACGGAACTAAGACAAGAGTTGAAGAAAGGTACCCTCAAAAGATCTATCTTACTGACCAGTTCATCAGGCGCAAGCAACTCAACGAATCCCAACTCTCAACCACATAACCGATGCTTCAACCAGATAGAACCGAAATCGAAAACAATTAACCTTCAAACCAAGGGTTTGGACGGAATATGCGAAACAAGACACCTTCGAAGACCACCGCGAACATCACAAGCGACTAACACCACTACCGCAAGCCAAGACAAGACAACATCACAACAAACTCGCTCCAAGCTACACCAGGCCACCTTGAAGGACGAAGAAGGACCCAGCCAGAGAAAGAGCTAGCGGAAGAACAAAAGCCGGAACACAAAGCCTCTGAGCAAAAATCGGCCTGAAGGAAGGACAAACACCACCAAGGAAGGAGTGCCGCCGCCTCGCCACCACCGGAGACCACCGACAGAACCAAACCGAACCCTTGAAGAACCGACGACCCCTAAATCAAGACCCAAAAACACCCACCCAAATCGCCCCTCAAGCTCCATAAACCTAGATCTAACGGGAAAACAACACAACCAGACAAAATGACTTCTCACGGCTCCGGCGAAGAGCGCCGGAAACCGGAAAAATCAGATCGAAGGTTTTTTTTTGTTTCTCTCTCTGACGGCGAGGGTTATGTTTGCTCAGATAATACATAAATTTAAATTTTGGTATTTTGTGGGATTTCAGATAAATACATAACTAAAATGTGGTATTTTGCAGCTGAATCTGTGTCAGTCGTCAAAGGAAGGTAAACAAGTGGAACAACACACAGCTGGTTTCGCTTCCTCGTTTCCTCCGCCTGAGACCTTTCTTCCTTCTTCCTCCATCAAAGCTCTTTCCTCGATTCTCCAGAAGATTCGCAACAATGCCGAGCGTAAAGCTCAAACATTCTTCACCTGACACCATTCCTTCCTCCTCCTCCGACTCCGTCCGACTCCTTTCCCGCGAAACCCTCCGCATCAGCGCCTCCCTCGCCTCCCCTCCCGATGATCTCCCTCCTCCATCTCTATCTCTTCCCGACTCCCAATTTCTTCACTCAACTCTGAGATTGATCTGCTGCGAGGAAATCGATGGCCGGAGATGGAAGTACGTCGCCGAGAGCGATGGTTCTGGGAGATTCAAGAGGAATTCCGTTCGTGCTATAAGCTTGGAATCTCCTCAGACTCCTTTTGATGTATGCCAGGTTCCATGGATAATATTAACGTTTTTTTGTTCTTCACATCTATCTTTGGCTGATTAATGTGAATTTCCCCAATTCTGGGTTTATAAAATTGAAGGAAATGTATCGATTTTTTGATCATTTTATAGGAAGTGGGTTCGTTTCTCAGATCTTACGTTGTACCTGAAGGGTTTCCAGGAAGTGTTACTGAGTCTTATGTTCCTTACATGACATTTAGAGCTTTGAAGGTATGAAATGATACTTCATCTTTTATTTTTGAAGTGTCTTTGAATATGTTCAGTGTATTTGATCTTTTGATTGCTATGTTTGTAGCATTTCTTTGGTGGAGCTATGGGTGTGTTTACGACTCAGACCCTTCTGAATTCAGTTGGAGCCTCAAGAAACAGTTCTGCTTCTGCTGCTGTTGCCATCAATTGGATTCTCAAGGTTTAACTTTCTTGTGTTTCTCAGTCCCAATTAAAGATAGCACCTGGAATCTTTATATCTGAAGTGTTGCAGAAGTATACCAATCCTCTCATCACATGGCTTACTCATTGTTGAAGATCATATAATCTTTTTGCAGGATGGTGCTGGGCGTGTTGGCAAGATGCTTTTTGCGCGGCAGGGAAAGAAATTCGATTATGATCTGAAACAGGTACTTTACACGATAACTTAGCAAATGCTCTGGATGATTGAGAATCTTCTAACTCGCTTTGAGTTACAGTTACGGTTTGCTGGTGATCTTATAATGGAGCTGGGTGCTGGTGTAGAGTTGGCAACTGCTGCAGTTCCACATCTTTTCCTTCCACTTGCTTGTGCTGCCAATGTTGTTAAGGTATTGTCGTCATCGTTTAACTCTCATAATCGCTGTTTGCTTCAAATTCTTATTTTGTATCTTACATTGTTTTATCACAGAATGTTGCAGCTGTAACATCAACGTCTACTCGAACACCAATCTATAAAGCCTTTGCGAAAGGAGAGAACATAGGAGATGTCACTGCTAAGGGAGAGTGTGTTGGTAATATTGCAGATCTGGTATGACCTTTTTTAGAATTAGTTCTCATTATTTCTCGGGTGTTATCTGTGAAGCAGAATGAATCATGGACTTTTATAGGCGATGTTGCTCACGATAGTCTGTTTGGTGTTATTAAGCGCTTACTGTATCATGTTTTTTGGAGCTTGGTTATTGTTCTTCTATTTGAGTTCTAAAATTATTTTCATCTGTTATGACTGTTTTCTTACGTGAAGATGGGAACTGGGTTTAGTATCTTAATATCCAAAAGAAACCCTTCGTTGGTCACAACTTTTGGTCTTCTATCATGTGGCTATCTCTTGAGCTCATACCAAGAGGTAGAATGCAGCTCCATTTCAAGTATATATTTTTAATGCACTTCGGGTTTTGTGGACTTTTACCGAAAACGTGCCTGGTTCCCTTTCAGGTTAGATCTGTAGTATTGCATACACTAAACCGTGCGAGATTTACGGTAGCAGTGGAGTCCTTTCTCAAGACAGGTAAGCTTTGATGCTTTGTTAGAATGCACATGAGTGTGCTCTTATAGCTCCTTTATTTCCCACCCCCAATCTCTTTTCCATCTATCTGCAGGGCGGGTTCCCTCACTGCAGGAAGGTAATATCCAAGAAAAGATATTCACTTTTCCGTGGGTGGAGGATCGGCCAGTGATGCTTGGTACGGTTATATAGCATTTCTTAGAAGCTATGCTCTTTTTTCTCTCTTTAACCTCACTGAAATGGATATTTGTACCATCTGGCAGGAGCCAGATTTAAGGATGCATTCCAAGACCCCAGCACATATCTGGCAGTAAAGCCTTTTTTCGACGTATGTGTTTTCTTTCCCTATGTCAAATATCATGATTTAACCTATTTGTATTCTCCGTATTTGACTCTATTCTCTCTACTTATGGCAGAAAGAAAGATACATGGTGACATACAGCCCCACCAAGGATAAAGTCTATGCACTGCTCAAGGATCAGGCTAACTCAGATGACATTCTCAAAGCGGCATTTCATGTGGGATGATTCTCCGATTCCTATATATCTCTTTTTTTTTTGTAGAGATAAAGTAATTAAATCGTAAATTTTCTCATTCGGTTTCTCATGATGATATCACAGGCACATGTGCTTCTTCATTTCATGAATCAATCAAAAGTTGGTACCCCAAAATCAGTGGAGCAATCGGATCCTGCTTTTGCCCCTATGGAATATGAGCTTGAGTCTCGAATCGCTGAGTCGTGTGAAATGGTTTCTACCTCATATGGCACATTCAAAAGCAGAGCTGCAGAACAGGTAACTTTGCAGAAATCTGTATATGATGGTTTTATAATTACAAAATATTATTTGGTAATGGTAAGTGAATTTACATTTTGTTAGGGTTGGAGAATGTCAGAATCTCTGCTAAATCCTGGCCGAGCTAGGTTATGTCATATGAATGAGGAGGGGGAGTAAAACAACGCCTGGTGAAGCTGGTCATTGTCATTATGGCCTGAACTGGGCTTTGATAGTAGTTTCAATGCACACTCTAAATTTTGTTGTCTTGGTTTTATGGAAGAAAACAAAAAAAAACAGACTTTGGTTGATACATGTTTTATTAACCATGCTGTAAAAAAATAGAATGATATGTAGCATTTGTAAATTGTGGGTTCACACTGCTGTAATTTAACAGGTGATCTTCTTTTTGTACCACTTCTCACATCATAATTGTTACACATTGTCATAAACATTGAAAACTTTTTCACTTTCGCAAAATATATTGGTAAGGGGTTTAGAATCCTATATCAAAGGTTTTGTGCATTTCAGGTATACTGTAAAAAAAAAAGTCGGCTAATTTGGATATTGGGTATGGTAAAAGTAAATTAGATATCTAAACCGGTACGTTTTTTTTTGATTATTTGGCTCTTAAAAATCTAACCAAAATCAACCGAAAAAATTACAATTCGGTTATGGTTAGTTCAAATATTTTTAATTTCCTGAAACTAACCTAAATCTTTGCTTTTTGTGTGTTGAAATTCAATTAAAATAGGGTAATTTTAGTTAATTCGTTCGGTTCGGTTATTCGGTTCGGAATTTTAAATATATTTTCGTAAATTTTGGTATAATCCGATACAAGTCTGTTTGGAAAAAAAAAAAACTGAAGAACCGTTCGGTTTGGCAGAGAACCGAACCGATAACCAATCCCAATTTTGAAAGATGCCGATCGGTTCGGCCCTTCAAACCGAGCGAAAAACATAAACCACAAAGTTCGGTTCCGATCGGTTCGGTTCGTTCGATTCGGTTGATTCTGTTGAACGATGGCGAAGATCAAAACTTCTTGAGGTTAACGATTGACTATTTTTATCGTGTTTTTGCGAAGTCAACCTCGAATTGTGGAATTATTCTGCGCATGCGATAGTTGAGGATTTAATGTGCGGATTACAAATAGTTAGGAAATTTAAATAGCAATTTTCCGACGACAAATAAATAGATTTAACGTCTTCAAATTTAAACTATGATGGATTATGATAACACCGGTTTTTGACCATTTTTATGGATCGCTTTAATATATTTTGAATGTGTTTTAACTCTGTTTTCAATGATTTTCAAATGATTTCCATGTTTTAGTGTTTTGAAAGATATTTCAGATAACTTGGGATAAAAAAGTGCATTTCGGAACAAAAATACGTTTTTGGATAAACTCGGACCGTCAGAAGTCTTGCAATCAAAGAAGACCTTCTCACCGTCTGATCATCACCAAATTTGGACAACCCCAGCTTTCAAATGCAATTGGTTTGGAGACATTCCAATGGTTGGATCATCAAATATACCCGAAGCACTAAAGACAGATGAAACTGCCTCGAAGAAGAGCCCACCGCAACCAGAGGAGCTCCACCCGCAGCCAACCACCAATTCGCCGCGGCCAGGGGAGCTCCACCCGCGGCCAAACACCATTTCGCCAAACACCATTTTGTTGTCTTGGTTTTATGGAAGAAAACAAAAAAAAAAACAGACTTTGGTTGATACATGTTTTATTAACCATGCTGTAAAAAAATAGAATGATATGTAGCATTTGTAAATTGTGGGTTCACACTGCTGTAATTTAACAGGTGATCTTCTTTTTGTACCACTTCTCACATCATAATTGTTACACATTGTCATAAACATTGAAAACTTTTTCACTTTCGCAAAATATATTGGTAAGGGGTTTAGAAAAATCCTATATCAAAGGTTTTATGCATTTCAGGTATACTGTAAAAATAAAAGTCGGCTAATTTGGATATTAGGTATGGTAAAAGTAAATTAGATATCTAATAAATTCACTATCCGGATATCTAAATTCATTATCTGTTTTTTGCGACTCGGTCAAAATAATATTGAAAAAAATATTCATATCCCAAAATATAAGCTAATGCTTATTTAATTCAACTATTTACAATCGACATATTAAATCTTTAATTATTTCCTGTGCATAATATTTTTTCAACTCGTAGTTGACTTCGCAAAATCGTGATAAAAATAGTCAACCGTTAACTTAAAAATGGCGAAACGTTAAATCTATCTCTCGTTGGAAAAAATGCTCATTTAATTCTCCAACTATTTGCATGTGCAGAATAATTTTTCAACTCGTGGTTGACTTCGCAAAATTGTGATACAAATTAGGCGTGGAAATTCGGTTAACTGACCTAAACCGGTACGTTTTTTTTTTGATTATTTGGCTCTTAAAAATCTAACCAAAATCAACCGAAAAAATTACGATTCGGTTATCAGTTAGTTCAAATATTTTAAATTTCCTGAAACTAACCTAAATTTTTGCTTTTTGTGTGTTGAAGGTCAATTAAAATAAGGTAATTTTAGTTAATTCGTTCGGTTCGGAATTTTAAATATATTTTCGTAAATTTTGGTATAATCCGATATTAGTCCGTTTGGGAAAAAAAAAACCGAAAAACCGTTCGGTTTGGCAGACAACCGAACCGATAACCGATCCCAATTTTGAAAGATGCCGAACGGTTCGGCCCTTCAAACCGAGCAAAAAACATAAACCACAAAGTTCGGTTCCGATCGGTTCGGTTCGTTCGATTCGGTTGATTCTGTTGAACGATGGCGAAGATCAAAACTTCTTGAGCTTAACGATTGACTATTTTTGTCGCGTTTTTGCGAAGTTAACCTCGAATTGTGGAATTATTCTGCGCATGCGATAGTTGAGGATTTAATGTGCAGATTACAAATAGTTAGGAAATTAAAATAGCAATTTTCCGACGACAAAGAAATAGATTTAACGTCTTCAAATTTAAACTATGATGGATTATGATAACACCGATTTTTGACCATTTTTATGGATCGCTTTAATATCTTTTGCATGTGTTTTAACTTCGTTTTCAAATGGTTTCCATGTTTTAGTGTTTTGAAAGACATTTCAGGTAACTTGGGATAAAAGAGTGCATTTCAGAACAAAAATACTTTTTTGGATAAACTCGGACCGTCAGAAGTTGATATGCTCAAATTAATACCCTAAACAGTACTAAAGCAGTTGCTGCAGTAAATCAGAGGTCGAACACAAGAACTCAAGATATCACACAATAGATTATATAGATCCAAAATACGCTAAATCAAAAGATGTAATTGAAAACAAGTATGCAATTAAAGGTGTTATAAATTCAGTTGGAGACAGATAGGTTCAGGGTATTTCTCAGGAAATCAATGAATGCAGCTAAATTAACTAACATGATTCAGATTACGCATGGTTCTTGAACTCAAATCACTAAAATATAGCTAACCAACTCTCGTTGCGAAAACTATCTAAATCTAAATCCTAGGAATTCCAAATCTCTTTGCGAATCCTAAAGTCTAAATCAGCTTTAAAGTTCAGGTTTGATATGTTCACAAATCAATTAAACCAAATCTCTTTGCGAATAATCAATTTGCTCACC
>PKML01049734.1:478497-522415 GCA_002933935.1 Eutrema yunnanense
ACTAGAAAGACTCTATAAAAAGGACTTATATCATGGCCTAAAAAGGGTAAAAACCATGATATATCAACTCCCCCAGACTTAGCCTTTGCTTGCCCTCAAGCAAAACATAAAACTAAACCAGAGAAAGAGGTTTGAAAACACGGAGACTCACCTGTTCATGAACCATCGCAGAGATCCTTTTCCCAAGTACCCAAATGTCACCTAACCAGCTTTCGATCTAACCACCATGTACTTCTCCGTAGACATTCGCAGCTTTTCCAGATTCCACACATTATCCCACAACATTGTTCAAATAAATCCCTCATCGCCAGATTCATCGCTGCAGCTAATGTTCAAGAACCTTCTAGATTCTTTACCATACAATATCATGACAAGGAACCACCTTTTTTCACAATTTTTGTATCAATTTCTCTCCCCCAGACTTATTTCTTATTATGTTCTTTCTTTTATTTTCAGCTTTGCATATACACATCAAGGTATGAGACGCGAGTATTGATGGTGTTTGCCACCAAATCCCCGGTTCTTCCCTCTCTATGTATCAAAGGTTTAGGCGAATAGTGGTATCACGGAAAATTTTCCTAACCTTGCTTTCACCTTTGTGTGATCATCTCCTCTGAAGTAGAAAAATGGGATCCTTGGAAATTTTCCTAACCCTCTACTCAGAAGAAAGTCATTTCATATTTTATGCTCTTATTTATCAACTTATAACAGGGGAGAGAGATACTATTACTCTAAACACATGGGTTCCTTTATCAGATATGAATGATGAATCAAGCTCTAAAAACACTAACCACATTGATGAAGTGCATAAATTTGGCTCAGGTTTCAGAAGAACTCTGCTGGAGACATGGATGTTTTCTAGTCAACTGGTCAGTCCTTGGATTTTTCATTAGTCGATCTAGAGCTGATCCTGCAACACTGGTCACTCAAAAACAAAATCAAAACAACAATTCAAGCACATGATCATCATCTCCAACAAGTTTTGACTCAATAAAACGTTTTTGACTCGATAAAACAACTGACTCTAAGAAAAACAAACACAATGTCAGCAGACACCTCCCCCAGACTTAAACAACACTGTCCCCAAAGTTATCTAGCCTAGAGTCAGTGAAAGAAAACGAAAGAACATAATAAAATAGGGAAAAACAAGAAGTTACCTTGTTGGAACATCGAGTATCGATCGACACACAGCCTGGTATCGATCGATACCAGGCTTAAATCGACTTGATGAACTTTTCCATTCACGTAGGGTATCGACCGATACCAACATGGTATCGATCGACACTGAGGCGATTTCGAGTTTTACTCCTTGTTTATCCTGACACAAACACATAACGAAAAATAAAAAGAAAAATGACTCAAAAGCAGACTCACCAGTGGGTTGCCTCCCACCAAGCGCTCGTTTAACGTCATTAGCTTGACTGTAACGCCCTCAGGCAGGATAAGAATGAGATCTTGCATCAGAACATGCTCCACAACTTGACATTGCTATCTTCAGAGTTCTGCTCAACATGCCTTCCTCGAACTCCTTTCTTTTCTCTTTCAGCTCAGAAGTAAGAAGAACTCTAGCCTTAGAGAATGGTTTCGAAGCTCCTTTTCACTTCACCTTGTACTCAATCGAATCCTCATCACACTTCTGAGGGATCAGAGTGACATGGGGATTCTCGACCTTTTTGCTCTTCACCTTCTTCTTTGTTGCCTTAGCCTTCTTGACAACTTCCTTGGGGATGCTGGGCGGTTCAATCGAGACGTCTGTGCCAGTAGGCACGTCAGGAGGCTCTTCCAAAAGATCAACTGCTAGCGACTTTTCTGTAACAACCTCGATGCTAGAGACACGTGTGGGAGCACCTCCAGGGGGAATGACATCATAATAGACCCCTCCGTCAATGTAAGAGAAAGAGATTCTCTTATTAGGTGTGTCTATGATTGCGCCAGCAGTAGCCATAAATGGTCGTCCCAGGAGTAAAGACATACGAGATATTGCACTCATCTCCACAACCTGAAAATCAGTAGGCACCAGACAATCTCCTACTTTGACAAACAAACCATGGACAGTACCGTATGGAAGCGAGGTAGAATCGTTTGCGAATGTGATAGATGTCTTTGAAGATCGAATATCAGCGCCCAACCGTTCTGCAATTTCCCTTGAGATGACATTGACACTAGCCCCTGAGTCAACGAGAGACTCTTTGAACTCAACTCCATAGATAGAGCATGGAACCACAAATTTCCCCGGATCTTCCCTTTGGGTCAACTATCTCAGTGGAGGTGGTGCACCTCTAGCCTTAATGAAGAGTGCCTTAATCTCTTCCTTAGTTTCTCTGCAATCTTTGAAGTGACTTAGCAGAGGACGGGACTCTAGAGCTTCTTCAAAGGATAATCCATTGGAGATCCTCCGTACCATCTTCTCAAAGCCACGCAGCTGCTTTGGAGAAATGGGATATTTGAGGTGTTGAGGAATAGGATTCTGCTTCTTGGGCTTGCGAACTCTTTCTTCGATCAACTCAGGTGTTATCACAATTTCTGGCTCGATCTGCGAGGGGTATCGATCGACACCAGGTGGGGTATCGATCGATGCTATCGCTGTTGAATTGTCCTTGGCAGATATATCATCATCAAGAGGAAGCTCCACAATCAGCTTATCCAGCATAGCCTGGCATCTGGCGTCCTCTACCTCCTTCTTAGTCTTTCCAGCAGCTATGGGATAAGGTATCCTCGGTATATAGACTCTCTCTGCAACTACTTTAGGCACCACAGTCGAAATCTCAGGTGTCTCCTCAGAAATCGCCTCAGTATCGACCGATACCAATGGGGTGTCGATCGATACACGGGTTTTGGAAGTATCCCGTTTCAGAATTGTAACTGGCATCGATCGACACTTGGGGGTATCGATCGATGCCTTGGCGATTTCAGGATCATCATCGAAATTTTCTGCACTTGAAGAGATCGCATTGACGTGTGCTCTTGGATTTTCAGTTCTCCCTGGAAGAAAACCTTCCTGTCTTTTCGAACTCTCTGAAGTCTGGGCTACTTGAGTTTCCAGCTGCATCTGGTGAATACCAAGAGCATCGATCCTTCCACTCAGATCTTTGTACATGGCGTCCATCTTACCATTGAAGGTCACTGTGATCTGCTGCTGTCCTTGAACGAGCGTTTCAAGCATAGTCTCGATCTTGCTTTCTGACGTTTTAGCAGGCACAAGCTCGTAAAAAGAACTCCCATAGTTCCTGGTGTAACCGCTGTTCTGGGCAGGTTTCTGGTTGAATCCTCCTTGCTAGAAGTTGTTGTTGAAGCTTCGATTATTGTTGAATTGGTTCCTTTGTCCCTGAAAACCAGAACCACCAATGTAGTTGACATCTTCTGCTTCACCCTCGTTAAACACCTCAACATCTTCAGCAAAGTGAACGGCCTTTGTTGTCTTTCCTAGCAGAAGACTGTTCATAGAATCCAGCTGAGCCTTAACTTCAGCGATCTGCGACCCATCATGATTACCAGCCAGCTTCTTGCGCTCGAAATCTGCACTCTTGGTGCTACTGCTAGATGCAAAGTTCTCAATCAACACATAAGCGTCCTCAGGATACCTGGTGTTGAAATTACCATTGCTTGAAGCGTCCAAAGCCATCTGATACCTCCAATCTATCCCTCTGAAGAAGATACCCAGTAGCTGCACATCAGAGTATCCGTGATGTGGACAATCTCTCTGATACGATCTGAATCTCGTCCAAGCAGCCTTGAACGCCTCAGTAGGTCCTTGAGAAAATTGGGAGATTTTATTCCTCAGATCCTCAGACCGTGCATCATCGTAGAAGTTAATCAGGAAGGCCCTCTTAGTGTCCTCCCAAGCAGTCAGCGATCCAGGAGGTAGCTGCCTCAGCCAGTAACTCGCATCTCCACCTAGAGAGTAGGGGAAGAGCTTGCAGAAGAGATAGTCGTATGACACTCCATTACTCTTGATGCTAGTGACCAAGTCCTCGAACTTCTCCACATGATCCATCGGATGTTCATGAGGAAGACCATGAAAGAGATGCTGTCCCACAAGAGTGTAGTATGCAGGTTTCAGCTCAAAGTCATTCCTCTCAAACGCAGGAGGACGAATCGCTGACCGATTGGCGAAAAACTGATCAGGCCTGTTGACTCACCAATCGTTCTTCCACGATTAACCACAACATTCCTCGCGTTCCCATCGACATTCTCAGCGACAACAGGAGCAGGTGGAATGACGATCCCCTCTCCATCAAGACGTTGTCCTTGCTCATTGCACAACCGACCCTCTTGGTCTCTGTAAGCACCAGCTGCATCACGAACCAACTCCACTTGATTGTTGTTCATCTTAGCTGATTTCTTTGCTTTCCTGTTTGCGCGTTCCAAAAGTGCTAGCTGTTCCAGTGATAGATCAACTAGCGGAGTGTTCTTGTTGCTTCTGGTTTCAAGAATAGGCATACACCTGAAAACAAAAGTCAAGAACGTAAGTAACTGAAATATACGTCGGGTATCGACCGATACCAGCAGGGTATCGATCGATACTCGGGCGATTTAGACGAATTTCTTAGCTAAAATCGATGCTCAAATTAATACCCTAAACAGTACTAAAGCAGTTGCTGCAATAAATCAGAGGTCGAACACAAGAACTCAAGATATCACACAATAGATTATATAGATCCAAAATACGCTAAATCAAAAGATGTAATTGAAAACAAGTATGCAATTAAAGGTGTTGTAAATTCAGTTGGAGACAGATAGGTTCTGGGTATTTCTCAGGAAATCAATGAATGCAGCTAAATTAACTAACATTATTCAGATTACGCACGGTTCTTGAACTCAAATCACTAAAATATATATAGCTAACCAACTCTCGTTGCGAAAATTATCTAAATCTAAATCCTAGGAATTCCAAATCTCTTTGCGAATCCTAAAGTCTAAATCAGCTTTAAAGTTCAGGTTTGATATGTTCACAAATCAATTAAACCAAATCTCTTTGCGAATAATCAATTTGCTCACCATAGATTCTATCAGGTAAATAATCGCACTCTCGTGCCTAATCAATTATCCTAAGATCTAAGTTCTAGGTGATCAATCCAGAATTAGTTTTGATAACAACCTAAGGTGAAGAACTAATTTAGATTATGAACCCTGAGAAACTAATCAACCTAGCATTCAAAGAAATCCCTGTGAGAAAACTGAACCTAAAGTGGATCTACTCAGACATGGAGATTGAAAGCAACATGATTGAATAGATCATCAAAGAAATCATTAAAACAGGAGTTCAGAGTTGTCTCTCCAAAAACCAAAAGTAGAATCAAAGTATAGAAAATAAAGCATAGCCTAAACAGGTGGTTGTAAAATCCCTATAAATAACCTAAATCACGTTTTGGGGCTTCTTGTAAATATTAAAGACTTCTGGACCAAGTTGCAATTCTTCAACTCTTCATTAAAGTCGCGGGTCGTGTCTGCCTCGATGGGTGTCGATCGATACCGGGGAGGTATCGATCGATGCTTGACGTGAAATCGGGTACTCAGCAACACGAACTTCAGCTTTGCTCCAAAATGCTCCAGAAAGCTCCAATATCTCCAATTATGCTCCAAACGTGGTAAAACCTGTAAAAGACTCTAAAAGACTCCAAAATACTTGAAAGACTCTATAAAACGGACTTATTTCATGGCCTAAAAGGGGTAAAAACCATGATATATCAGAAGTCTTGCAATCAAAGAAGACCTTCTCACCGTCTGATCATCACCAAATTTGTACAACCCCAACTAGAGATGCTTGGTTTTTACCGCTTTCTAACGCATGTTTTAACCTTTCTTCCAATTGTTTTATCGAGTCAAAGTCCGTTTTTAGAGTCTTTTAGTCTTCTATTTAGATATCTCAGGTAAAAAGACGTTCAAGGATGAAATTGGTATCAAAATATAGAGAAAAAAAAATATAATTGATTGTGAAAAAAGAATTATTCGATTATTTTTTTTGAAAAGAATATAAGGAAAACAAAAATGTATGAGGTGTGTGATATGAATTTTTTTTTTTTAGAGTTTTTAGGCTATCGCAATTGTTTTCAGGTGAAAACTTTTAGGCTATCGCAATTGTTTTCAGTGAAACCTAATAGAGAGCAAAAAGATCTCATACCGTTAGTTGATGCACGCGATTATGAGTTTTTCAAGAAAACATTGAGCGAATGCGATAATGTGTAAGTGGAATTTTTTTAAGTGGTTTATAGGTATGAATGGAAGTAGGTTAACATTAATGTTTGCAGAGAACACATGACGAAGTGTCGTTTTGACGTTGACAACACGTTTTTCCTATTCCTGGCTGAATAGCAAAAATGGGTGACAACTTTGGTATGTTAGTATTTCATTGAATATTGTAGACCTTTGAATGCACCGTGGAAGTGTACATTGTTAATTGAGTTTCACTGTCTGAATCAACATATGAAGGTCTTAATGAGTTTTCTAGAAAGAAGGCATGCAACGTACTTGCAAATGGAAAGTTGTTTGTTTGCCTCCTAGTGGTTAATAATTCATATACAAGGGAAGTACCGGTCATTTAAACATATGAAAATAGAGCCCTTTAGCGGTGGGATAAGAAGATAGCAGGCATTGTGAAGGAGACCCAGAAGGTTTGGCTTGAAGACGTTGCAACCATTTATGCACTACAAGAAAACATCAGATTTACGACGGCCATATAGGTCGTAAAATCGATGTAAAACATGGATTGTGATGGATTACCGATGAATCCAAATTCGTCGTAAATCGGTCGTCGAAACTTGATATACGTCGTAAAATCGTCGTAACCTCTGCGACGTATTAAAATCGTCGTAAACAATTCGTCGTAAAATCGTCGTAATGTTACATCGGAATAGCGACGCCAATAACCTCGTTGGCGTATCGTTGCTAAGTCGTTGTAACTTTACGACGAATTATCAAATTATATGTTCGTAAATTCGTCGTAAAATTCGTCGCAAATACGTTGGTATGTAGATGTAGAAATCGGACGATGTAAAATCGTCGTAAATTGTTAAATGTCGTAACTTCGTCGTAATTGATAGACGACGTAAATCCGTCGTAAATCCGAACTGTCGTAATTCCGTCGTGAATATATATTTTATTAAATAGTTAATAAAATTATAATTATAATATAATAAATTATTAAATAATTAATAAAATTATTATTATAAATTAGTATTATTAAAAAAAAAATTTATTAATAAAATTCAAAATACAAAAAAATTCCGAATATAAAATAAAATACAAAATGAAAATCAAAATACTAATTATTAACTTGGAAATTAATATCCAAGTTACCAAAAGCTCCTCATCCGTGCTCTGCTCCACTTCCGCGCGTTGTGTCGCGAGCGGATCCGCAGCATCTTGATAGTCTTCGCTCGGGGTCGATGTCTAAGTTTGCCGCTGCCTGAGTGCGGACGCCAATGCGGGGTTACTGGCGGCAATGATATCGAAGGGAGAATCGTACCAGTTGCCTTGCCCGCAAAGTGTTGATCTCAGAGTTTGCGTTGTTTAACTCGTTCCGCAACACAACCGGATCCTCCAAGTGATGACGTGAGGAAGACGAGGCGACGACACTCTCGCGGGTCGATCCTATCCCTAAAACTCGGCCCTTTTTCTTCAGGGCAACCTTAAAAAACAAACCGGCAAATTTAATAAATTGAATCCAAAATAAATTCGTAAAAATTGAATTTGAATATTATTATCTCTTCGTATATCTCGTCCATCTAGGCCGTGGTCAAAGCCGCAGTGGATTGGATCGAGCTACCAGATGAGTGCTGAGAGAATTGAGTTTGACGCTCGGCGATCCTTGATATAGCGTCATTGTAAACCCGCTCCGCTCGAGGATCCACAAAAGAACCATCTTTCTTTTTGTTAGTTTCCTCAAAAACATGGGTCATTGGCGGAAGTTCGCCTCCGCTTGCCTAACAAAACGACATTTGTAAAAAAGTTAAACATTTATTAATTAGTTTTAATTAATAATAATAAAAATAAACCGGAAAAATCATACCATTTGAAGGCGCCTTCCCACAAAAGACGTTTGACCCGAAGTATGGGTCATAACCGCTGGAAGACCGTCTGAACCGACAGTGTTACGAGAAGATGAACACTTGCCGACCACTATTTGGGAGTGCGGATTCGTCCAATACGCCTTCAATCCGTTCCACACTTCAGAAGACATGTATGGGGGCTTCGCGTTATCGCCGTTCACCTCCCACTTCCTCTTCCAATCGGAGACGGTGTTATTGAGCTGCAATTTTGCCTTCTTTTTAAATTGCGTCTTCACCATCTCGTTGATAGCAATGTCCCAATGCCATTTTTGCTATAAAAAAAGACAAAAAGAATTAGAAACGATTAAATAAAAATAATGAATTACCAAAAATGTTTTTAGAAAATGATTAAATTACCGCGAAGCATTTGAACCATGTCTCGATTACGTCATCCAGAACCGCATACCAATTGTGGCGAGGCTCCTGGAAATAGCCTTTTATTGTGTCAGACACACTTCATCCGATTTTGTTATCTTCCTTAAACCTGAAAATATAAAACAATATTTATTAGTATTAAAAATTAATGTTACATAAAAAATATATATATAAATTACGTACCAAAAAGTGTTCGGCGGCCGATTCGGATCTAACCGAGGTAGACCCTCACGACCCAGCAAAAGCAAAAAATCATGCACCGTGTATTCCGCATATAGCAATGCGGGCCGAGGAGCATTTGGAGGAGGTGGCGGCGGCGCTGGTGAAGACCCTGAATCCGGCACCGCAGACGGTGTGGCAGATGATGACGGGATTTCCGAATTAGTATTCGGTCCCAACCCATCGCCCATAAACATCCGGTAGTGCGACTTACGTGGCCCCATATATCTACAAAAAAATTAAATCAAAGTAATTTAGAAATCGTCTTAACGAATATCACAAACATAATCTAATAATTCCAATCCTATCTAATAATTATAATAATATTAAAAATTGAAATGAAAAAAAAAACATTACCTTAGATTTTTCATAGAGAGAGAGAGTGAATTGTAGAGAGAGAGTGTGAGTTGTGAGTTGTGAGGGAGGATAAGAGAATTCGGCGTGGTTATTAAGAGTTTGTGGTTGTCGTAAAACCGATGTAATTTTACAACGATTTTACGACGGAATTGTCGTAAAACTAAAATTGAAAAATAAACCAATCAGATTCCCCCCCCACCCTGCGGTAATTTTAATGTTTTTATTTTACGACGACTTTACGATGGTAACGGTCGTAAAATCGTCGTAAACTTGAAACCGAAAAATTAAACCGCTCACTTTCTCAGACGCGGCAAATTTAATGTTTTCGATTTACGACGATTGTACGATGACTTGGTCGTAAAATAGTCGTAAATTACCGTCAAAATTACGATGGCTCTGTCGTAATTCCGACGTAAATATAGAAATCTATACCCTAAACTCTAAACTCTGATACACAAAACCGTTTAGTATCAACGAAGTATATTTATGCATCCAAGACTTCTCATAGGAAACAACACATTCAATAACGACGATTGAATCTAATGCATGAAAGAATTCCTTATCTTACATAATAATGTATATCATTCGTTCTTATAAGTTTATTTGTACAATATATATAGTCTATACTGTAATTGATTTTCGTGATAACTCATTTTTTTTATTACAATGAGTAGAGAACGTACGTTCAATAAGATCAACGATGAAAAACTGAAACAAACCCTAAACCCTAAATTCTGGTTTGGGGTTTACGACGACATTACGTCGGATTTATAGTAAATCGTCATAATGTCGTCACAAAACCTGGTTTAATTTTACGACGGTATTACATCGACTTACTAGTAAATCAACGTAATGTCATCGTAAAATCTAATTTCAAATAAAGTATTACGACATGTTTATCGAAAGATTACGACAAATATGTCTTACTAAAATTTTTCGAAAGGTTACTGCAGGAGGTTTACGATATAACCAAACCAGACCATTAATTTTTTATTCGGCCGAGATGTAGAGCAATTATACAAATTTTTTTTAACAAAAGTATGAACGAAGATACATATATCATAAATTAAGCGGAATCATAATCTTCGTTAGGTTCATCTGCATTGGGTTCATCATCTTGAACTTCATCACCATCATCATCATCGCCAGTACTCTCTTCAAACTCATCGGAATCGCCTTCTTCTTATGTGTCGTCAGGTAGATATTCAAGTTGCATGTTTTGGGGATCAACTAAAAGAACGTTGTCCGTAATCTCTGGTTCCGTTATGTCCTCACAACAAAAATCTTGTTGCATTGGAAGATCGTCAACACCAATAATTTTACCCCTTGGAGCGATTTTAATAACCGATAACCATGAGATCCCAGTTGTTCGAACTCGCGGATATGAAACAAATGTTAATTGTTCTGCTTGTGATGCTATGATAAATGGCTCAAACTTGTTGTATCGTTGTGTTTTGTTGACGTCAACCACACCAAATTTGTTAATTCGCACCACTCGACCGACTGTTGGATCAAACCAATCACATTTGAAGAGAACGCATTTCATATTAATTAAGCCGGGGTACTCCACTTCTATTATATCCTGCAACACCCCATAATAATCTATTTCACCCTTAACACATACTCCGTAGTTGATAGTTGTCCGACGAACTCCGTACTTGTATGTATGAATCACATAACCACGGGTGAAATACATGGGTGAAGTCGTTATCTTTGCGAGGGGCCCTTGGAGTAACTCATGAAACCATATTGGATATTCGGGGTCGCCATAATCCACATATATATGAAAATGAAATCCATAAGTTTGTTAAATTGAGTATCGATATAATTAAATGAAATATTTATAATTAATAGCTATATATATATATATATATATATATATATATATATATATATATATATATTAANTTACTTGGCTAACAAATAAGCTGCAAAATACATATATATATATATAAATGGAAATTAACACCTTTATTTATATATATTAATTAATATATAATGAACTATATATACAAAATACAAATAATTAAGTTATGTTACCTCTCATAAGGACTCACTTCCTCACAGTTTAGGAGAACGTACGTATGTGCGTTGTGCCTGTCATTCTCGTTAGACCACCAAACTTCCTTCAATTTTCAACTAAGACGATCGATTGGTGAGAAAATGTCTAGGACACCATCTACTACATAAGTTCTTACCACACCACCATCATCATATCGTCGGGGAGCCCGTTTGCGTATGCGGACTATTGTAGCGAAATAGTATGATGTGAAGTGTGAAGTTTCTTATGTCAAACTTCCTGCAACAATTGATCCTTCAACCCTTGCTAGATTTTTTGCCTTCCCCTTTAAATGTTTCATGAAGCACTCGAATAGGTACATCCACCTAAACTGAACAGGGCCGCCTAGTTCTGCTTTGTGAGGGAGATGAATGGGAAGATGTTCCATAACATCAAAAAACACCGGCGGGAATATCTTCTCCAAATTGCACAACAATATTGGAATATTAGCAGCCAGCTGTGCAATTACATCTTCTGACAACGTCCGTGTACTAAGATCCCGGAAAAAAGCTCTGATGCCTGAACAATCAAAATTATATATTGTAATATTTGAATATATATATAATTAATATATATCAACAATTTTATATGTGATGATGTATCTTACCTCCAATTGCTTTATGAACATTTCTTGGAAGGAGTTCGGCAAATGCGAAAGGAAGTAATCGTTGCATAAACACGTGGCAGTCATGACTCTTCATCCTTGCAAACTTTTGTCATTTCTCAACATATTTAGCAAGATTGGATACGTACACATCAAAAAATTTCACGTCACATGAAACCCAATTGAACAACGATGCCTTTTCTTCTGCACCCAACTGAAATATAGGAACTGGTGATTTCCCATTGCTCATTATGTGCAACTCATTTCTGTTGCAAATATCGGGTAAGTCCAACCTTGACTTTCTGCTGTCTTTGGTTCTTCTGTTCACGTTTAGCACTGTATGCATGATGTTATCAAAAAAGTTTTTCTCAATGTGCATGACATCAAGATTGTGTCTCAGCAGATGATCTTTCCAGTATGGAAGTTCCCAAAATATGTTTTTCTTGTGCCAATTATGATTGACCCCGTATCCATCAAGCATATTAGCTGGAGTGTGCCAATTTCCCTCACGATTCACTATTTCTAGTCCCCCAAAATGATCTATTTACGCTTCTAGTTCTTCTCCAGATAGATACACTGGTGGTGGGACACGCACAATTTTGTTCTTCCTAAACAACCGCTTGTTTCTCCGATATGGATGGTTGATTGGTAGAAACCGCCGGTGACAATCAAACCAGCATATTTTTCGACCATGTTTCAGCTGAAACGCATCTGTCCGATCAAGGCAATAGGGACAAGATAACCTCCCATGCGTCATCCAACCTGATAGCATTCCGTATGCATGAAAGTCACTTACTGTCCACATAAGGACCGCATGCATCTTAAAATTTTTGTTTCTCGAACAGTCATATGTACGAACTCCTGTATACCACAACTGTTTCAACTCATGTATGAGAAGCTGCAAAAACACATCAAGGGCCCTCTTTGGATGATTGGGACCATGTACTAAAATATTCAGGAATAGAAATTTCCTTTGCATGCACATATCTGTGAGCCATATGAATTAATGTGAAGGCTAATTAGTGGACATGAACGAGAAGGAGTATGAATTGAATTGAAGTTGGGCAGAGACACATCACCTCACTTCTATGAAGACTGTGTTAGGTCGAGATGACAGTTTTTTGTTTGTTTTAATGTTAAATGTGATAACTAATATTACTGGTGTTGTGTATTTTTTAAATCTTCTTGGGTAAAGCAAGTGGTGTATCTTTTGAGGGTTAAGGAGAACTATAATTTTGATTGCTAAAAGATGTGTGGTAAAAAATAATAATTAAGAGAGATGACATATGATTCATACCACGAGCTTCCTCGTTATCTATTCTTGTTGAAGGAAGTCAAACCTGGGGACCGTTGCTGAGTTACGAACTGTGAAGGACGAGGCTGGCGCTGAGCGTTTCAACATGGTTTTCTTGTCTTTCGGTGCTTCGTAGAAAGGTTTTGAAAGTTTAAGAGACGTTATTGTGTTGGCCGGCAGACAAATGGGTGGGGCAACATAACGTTATTTGTTGGTAGCAAACATGCAATCATTTCCTCTAGCTTTCGCAGTAGTATGGAAGGGAGATGAGCATGCTTGGCGGTGGTTCCTTGTTAAACTGGAAAGACTTTTCATTGATATCTACGAACTGGCTATAATCTGTGACGGAGCTCTCGCAACAAAAAGAGCTATTGCAACGGTCTACCCTCTTGCGCAGCAGGGAGATTGTGTACATCGTCTACAATGGTGTGTTGCAGCTAGGTAAGGTAGTTTTGAGCTAGCAACGATTGTTGGTCAGGTGACGACTGCTTTCACGGTTGTGGCTTTTAGGAACTTGTTCAGAGTAATGAGTGTGCGGCCTATTTAGAAGAAACAAGGGTTTCCAAGTGGGCAAGGGTTTACTTCAGAGGGGAGCGTTTCAACATGATGAGCACTAACTTGGCTGAAGAGATTGTTAATCGAATGGCTTCCGGACCTCCTTGTTCCATCTTGAAGGTGCTTACTTTTATCTAATCATGGATGAATAATGTGTTTGGTAATCGTCGGGTGAATGCAATGGATCACATGGGTGAATTAACTGCCAATGTAGAGAGAGAAATCCGACTGAATCTTGCTAAGAAGCCATGATATACAGTGAGCCAGCTAACATACATAAGTTGTGAAATCGTGAGCCCAATTGGGGACATGCATTTTGTGTCTTCGGATCAATGTACGTGTAAGGCTTTTGATAGGTTGAAGATCCCATGTGTCCATGCTTTGGTAGCTGGTGAGGATTTTGGTCTGGGAGTATCGTCGTTGACTGGCCAGTGCTACACAACACATAAATGGTTTGAAACATACATCGGTTCGATTCTGCCTGGGGATGAGCATGAAGTCCCTAAACATGTCCGTCGTTTTGTATTGCATCCACCTACAACAAGAATGTTTGCTGGCCGGCCAAGAGCCTTCCGTAACTTCCCAGAAAGGCGTGATTGCGTAAGATTTCATAATGTTTTGAGTCTGTGAGATCCCTATCTGTAAAATATAGTTGCGTTTATGGATTTCATAATGGTTTTTGTTTTCTGAGCGTACATGTGTTGATAAAAGGCAATAGGAGGCGCAACAAGTGTGGACTTTGCAACTCAATAGGTCATAAATCTGTTACCTGCACTAGGTAAAATTTGTTTGAACCACAATGTTTCTCCTTAAGTGGAATGGTGTTTGTTTTTGGATCCATGAGTTGTGGAGAACTTCCAAACTTGGTATTTTGGTTTGTTGTTTATTTGGAATGATATTATGTATGTCCTTATCATTTTGAAAGCTGTATTAATATGGGAACAATGTTTTAATGGTTATCAACCTATCGATATGGTCATGTAATGCGGATGGTTTAATTATTGTTGAGTAGATGGAGAATGATGTACATATGTTATGTTAAACATAGTTTGATACTTTAAATACGTAGATATGGGCATAGAAAGAGGATGTGCGCAAAGCTTGGGTGTGCGTATGGCGATTATAGTATCCACATGGTCAAAGCTTGGGTGTGCGTATTTTCGGACACCTAGTTGGAGACAATGAAGTATGGATTTTTGAACGTCCATATGTCGACATGGACACCTATAAAAGGGTATATGTGTTAGGGGCACCAAAAATATAGGTTGACACGGTGATAGAAGATGTGCATATATCGTAGGAGTTCGTTGGACGATCGACATATCCACATGGTCAATATAATGTGGATTGTGTAAGGAATATGTGTCCATATGGAAGCGTAGTTAAGTTCTAAGGAAGTATGGTGTATTGATGAAAATTGTAAGAAATGCATAGGGGCCACATTGACAACTATATATGATCCTAGTTTTTAGGGGCCCTGGTGATAAAAGATGTGCACATATCGAATATGTCCCTGGGGCGAACAACGTATAGGAGTCTATATGGTCGGTAAACGTATCCACATGGTTAACATTATGTGGATAGTGCACCGTATATGTGTCCATATGGTCAATGTATTGTGGATAGTGTGATTATAGTATCCACATGGTCAGTGCAGAGGGGCCACAAACTTGCAAATCGTGGGGGTTCTCTAGGGCATTTATAGTATCTACATGTTCAATGTATTATGGATAGTGTAAATAAAAAAATATAGATTACTAGTTGTGGACGAAGAAGTATGGATTGTTGAAAGTCCATATGTCGACATTGACACCTATAAATAGGTATATGTGTAAGCGGCACCGAAAATGTAGGTGGCCACGGTGGTAGACGATGTTTATAAAGCGTAGGTGTTGGTAGGGCGAGCAACATATAGTGTAACTTATATGTGTTCATAAGGAGACATAGTGAAGTTCAAAAGAAACATTTTGTATTGATAAAAATGTTAGAAATGCAGAGGGGACGTAGGTATGAAAGTGTCTTTGTCCACATGGGAAACTATATCTCGTTGCGAAAAGGGCACGTAAAGTGTAGGTGGCCACTCTTTTCTAAGTAAAGGACGATTGTCCATATGGACATCGATGTATGGACAATAATGTATGGACAAAGATATATGGATAAAGATATATGGACTATGATGATTAAAATGTAACGAATGTAGAGGGGGCATGGGTATCAACGTATTTATAGGATTATGGGTTGTTTGAGAAATAATTAGGTAGAGCTTTGCAGCAGCGAGAACTAGTTATGGACACAAATGTATGGATGAATGTTTCAAATAAAAGCGATATTTGAAATTAAAAACAATGCAGCGGGTGCGTAGTTTCCAACAGTTAAGTAGAAGTCTGGATGATTAGTGTATACTGGCTAAAGAAGATATATAAATATGGTAGCAAGTAATCACATTGAAACAATGGAGAGAGCAACTGCGTTATAGGCTAACATTGTAGATGCATAGGTTTGTTTTGCAAGAAGTTTGTTGGTTAAGTTTGAAATCTACTGGTGAAGGTTGTTTATGTTGGAAGTCATGGCATTCATAATTTATGTTTGTTCTGCTTTTCCTGAGCTACAAATAACCAATTCCTCCATCATTGCATCATCCACCCATTTCCTAAAATGGGGGACAATGTAACCCTAAGCAGCCGAGAGAAGTAGTGAGTAGACAAACGAGCCGAAATCCGTAAACTATGAACAAAATTGAAATAGTACCTCGCTTCTTTGGCAAGTGTAGTACCACATGATGTCTCCACTTTTGGTTAATTTTGTGTGGATAACAACTGGTCCACAATAGAGAGGACATTGTTTGGGGAAGCTATTAAACAGAAAGGCAGTTAGTGAGAGGGATGGGAACATGTGGTAGTGGCGTAAATGATTATGTACTTATCATAGAAACAGTGAGTGCGGGATAGTGCCAGACTAGAGATGTCAAAATTGGCCAGAAAAGAATTGTTCCGAGAATGCATCGCTAAATTTCTTTCCGAATACGAAATATTAGGGAAATTGTTACTTACCCTAAAATGGCCCTTATCTGGCGCTAGTGTTAAAGGTATCGTAGGATTATGTGACGAGGACGAAGAAAGCGTTAATTTGCGACGGAACTCTGATTTTCCCCCAAATATGAACGATAAAGTTTTTTGGATAAAGGAAATAAAACCTTAGGAGGTGGCAGTTCATATGAAGTAAAGTAGTGGGCACCGCATTGGAAGCCCACTTGGCGGATAATTGTTAAAAAAATCTGATAGCATAAACACCTGATGAGACAAAATATATTTTATTTGTATCCATATGGATGGATTTGCGTGTACCGCATTTTAGAGTAAATGCATTGGTTGAGAAAGGGAATATAAATCTAGGAGGTGGCGGCTTATCCACATAGAGGTAAACTAAATGATAGGTAAATTTTATTGGTGAGTACTAAAGGTAAGTTGGTAATCCACATAAATAGATGTTTCTGGATACCATATCAAACAATTGTAGTGCGTATTGTTAAGAAGGAGTTAAATTGTTACCAGAAAGAACAAGGGCTATAAGGCCGAGTACGGAGGAGATATTAAGTATTATCCAATAAAACAACAATACGCCGATGGCTTCATTCCAATGTTAGAGAAGTGTGGTGGTTTGAGGAAAAAAAGATAGCCAAATATGAAGGCAATATATCTGTGGACGAGCACAAAAGAGAAATTTCTTGTTAAGTAAGTAGCTCACGTAAAATAGATTGTTGTATGTGATTGGCGATTCAAATTGGATTGGTGCATAAAGTCCTATTGTGACCTAGTTTGCTGCATCGAGTACACTTATTTTCCACCAGCTTCTTGGTCTTCCCCTACAGGGAATAACAAGGTTAGTGAGAGAAGGTGGCGTAAGTTGGAATTAAATTGCCCCTAACACCTACAAGTATCTCCCCTGTCGATAGGTAGCATCCCTCCTTTGGTCTACCAGATGGCCTTCTTGTCTTAGGAGACATTAAAACCATATTGGAAATGTGATCCGAGATCTCCACGTCATCTATTGCCAGCTGGGTAAATGAATTCGGAATAAGTTTTTACCCATGATGTGATAACACCGTATTTTTACCCGTTTTATGATCTATTTTAGAAAACTTTAATAAATATTTCATTCGCTTTTACATATTTTTATTACGGTTTTCGCATATTTGTAGTTTCAAGACTTTTTCAGGTTACTTAGGCAAAAGCATTGCAAATTGGAAAAAAACCAGATTTTCGGCTCAAAGTCAAACCGTCAGAAGTTCAATTGCAGAAGATGTTTTTTCACCGTCTGATCCAGCCCAATTTTAGGGATATTCAAGAAGGACCAGCTACCTTTCCATTTCAACAGATTTGATGACAATCTAACGGTTCAATCGAAAGATACATGAAGATCAAGAAGTCCCGTCAGGCCACTCCTGGAGCAGTCCCAGCAGCGGCCAAGAGGCGATCCGCCGCGGCCAGGAAGCCTCCACCCGCGACCAAGTGAAGGTTCGCCGTGGCCAAACCAGTTGGACACGCGGCCAAGCCAGTTTTGTCCCGTAAGCCCATTTGCAAGCCCGTTTGAATTCCGTCAACTCAAAACCCTAAAGACCGACGAAAACAAGAGAGAAGACCTATAAATATGTATTTAAGAGACCTAATTTCGTAGCTCTAAACTATTTTATTATTTTTGTGCTTGCTTTTACATACTTTTCTTAAGCTTTGTTCCTTACTTTCGTGATTGGTGAAGAGGTTCTCTCCGGACTTAGTTCTTAAAATCGAGAGACTCCTTCATCAATCTCATGCAATTTATTTAATCGTGTATTTTATTTCTATTATGTGCAAGTAGTTTAATCGTTGGGTTTAAAAGGATTATCAAGGGGAATTCTATGTTTGATAAGGATTTCACATGGTAAAACCCTAGCCGATTCCTAGAGCTATTTCTTATAGATCGTTGTTAATGCATGAATCTAGCATCATGAACTAGAGGCTGATTCCTAGGTGTTAAATAACCACCATAAGTGATGAATCTAAATGCCCAAATCGTTCATATATAAGAGTGTGTCGCACCGTAAGATACGAAAGTGTACTTACGGAGTACCGTGAACTAAGAAGAACCAGCGCGAACAGCAAGATTTTATGCGTGGCCAGAGACGAAAGCTACTGGTCGAGTATATAGATTGTTGGTGCGTAGGATGTACGAAAGTAAGCTACGCCGTTTATTCTGTTCATTTCGTGGATTTAAAATCTAGAAACTTTGTTACTAAGAGCTTAGGGGCCGTGATTGAATCGAGCAAACCCTATGATATTCAATTTGACCCAACACCGTTTTATTATTATTTACAAATCATTTTCCCGTTTTGTTTATGCCATCGATTTTCTTAGGTTAATTTTCAAGCAATTTTCCGTTTTTCCGTTTTTCCGTTCTTTACAATTTTCGTGACAAAACCCTATAAAAAGTTTATTCTCGTTCTAGACTTCCTTGCTATTCTCTGTCTGAGTTCTCAGAGAGCAGCTTTCCCTCTCTGTGGATCGATACCTAAAGTACTACAACACACGTCTGTGCACTTGCAGAACTTTTAGGTTTACAAATTTAAAATATGAAGTTTCAGAAACAATCCGACCACATCAAGGTCTTGTACCAATCACCAACGAGGGTTGTCCATGGGATCCCTAAGCTGTCGGCAACCAAAAGCGCATGGCCGCAAGGGATTTTGAGGTTTTGGAAAGTTATGCACGTACAACTTTTGTCCTTTTGAGTGACCAACTGTCTTGACCCAAATTGTCCAACGACCTCATATGTGGTGTTTGAGAGGGTAATGATTGTTGCTGCCTTAATTTTGGAGAGAGTATCTGTAACGTCCCCGAATCGTTCTATGGCCAGGACGCGCGCCTAGACCACAAAGACGGGTCGGAAGTGCTACTTGATGACGCACACAGATGGTCGGGCGAGGTTTTTGAAACGAATTCAATCACCCTGACCATCCATCCCGTGAGGCTATCCCACTCGAACATGGGTCCAGGCTTGCCAACCCTTGCCATGGCCGAGTGTTGGGGCGGTCCGGACTAGACCATAATCATTTAAGAACAAGGCTCGAATATAAAACAACTTTATAGCATATATATATATTATCGAGTTAATACATTACCAAAACAAATATAAGTCTTGGGATCCTATACTCCAAAAGGCTACACATACTTATACTTGCAACCATATTTTACAAAAAGGCAAACAAAACCTACACTGGTTCCTAGTGTCCAAGCCTCCCGCTAACTCCCTTTCTATGGGCTACTTGCAACAAAAGACAGCATCATGAGTAATCTAACACTACTCAGCTAGCCCGGGATCT
Organism: Eutrema yunnanense; assembly: GCA_002933935.1. Taxonomy (NCBI): domain Eukaryota; kingdom Viridiplantae; phylum Streptophyta; class Magnoliopsida; order Brassicales; family Brassicaceae; genus Eutrema; species Eutrema yunnanense. The sequence goes on from PKML01049734.1 coordinate 498,364, forward strand.
CTACAATCATTTTCCAAACCCAACCCCCAATCACAAGCAAGGATAACTAATATCCATAAACAACATCAAGTTAAACGCAGCGGAAAAACAACATTTCAACACATTCACAATAATTCTAGTCACTCCAAGTAACTAAACTCAAACGTAGCATGCTACTACCACCAATTCCTCATGGCACATGGCGATTCCTGATTTCCCTTAGGCAATGTCTCTCCTGCCACTAGACACAAAGTCTATAATGGCTACATTCCTGTTAGCCCCTACTCGGACCCTTTACTATATCGTTGTGCAGGTTCGACTGGGTACTAGCCAGTTCGAACAATTGGGACAATCAAAACATCGCCTTCATCCTCACGTTGGTTAGTTATGCAATAACACCTAGTTAACTGCATAATCCTTACTAACCAATACAATAATATAACGAGTAAAATAAATGTCTAACTATGACAATACTACTCGAAATATTCACCAAACAATACTATGCAAATGCAAGCATAAATTTAACCACGCATAAATTTATGAACCTCCAACAGAATTTAAATAAACCTTAATTTAAATCCTAATCATGTGCTGCCTCACATGACCGGAACTTACAGATTTTTGGATGAACGGTTTAAAAGTTCCCGAAAGCTTTCCCGGCAATCCTAAGGCTCCAACGGTTTTCAGCACTTTCTCTCACTAAGGTTTTAGTGATTTTTGAAAAGGGAATGAATGATTTCAAGGTTGGATCCTAAGGTTTATATAGGGGTTTGGCTAAGCACGAGGTGGAACGGCTAGTTCTAAGGCGGCGACATGTGTTTTTCCTAGGACACTTATCCTTCCTTAGCATCCGACACATAGACCCAAGTGCACCAAAACCTGACACCTCAAGCTTGCCATGCACTTGATCTTATCCAAAGCCGTAATTGTGGACTTTTCCTAGCTTATCCAAAATATTATCCACATTCATGCTTATCCACAACTCATGCTTATCCACAACTCAAGCTTATCCACAAACCTATCCGGTCCTCGCTCGCACTAGTCCCCTCGACCCGCGGTTTAGCCGTCCCCGACCAAAATTAATCTGCACGACCGTCGAGCAATTCCACTCGGCCCAAATATTTCTCTCGACCAAAATGATTAATTCCTCCTGAATTAATTTTAGGTCGAGACCTGGGTCATTACATTCTCCCCTCCTCATTAGAATTCGTCCCGAATTCTACTTGGTTCAGATGGACCAGCCTGATCAACATCTTCTTTCTCTGTGAAGAACTCAGGGTAGTTCCTACGGAATACAGTTTCGTCTTCCCACGTAACCACTTGACGATTCTGTCTCCCCCAATAAACTTGAATTTGAGGAATTACCTTATTTCTTAATGTTCGATCTCGCCTTTCGCCTATACTTAACGGTCCTTCCGGGTAAGTAAGGTTTGATCGTAATTCCTCAACCTCTTGCGTTTCCACTTCCTCTGGATCTCGTATATGCTTCCGCAGCATGGATACATGGAACACAGGGTGAAGATGCATGGTCTTGGGTAATGCTACTCAATAGGCCACCTCTCCAACCCTTGCAATTATTACGAATGGTCCAATGTATCTGGTAGCAAGCTTCCCAGTTTTCCCAAAACAATATCTTCCTTTTACTGCTGTGGCTTTGAGATATACCATATCTCCCACCGCAAATACTACTTCTCGTCTTTTCTGGTCTGCATACTTCTTCTGGCGATCCTGCGCCTTCTTCATGTTTTCTTTTACAACTTTAATCCTTTCTATTGTCTCATCGACAATTTCTTGTCCCAATCTTTGTTCTCCCCATACTTATGTCCAACACAATGGTGTTTGGCACGACCTTCCATAAAGAGCTTCAAATGGAGCCATGCCAATACTAGCATGATAACTGTTGTTGTATGAGAATTCTATCAGTGGTAAATAATCCACCCATGCGGCTGACCAATCTATGACACACATCCGAATCATGCCCTCCAAAGTCCGGATGGTTATCTCTGTCTGGCCATCTGTCTCTGGGTGATAAGCTGTACTCATAAATACTTTAGTTCCCAAGGCTTGCTGCAGCTCCTTCCACAATGCTGCTGTGAACCTAGGGTCTCGATCTGATACGATATTTTCCGGTACACCATGAAGTGGCACAATCTTACGCATATACAATTCAGCCAACTTTGACGTCTTGTCCTCGTCATGAATATGCAATAAATGGGCCACTTTGGTTAAGCGATCCATGATTACCCATATCGAATTCTTTTTTCCCTTTTGCCATTGGTATCCCAACAATGAAATCCATGGCTATGGATTCCCATTTCCAAGGTGGAATAGGTAAATTTCGTAATAGGCCAGCCGGTACCTGGTGTTCGGTCTTAACTTGTTGGCATGTCTGGCACTGCGCCACTCACTGTGCTACTGCTCGCTTCATTCCCGGCCAATGGTAATACCGCTTGATGTCCTTGTACATCTTGGTACTCCCAGGGTGATTACTAAGTAAGGTGTGATGTGCTAACCTTAAAATTTCCTTCCGTAGACCTTCTCTGTCAGGAACCGTAATTCTCCCATTAAGTAGCAGGGTTCCCTCCTCGGCTAAGTGATATCCACTAGCATTTCTGCCTCCTTGGCTTCGTACCTCTTATGTAATTTTCTGTAAATTTACGTCTTTCCCTTGTTCTTCCTTGATCCTCTGTAATAAACCCACCTGATTTATTACTTGCATTCCCAATGGTTTAATGGATTCTCCATCTATTGCTAATAAACTCATACTCCTCAGTTCTAGATCCAACAACTCCATATCCTTTTCAGTATCAACTTCTAACTTTCGTCGACTTAAGGCATCTGCCACAACATTTGCCTTTCCTGGGTGGTATTGAATCTTCAAATCGTAATCAGCAATAAACTCCATCCACCGTCTTTGTCTTAAATTCAAATCTGGCTGAGTGAACAAGTATTTAAGACTTTGGTGGTCCGTAAATACCTGAATCGACTCACCATACAAATATGATCCCCATATACTAAGTGCAAATACTACGGCAGCCATCTCAAGGTCATGAGTGGGGTAGTTCTCTTCGTGCTTTCTGAGTTGTCTTGATGCACAGGCGATAACCCTCTCGTCTTGCATTAACACACAACCTAAACCAACTCGGGAAGCATCAGTATATTCCATGTATGGCCGTCCTGGCTCCGGTAAAGCCAACACATGTGCAGTGGTTAATGCCTCCTTTAACCTACTGAATGCCTCCTCCATGTCTTCTTTCCAAATGAACGGAACTCCTTTTCCGGTCAATCGTGGCAAGGAATTTGCAATGGAGGAAAACCCTTGAACAAATTTTCGGTAATATCCCGCTAACCCGAGAAAACTTCGTACCTCTGTCACTGATGTAGGCCGTGGCCATTCCTGAATTGCCATGACCTTTTCGGGATCTGCGGATACTCCTTGTGCTGACACACGGTGTCCGAGAAATCCTATCTCTTCCTTCCAGAATCGGCATTTACTAAACTTAGCAAATAACCTTTGGTTCCTCAAACGCTCTAAGACCTTTCGAAGATGCTCTTCAGGTTCTTCTTTACTTCGGGAATATATGAGAATGTCATCTATAAAGATTATCACGAACCTATCGAGATAATACCGGAATACCTCGTTCATGAGTCGCATGAATGTCGCCGGGGCGTTGGTGAGTCCAAACGGCATCACGACGAACTCATATTGCCCATATTTTGTCCGAAACGCCATCTTCATGACGTCTGTCTCCAAAATCGGGATTTGATGATATCCAGAGGCTAAGTCGATCTTGGAAAACCACCTAGCCCCTCGCAGTTGATCCAACAATTCATCAATTCTTGGTAACGGATACCTATCCTTGATCGTGAGATTGTTGATTCCTCGATAATCAATACATAATCTCATGCTTCCGTCCTTCTTCTTCACAAACAATACCGAGGCTCCCCAAGGTGAAGAACTTGGTCGGACAAATCCCTTGTCCAACAAATCCTCCAACTGTTGCTTTAACTCTGAAAGTTCAGCTGGGGCCATTCTATAAGGTGCTTTTGCTATTGGTGCCGCTCCTGGCTCAAGGTTGATTGTGAAGGGATTGTTCCTAGGCGGAGGAAATCCTTCCAACGGCTCAAAGACATCCAAAAATCCTCGCACAACGGGAATGTCTTCAACCTTTAGTTCCTTCTCCATGTCATTTCCAACAATGGTCAGGGTAACCAAGTACACTTCTCTTTCGTTTAACTCCTTCTCTATTCTCAGAGCCGATACAAATGATACAAACGAACTTGGGTTGATCCCATGGTATACTACCAACGGTTGGTTCCTTCCTTCAAACGTAACTTTACCTCTCCCACAGTCCAAGTGAGCTTGGTAACGCGACAGCCAATCCATCCAGAGAATGACTTCGTACCGTTATAAAGGGACTACTAGGAGGTTAGCCACAAAGATCTTCCCTAGAATCTCTATGGGTATTCCTACTACTAAGCTTTCGGCTTTAAGGGTCTGGTTTCCTGGGGTTCACACATAAACATTTACCCTTTCAACCACAAACGTTCCCTCAAACCTAGAGGCAACCTCGGGAGTTACATAACTATTGGTCGCCCCTGAGTCAAACAATACGTGTGTGGGGCTTCCACCAACACGCAAGGTTCCTGCTCACCCATTCCATGCATGCATAATACTATCTAGTAAACATGCAAGCAATAACACACAAAAACACTGAAAACAAGAAGTTAAAACCCAAGCGTACCTGTTATTGGACCCTTCGAAGGTCCTGCTTGCTCGGTTTTACTTAAATCTAAAGCATTAACTCTGGCCCCCGTGTCCTGCCTCTTAGACGTGGACTCATTAGCTGGACGGCTCGGCGGTGGGTGATTGACTGCCTTGCATGGTCTTTCCGGGTTTTTGGGATCTTTAGTCGGACACTCATTCGCATAATGCCCCTTCTCCTGGCATGAATATCACGTAAAATTCGGATGCGCATGTGGTCGTTTTGATGGCAACCCACTTAGACAATTCCGTGCAAAGTGTCCAGGTTGGTTACATGTGAAACACAAAGATTTAGACTCCCTTTTTCCTCCCTTCTGTTCATCCTCTCGATTCCCTTGACCCCTTGACCGGTTCCTGGGCTGTCCTTGCCCACCAAATTGTTTCAGTTTCGGTACTTGACTTAATTCTGCACTACCTGCTTCCATTTTTTCATCCTTTAGTCCTTCTTCCACATTCACAGCTCTTTCCACCATCTCATAATAGTTTCGAAACTCAACTACTTGAAGTCGACTACGAATTTGCGCTCGCAGTCCTCGAAGAAACTTTCGGATCACGATAAGTTCATCTCCTTGTCCATAGTTAGTGTACTTTCTCAGCCGTGCAAACTCAACTTCATAGGCTCGAACGCTTCTCCCTTCTTGCCTCAAGGCTAGAAACTGGTTCTCTAGGCGATCTCTTTCCTCTGGTGGAAAATATTTGCTCTCAAACTCTCGACGAAAATCCAACCACGTAGGTACTTCAAAGAACTTCCTCTCCACATTTGCCCACCAACTTAGAGCGTCCTTCTCTAAGTAGTGAGCATCGATCTCCTTCTTGTAACTTTCCGGACATCGAGTTGCGGCAAAATTTCTTTCCATGTTCTGGAGCCAAACATCTGCTTGATATGGGTTTGCACTTCTGTGAAACTTTGTTGTGCCCATATTCTTCATTATCATTACCATCTTCAGGAAATCTGGAGGTGGTGTTGATCCCAACTGTGCGTTAGCTATAGCCTGTTGTTGCTGCTTCATTTGTTCCATCATATCAAAGAGTAATCTCATCGTTGGGCCAGTCTCCTGCGTTGTTGGCCCTGGTTGCTGTTCCGGTACAACTCTTGGTGAGTTTCGCCTTGGATACATATGTCGAGGATTCCGATCCTCCTGTGATCCTTCCATATTTCGAAATCTAGTCCTCGACTCTCGTGGTGCATAATCTGGACTATCATATTCTTCAGAAATAGCCATTGCCCTTGCTAGTGAGACTTCACCAGGCTCTTGACACTCTTCCTGCCTTATTTCATTACCTCACCTTCCGGTCAAGGATCCCATCGAGAGAGACAAATTAATCTAATTTCGTCGCTCCTTACTCTACTTCCCTCGCAGTAGCCGATCTATCCGAATTAACATCATCTGAACACCTAATGTTCTCGTTCTCGTAACCAGGCAGCAATCCACACGACCGGCCTCCATTTTCTCCTTGTCCTGACATACTGCATCAAAAACATGGTAAATCATAAACCCATCTACCTAATAGCATTTGACGACCAGCTTAACCTAATTGCCTTTTTGCGACCATTTTGACTCGATAAAACGTTTGAAAAAGCGTATGTTCCCATGAGCGTAACACGCTCTGATACCAAACTTGTAACGCCCCCTTAACCGTTCTATAGCCAGGACGCACGCCTAGACCACAAAGACGAGTCGAAAGTGCTACTTGATGACGCACACAGATGGTTGGCCGAGGTTTTTGAAACGAATTCAATCACCCTGGCCATCCATACCGTGAGGCCATCCCACTCGAACATGGGTCCAGGCTTGCCAACCCTTGCCATGGCCAAGTGTTGGGGCGGTCTGATACTAGGATTTTGCAATACAAGGAGGTATCAATACCCTCTAACCGATGTAGTAAGAGGTTATCGAATCCAATATTGGGAAGTAGTCCTAAACACTAAGAATGCAAGGCACTAAATGAGTTAAGCTAATAAAAGGGGTTTTTGATTAAGTATCAAGTTCAAACAAGTAATAAGAAACTAAGCAAGATGTAAAAGCAATAAGCAAAGCGAATCCTAAGATGGGGTAATCGATATTAGGCAACCAAAGCATGATCCAAGGCATTTATTCACACAAACAAGCTATCCCTTGGTTAATGATCTCTAATCTTGATTAGTCCTCTTTCAATGCACTAATCACTATGTTAATTATTAAATTCATTAGCAAACTCTCATTTGTGAATTATCAATCAACATGCATTGAGAATATAAACTAGATCAACCAAAAATATGCCTTAGACAACTATTCTCATAGGCTAAGAACATAAATTCTTTGAATAATTGATCAAGGCATTTCATCAAACACTTGGTGTGCATGAAATGCCTATGATCTAAATCCAATCTCTCAAGCTAGATTTAGCATTTAAGAACATTAAACAAAGAAGGATAATAGATAATCTAATCCTAAACATCTTATATCATGCCTTGAATCACCTAAATCTAACCCATCTCAAGATCCTAAAATGACTACTCAAGACCCATAAAGAACCCCTCTAAATCAATTTTGATAAGAGAAAAATTCATGGATGGATCTTGGATAATCAACAAGAAAAGAAGATAGGAAGGAGAGATTCAATGAAAACAACTACTAGATTGTATAAAAATAGAAGATCTCTCTTACAAAAATCTAAGAACTCTCTCTAAGGAGAAAATGGTTTTTAGACCAAAAAGAGGATAGATCTGAAAAAATGGGTCTCAACAATATTTAAAAGTGTTTTCTTGAGCTGGGTCGGACCGGGTCAACCCGGGACAAACCGGGTAATGACCCGGCCGAAACTTGGATACGTTTTCAGTGAATCGGCCATATCTCCTGCACCTGACATCCGAATGACCTGAATCTAAGTCCTGTAGATAGCTAGCTCGTCCCTCTACAACTCTTATGAAGACCGTTTGAGTTGATTCATATCGGAAGGCCTTCGTTTTTCCGGTTATTTGGACGGTTTCATCTTCTCTCGGCCAGACGGACATACCTTCAGTAAATCCGTCTTATCTCCTTATCCATACGTCCAAATAACCCGATTCAAACTCCTGTGTAAATCTGATTCACTCCTATACAACTTTTGTGAAGACCACCGAGGCTAATTCGGAGTGGAGGCCCTTAAATACCGACGTCACTCCTCGGTACCACACGTCGGTGCTAAGGAATTTTCCCTCTGTTTCCACACCGAGCAGTTGCATCCAGGGGCGGATCCAGAAATTTTTTTAGTATGTGGCACAATATTATAAAATAATTTTTATTGAAAGAAAAAATAAGTCATTATTTTTGGAATGACTAAAAAAAAAATTGTATGATAATTAAAAAAAATCATACAATTATCCTACATTCCTCCGTATTCTTAAAACCCTTTTTCACTTTTCATCATTTGCACAATATTATTTCAAGTTAAATTCTTTTAATGGCAAAAATTATAAAAAACGAATTTTTATGGTTGTAGAACTCTTAAGTTATACAATAATTTACATTGGGTTACATCATGTGTTCCTCCAATTTGAATAAAACATTATTTTCATGTTAAATAATTATTGTCGCGAAATCAGCCAAACTGTTAAAAACCAATCATATTACTTTTTTTTGTTTTTTGTTAAAGGTCAGATTACTTATTCCTCAAATATTATACTACCCTATTAAAATCCAGCTAACAACTAAAACATAATTAAATTATAACTGGGCTTAATATCACAAAGTGACCCATATATTTATTTGGAGAGTCGGTGATGGAGTTCCACTTTAGGTAATATTTTTTTTTTCCAAATCAGTATGTGGCACGTGCCACATATGTCAGAACGTAGATCCTACCCTGGTTGCACCGACCATTGACCTCGGTATTGAAGAAACCGTCTCGGCCATGTGGACCTATCTCTGGTAAATCAGCCATATCTCTCAAACCACACGTCCGAATGACCTGATTCCAACTCCTATGGTTAGAGGACTCATCGGGATACAACTCTCATGAAGACTCCAAGAGCTGGATCAAATCGGATCGCCTTTGTCTGATCGGTTCTTTGAGACGTTCCGGATGGTTCTTCTCTAGTCTTTAAGCACTAAATCTCCAAACGCCACAAAGTGTTTCCAAACACCTAGAAAACTGCTCAAAAACATGCAAAAGACTCACTAGGACCTTATGCAGCTCCTAATACTCTAAATGGGACAAAACAAGTATGAAATGCCATGAAGATCGAAGTAAATGATCTAAAATCTACATGATATGCATGCTTAAACTATGCAAATTATGGACACATCAATTCCCCCAAACTTAAACCTTTGCTTGTCCTCAAGAAAACAAGATCAAGAATGAGAGATGCAATGCAATGCAAGTGGAACTCGAACCTATAAGAAGCATAAGACACAATCGCACTCAACGTCCAAGTTACTAGTTCTAGGATGCACCAAAGTTGTCAACTCAAAAGGAGTTAGCCATTTCCTTCACTACATGCAACAAAGCCAAACTTCAACCTAGACAAACCATCCTATTCTCTAGCCTCTTAACATTGATTAATGGTTTTATCCGTGAATTGTGCTTATGCAAAATTAGATGAAACCGCTTGCTAAAGGACCGGTTATGAGATGAAGGTGATCTCATCGATATGCAAGGGTAAATAAACACAAAGATCTCTCAATGAACGAGCAAACTTTAACAAAATGCTAAAGGTAAAAGGCAACCTATGCATACAAGGAAAAACTCTCGTCTACCCCGAATGCCTAGAGTGTCACTAACCTTAGCCCAATCTAAACCGTCCTTGCCCGATCCTAAGCTACCCTTTTTTTATCCCAAGGCACTTAGCCTTCTTAGACCCTTACGCTCTTCTTTGCTTTCCTTTTTCGCCTTCTTCCTCATTAAGGGGTTTGCTTCTTCATTTTGGCTATGGTTGATGCTCCTTTTCGTTTTTACTTAGCTCTTTTCTTTTTCTTCTTTTTGGTTCATGCCTCTTCTTTTCTTTGTAGCTTGGCCTTTTTGGCCTTCTTTTCTTCTTTGTCTCTTGAGGCTTTTCTTAGTTACTTAGAGCTTGTTGTTAATCACACTTACACCAACCATACCATTCATTTTGTACTCCCCTCTTCATCGTCCTTCGTTCCTTCTTTCATTCCACCATAATCATCAAAGATCAAGCCATTCCCCTAAATATTTCTAACCTTTTCCCATTCTCAAACTTTAAGAACCGCCACCTATCTAACCTAGTTCTAGATTAGCTCCTTGATGTTGGAACTAGGTCTACACAAGAGTGCTTCCTTGTCGCCCTAAACCTAACACGTTTTGTCAAGTTTACTCCAAAAAGACCTCACAAGACACACACAAAATATTAGGGGCTAGAAAGGAGGTAATTGGCATGGTGGGGAAACCAATCCAAGAAGAGACCCAAAACAAAATATAATATGCTAAGACTTTAAAAAGGGAAGAGATACTTACATGGAGGAGTGCTACTATGTGAATGGAGAGCATGGAGGGCTTTTCCCGACATCAAACACCCTTGACACCGTTCCGTGACCTTGCTAACAATCGAGAACCTTGCAACCACTCAACAAAACAATCAATGCCCAAGACACACGAAATTAAACTAGAAAGCAAAATAATATATACAAGGATAAACATGGGAATGTCTCCCAAGTGCATTTTGTTTTACGTCGCTAAGTTTGACGCTGGTTACCCTTTTAGGCGGGTGAGGGAGGAGTGTGAGCACTCCAAGGCGGATCTTTAAGCTCGAGCTTGAGCACCTTCCTCATTACCTCTTCAAGACCGGCTTCTCCTTTTGCTTTGAGCACGGGAGTGAGGATTGCCTTGGCCGAGGCAAAGGGCTTGGATCGGCCTTTGCATTTGATCTTGTACTCAATCACTCCATCCTTGTCCTTCCAAGGAGTGAGAGTCATCATTGAAGGTTGGCTCGGCTCGGATTTAAACCCATGATGCTTACTCGATCCGTTTCGCATCGTAGCCTTGGCTTTTGTCTTCTTCTTTGCGCCCTTGCTACCCTCAACGTCCTGGGATCGGTTCCAAACGAGTGATCATGTCAACTTCCGAAGCTTCCTTGTCATTACCATAACCCAAATCTTTTCTCTCAAGAGACTTCTCTTCCTCTTCATAGACCTTTGGTGGTGGAGCGTCTTCAACCATATCACATCTACCCACATATAATATTTCTTCTTCTTGAGACTCATCATCCTTCATGGTGATTGTACCACAAAGTTTATTGGAAGAAATCCTCATTGGGTAGTACACTTTATCATCCACATTCAAGAGAACTACCCTTTGCTCTTTGAAGTTCATGCTAGCACCGGTAGTGAGGAGGAACGGTGTTCCAAGGAGAAGAGGGAGTTTGTTGGTCTTTCTCATCTCCATGACCACAAATTCGGTTGGGACTATGCAATTCCCTACCTTGAGTGAGTAGTTTTCAAGAAGACCCAATGGCTTTCTCGAAGAAGCATCTCCAAAGGTGATAAGTGAGGGTCCTTATCCCTAGACGTTTGAGCATCTCATTGGACATAACGTTCACACTTGACCCGGAATCACACAAAGCATCCTCAATCTCCAAATCTCCAAGAGAGCAAGTTATAGAGAATTTACCGGGATTACCTAGCTTGGGGAAAGACTTAGGCTCGATCCTAGTTGAGCTTGGTGAATCAATGCAAGCAACAATACCTCTTGGTTCTTGAACCATGGTCACGTCCTCATCTTTATCAAGGGTCACTCCCCCACCTTGTTCCTCAATGTCCTCATTGAGCTTCAAGGGAGCTTGAGATCCATAGAGTAGAAGCTCAATCTCATTAGTGGCGGCTTCATGATCTTCAATGGGACGTGACTCCTTTGAGAAGATGGCATTGCAATACTCCTTTGCTTTCCCATTTGAAGAGCTTTGTTGTACTTTGTCTCCATTGTTTCCATTGGTCTCCATTTCTTGCACTTTGGAACTCAATGCCTCAAGCTTCTTGTGGAGATCATTGTATGAGCAAGCTACCTTGGTATTTATTTCCTCCATCTTCTTGCTTATATCCAATGCTCCACTTGCTTGGCCTTGGAGAAGTTGTTGAAGAACATTTTTCACATCAAGGTCTTGAGCCATGGAGTTAGTGCCTTGAGATTTTGGGACAAAGATTTGGTGATAACCACCTTGGTTTGGTTGGAGGTTGAGTTTGGGAGCATAGCTTTGTTCATGATTAAGAGGGAATTGACCTTGGTTGCCATAATTGTTGTTGAAACCTCTTTGGTATCCACCATTGTTCCCAACGTAATGCACTTCTTCGGTGTTGCTCAAATCCACCATTTCTTCACCAACAAAGTGGACCGGTTTAGTGGAAGCATTGAGAAGCTTGTCAATCATCTTGGCTTGCTTATCCAACTTCTCATTGAGAGCCATCATGGCTTTGGTTCGTTGTTGTTCCTCAAAATCACTTGTGCTTCTTGTAGACCGGTCGTACTCATCACCATATGTACCATCACTCAATGCAAGGTTCTCTACTAACTCCATCGCTTCATTCACTTCTTTGCCCAAGAAGCAAGAAAACCTTCCTGCCTCTTTACAGCTGCTGCTGTTTGAGCAACCTGAGTTTCCAGCTTCCTCTAGGAGAGACTGATGGCTTCGATCTTCCCATTCAGATCCATGTACAACGAGTCAAACTTCCCATTGAAATCCACTTGCAGTTTTTGCTGTCCCTGAAGAATCTGCTCAAGCATGGATTCCATCTTATTATCCGTAGACTTTGGAGAGATGGGCTGGTACGAAGAATTCCCGTAATTGCGAGTGTTGTTGCTGAAGTTCCGGTTGTTGTTGTACCCAAATTGCTGACCCTGAAATCCAGAACCACCAACATAGTTACAATCCTCTGCTTCAGTTCCACCGATATTATCGACTCCGTCAGCAAAGTGCACAGTCTTCTTCGACTTCCCAAGCAAAATATCCAGCTTCGCTTGAACTTCAGCAATCTGAGACCCATCAATTCCTGCAACTTGCTTCTTCCTCTCGAAATCAGCATTCTTGGTGCTATTGCTAGACGCCAAGTTCTTAATTAGCACAACTGCATCATATGGATACATGGTGTTGAAGTTCCCATTACTCGCAGTATCCAAAGCCATTTGGTACCTCCAATCGATCCCTCTGTAGAAGGTACCCAGCAGCTGAACCTGATTGAACCCATGGTGCGGACAATCTCTCTGATATGATTTGAAGCGAATCCAAGCAGCCTTGAGTCCCTCTGTTAGACCTTGAGAAAATTGAGAAATTTTGTTCCTGAGCTCTTCGGATCTCGCATCATCATAGAAATTGCACAGGAATACATTCTTCGTCTCATCCCATGTAATTAGCGAACCAGGAGCCAACTGTTTCAGCCAATAAGCAGCATCTCCACTAAGAGAGTATGGGAAGAGTTTGCAGAATAGGAACTCGTTGGGCACTCCATTGTACTTCATCCCATTGACCAAATCTTCGAACCTCTCGATATGATCCATGGGATGCTCATGAGGTGAACCATGGAAAGGACTCTGACTCACGAGAGCATAGTACGCAGGCTTCAGCTCGAAGTCGTTCCTCTGTAAAGTTGGGATGCGAATCGTAGATCGATTGGCATAGAACTGATCAGGTCTGTTATGCTCGCCAAGTGTCCTAATTGATCACCTGCAGCATTCCCAACGTTGGCGCGTCCAGCTGGCGCGACAATCTCAATAACAACAGCAGGAGGGACAACGATGTTTCCAGCTTCATCAAGTCGTTGCCCTCTCTCATTGCACACATGACCCTCTTGGTCTCTCAGAACTCCAGCTTCATCAGCTCTTAAAACCACTGGGTTGTTCATCCCTGATGTTTGCTTTGTCTTTCTGTTTGTGCGTTCCACAAGCGCTAGCTGTTCCAGTGACAGTTCAACTAGCTGAGTGCTCTTGGTGCTCCTGGTTTCACGAACAGGCATACACCTGCAAACAAAACACTAGACAAGGCACATAAGTAACCAAAAAAATACGTTGAGTATCGATCGATACCAAGTGGTGTCGATCGATATAAAAAAAAAAATCGCCTGAGTATCGACCGATACTAGTGAGTATCGATCGATACTGACGGACTTAGTCGAAACTCGACAGCTAAAATCCAAAGGCGAAATTGAGTCCCCGGCAACGACGCCAAATTTGATATGCTCAAATTAATACCCTAACAGTACTAAAGCAATAGTTTTAATATAGTTAGGGGTCAAACCACAAAGACTCACGGAGATCACTCAATAGATTGTATAGTGTCAAATCAAGCTAAACCAAGAGATGTAATTGAAAGCAGTGCAGAAATTAAAAGTGTTGTAATTCAATTGGAGAAAGATAGGCTCAGGGTGTTTCTCAGGAAATCAATGAATGCAGACTAACTAACTAACGGAATTCAGATTTAGCGCAGTTCTTGAACTCAAATCACTAAAGTATAATTAACCAACTGTCATTGCGAGAATTATGTAAATCTAAATCCTATGAATTTCAAATCTCTTTGCGAATCGTAAAGTCTAAATCAGCTTTAATATCAGGTTTGATATGTACACAAATCAATTAAACCAAATCTCTTTGCGAATAATCAATTTGCTCACCTAAGGTTCTATCAGGTAATTAATCGCACTGTCGTGCCTAATCAATTATCCTAAGATCTAAGTTCCAGATTCGTCAACCTAGAATTAGCTTTGAGAACAACCTATGCTGAAGAACTAATTCAGATGGTGAATGCTAAACAGATAATCAACCTAGCATTCAAAGAAATCCTTTATGAGAAAACCCTAAACCTAAAGTGGATTTACTCAGACATGGAGAATGAAACAATCAACATAACTGAATAAATCATCAAATAAATAATCAGAAAGGTTTTGAGATCTGATCTCGGACGAAGGAGATTCAGACTTGTCTCTCTCAAACCAAAGTAAAGCATACAAAATAAAGCATAGCCATTAAAGTGGCTGAAAAACCTAATTATATAGCTAAAACACGTTCTGGCCCATCTTGTAAATATTAAAGTCTTCTGGGCCAATTCTGCAATTTTTCAACTCTTCAATAAGTCGTGATCCTTCTGTTTCCTCGATGGGTATCGATCGATACTAGGCAGTATCGATCGATACTCAGGTGATTTTGATGTCTCAGCTACGCGGATCTCTGCTTCGCTCCAGAATGTTCCAGAAAGCTCCAATACCTCCAATTATGCTCCAAACGTGCTATAACCTGTAAAAGACTCTAAAAGACTACAAAACACTAGAAAGACTCTATAAAAATGACTTATATCATGGCCTAAAAGGGGTAAAAACCATGATATATCAACTCCCCCAGACTTAGCCTTTGCTTGCCCTCAAGCAAATAGAAGACTAAACCAGAGAAAGAGGTTTGAAAACATAGAGACTCACATGTTCATTAACCATCGAAATGACCCTCTTCCCAAGTACCCAAGTATCACCTAACCAGTTTTCGATCTAACCACCATGTACTTCTCCGTAGACATTCACAGCTTTTCCAGACTCCACACATTATCCCACAGCATTGTTCAAATAAAGCCCTCATCGCCAGATTCATCGCTGCAGCTAATGTTCAAGAACCTTCTAGATTCTTTAGATAACAATATCATGACAAGGAACCACCCTTTTTCACATTTTTTGTATCAATTTCTCTCCCCCAGACTTATTTCTTATTATGTTCCTTGCATTTACATATTAAGGTTTGAGACACGAGTATTGATGGTGTTAGCCACCGAATCCCCGGTTCTTCCCTCATAAGTAATCAAAGGTGTAGGCGAATAATGGTGTCACAGAAAATTTTCCTAACCTCGCTTTCACCTTTGTGTGATCATCTCCTCTGAAGTAGAATAATGGGATCCTTGGAAACTTTCCTAGCCCTCTACTCAAAAGAAAATCATTTCATCTTTTATGCTCGTATTTATCAACTTATAACAGGGGAGAGAGATACTATTACTCTAAACACATGGGTTCCTTTATCAGATATGAATAATGAATCAAGCTCTATGAACACTAACCGCATCGATGAAGTGCAGAAATTTGGCTCAGGCTTCAGAAGAACTCTGCTGGAGACATGGATGTTTTCTAGTCAACTGGTCAGTCCTTGGATTTTTCATTAGTCGATCTAGAACTGATCCTGTAACACTGTGCACTCAAAAATAAAATCAAATCAATAGGTTCAAGCACAAGATCATTATCTCCAACAAGTTTTGACTCAATAAAACAATTTTGACTCGATAAAACGACTGACTCTAAGAAAAACAAACACAATGTCAGCAGACACCTCCCCCAGACTTGAACAACACTGTCCCCAGTGTTATTTAGCCTAGAGTCAGTGAAAGAAAACAAAAGAACAGAATAAAATTGGGAAAAACAAGAAGTTACATTGCTGGAACATTGAGTATCGATCGACACACAGCCTGGTATCGATCGATACCAGACTTAAATTGACATGAACCTTTCTCAATCGCGTAAGTGATATATCATGGTTTTTACCCTATTTAAGCCATGATATAAGTCCTTTTTATAGAGTCTTTATAGTATTTTGGAGTTTTTTAGAGTCCTTTACAGGTTTTAGCACATTTGGAGTATTCTTGGAGATATTGGAGTTTATGGAGCATTCTGGAGCGAAACTGAAGTCTGATGACTAAGTGCCCGATCTGAGCAACAAGCATCGATCGATACCCCCTGGTATCGATCGACACTCATCGAGAATTCATGGGCCGTGACTTTTCCTAAGACTTGAAGGATTGCAAAAGTGCCCAGAAGACTTTGATATTTGCAAGAAGACCCCAAAACGTGTTTAGTCTATATAATTAGGTTTTCAGCCATCTGTTTAGGCTATGCTTTATTTGTTTTGATTTTAAGAGAGAACTTGGTGAGAAGAGAGACAAGTCTGAATTTCTCTTCGTCCGAGATTCAGATCTCAAACATCTTGTTACTCTTTCTTATTTTATTGAGTATTTATTCAGTCATGTTTATTAATTCAATTTCCATATCTGAGTAGATCACCTGTTAGGCTTAGGGTTTTCTCATAGGGATTTCTTTGAATGCTAGGTTGATTATCTGTTAGGATTCACTATCTGAATTAGTTCTTCACCTTAGGTTGTTCTCAAAGCTAATTATAGATTGATCACCTAGAACTTAGATCTTAGGATAATTGATTAGGCACGAGAGTGCGATTAATTACCTGATAGAACTTAGGTGAGCAAATTAATTATTCGCAAAGAGATTTGGTTTAATTAATTTGTGAACATATCAAACATGAACTTTAAAGCTGATTTAGACTTTAGGATTCGCAAAGAGATTTAGAATTCCTAGGATTTAGATTTAGATAGTTTTCGCAACGAGAGTTGGTTAATTATATTTTAGTGATTTGAGTTCTAGAACCGTGCTAAATCTGAATCATGTTAGTTAATTTAGCTGCATTCATTGATTTCCTGAGAAATACCCTGAACCTATATTCCTCCAACTGAATTTACAACGCTTTTTACTTGCAATCTTGTTTTTAATTACATCCATTGATTTAGCGTGTTTCGAATCTATATAATCTATTGTGTGAAACATTGAGTTCTTGTGTTCGACCCATGATTTACTGCATCAACTGTTTTAGTACTATTTAGGGTATTAAATTGAGCATATCAATGTTGGCGCCGTTGCCGGGGACTCAATTCGCCATTAGATTTTAGCTAAGAAATTCGTCTAAATCGCCCGAGTATCGATCGATACCCTTGAGTATCGGTCGATACCCGTCGTCAATTTTAGTAACTTAATTACGCTCTTTACTTCTGTTTTCAGGTGCATGCCTAATCGAGAAACCAGAAGCAAAAAGAGCACTCCGCTAGTTGATCTATCACTGGAACAGCTAGCACACGTGGAACGCACAAACAGGAAAGCAAAAAAATCAGCTAAGATGAACAACAATCAAGTTGGGTTAGTTCGTGATGCAGCTGGTGCTTACAGAGACCAAGAGGGTCGGTTGTGCAATAAGCAAGGACAACGTCTGGACGGAGAGAGGATCGTCATTCCACCTGCTCCTGTTGTCGCTGAGAATGCCGCTGGGGACGCGAGGAATGCTGTGGTTAATCGTGGAAGAACGATTGGTGAGTACAACAGGCCAGATCAGTTTTTCGCCAATCGGTCAGCGATTCGTCCTCCTGCGTATGAGAGGAATGACTTTGAGCTGAAACCTGCTTACTACACTCTAGTAGGACAACATCTCTTCCATGGTCTTCCTCATGAACATCCAATGGACCATGTAGAGAAGTTCGGGGACTTGGTCACTAGCATTAAGAGCAATGGAGTGTCCTACGACTACCTCTTCTGCAAGCTCTTCCCCTACTCTCTAGGTGGAGATGCTACTTACTGGCTGAGGCAGCTACCTGCTGGATCGCTGACTAATTGGGAGGACACTAAGAGGGCCTTCCTGATTAACTTCTATGATGATGGACGATATGAAGATCTGAGAAATAAAATCTCCACCTTTTCTCAAGGACCTACTGAGGCGTTCAAGGCTGCTTGGACAAGATTCAGATCGTACCAGAGAGATTGTCCACATCACGGATACTCTGATGTGCAGCTGCTGGGTATCTTCTTTAGAGGAGTAGATTGAAGGTATCAGATGGGCTTGGACGCTTCAAGCAATGGTAATTTCAACACCAGGTATCCTGAGGACGCTTATGTGTTGATTGAGAACTTTGCATCTAGCAGCAGCACAAAGAGTGCAGATTTCGAGCGCAAGAAGCTGGCTAGTAATCATGATGGGTCACAGATCGCTGAAGTTAAGGCTCAGCTGGATTCTATGCACAGTCTTCTGCTGGGAAAGACAACAAAGGCCGTTCATTTTGCTGAAGATGTTGAGGTGTTCAACGAGGGTGAAGCAGAAGATGTCAACTACATTGGTGGTTCTGGTTTTCAGGGACAGAGGAACCAATTCAACAACAATCGGAGCTTCAACAACAACTTCCAGCAAGGAGGATTCAACCAGAAACCTTCCCAGAACAGCGGTTACACCAGGAACTACGGAAGTCCTTCTTACGAGCCTGTGACTGCTAAGACATCAGAGAACAAGATTGAGGCCATGCTTGAAACACTTGTTCAAGGACAGCAGCAGATCACAGTGACCTTCAATGGTAAAATGGACGCCATGTACAAAGATCTGAGTGGAAGGATCGATGCTCTTGGTATTGGTCAGAGGAAGTTGGAAACCCAAGTAGCTCAAACTTTAGAAGGTTCGAGAAGACAAGAAGGTTTTATTCCTGGAAAAGGAGAGAACCCAATGGCACACATCAATGCCATTACCTTGAGAAGTGGTAAGGAGGTCACTTCAGGAGCAAGAGTGGACCAAACAGCTGGAAATCTCGAGATGTCTGACGATGAAGACGCTGAAATCGCCAGAGCATCGATCGACACTACCCAGCATCGATCGACACAGATCAGAATTCTCACACGGGAAAACTCAAAATCCTGTGTATCGATCGATACCCCCCCTGTATCGATCGATACCGAACCTGAAGACGATGCAGTAGTTGAGGTTGCGAAGGAGAAGCCTAAAGCAGTACCAGAGAGGGTCTACATACCGAGGATACCCTATCCCAGAGCTCTTGGGAAGACTAAGAAGGAGATAAAGGACACTAAATGCAAGGAAATTTTAGACAAGCTGGTTGTTGAACTTCCTTTCATCGATGCTATCAAAAATTCTGCAGCCTTCAGGAGATATGTCAAGAAGATGGTGTCCAGCAATGTGAACCTTGAAGACGGTTGTCTGATGATCACTCATGAGTGCAGTGCAATCCTAAACAACAGGATCCCAACGAAACTACCAGACCCAGGGAGCTTTGTCTTGGATTGCACAATCGCTACTGACAGGTTTGAGCGCTCTCTTTGTGACCTTGGCTCGAGTGTCAACCTCATGCCATACTCGGTTGCTAAGAGAATGGGAATGACAGATTTCACTTCTACAAGAATCTCGCTGATACTCGCTGATCGTTCAGTTAGACTTCCGGAAGGATTGCTCGAGGATGTTCCTATTATGATTGGGAATTGTTTAATCCCAACTGATTTCATCGTCTTGGAGTATGATTCGGAACCCAGAGATCCTCTCATCTTGGGAAGGCCATTCCTAGCAACAGCTGGTGCTCTGATTGATTGCAGGAATGGGAAGATATCTCTTAACATTGGTGAGTTGGTCATGACTTTTAACATGGAAAAGATGATGAAGAGACCAACCATCGATGGACAGACTTTCTTCGTTGACACGTTCTGTGATATTGCTGAGGAGTACTTCTTGGAGATGCATCCTGAGGACCCATTGGAGAGGGCATTGGTCTGTTCAGCTGAGTCAGAGGTTAATTCGAATGATGCTGCTGCTGAATACGGGAAGATGCTCGATTCAGCACTGCCAGTATCGATCGATACCCACCTGGTATCGATCGATACCCACCTGGTATCGATCGATACCCTGCGGCCAGAAAGAATCTTGGCCGAAATAACTAAGCAAGCTGCTGGGCTTGGAGATTGGAGCGAGGAGAAAGCTCATAAAGTGGAACTCAAACCACTTCCTGCGAATCTGAGGTATGGTTTTCTTGGTCCTAATTCCACGTTCGCAGTAATCATTAATGCTTCTTTGAACAACGCAGAGGTCACCTTACTGCTAAGCAAGCTGCGCAAGTATCGCAAAGCTCTTGGCTATTCTCTTGATGATATTTCAGGTATATCACCGGACCTGTGCATGCATAGGATTCATCTTGAGGACGAGTCAAAGGCTTCAATCGAGCATCAAAGGAGGCTGAATCCGAACCTGAAGGAGGTGGTTAAGAAAGAGGTCATGAAACTCTTGGATGCAGGAGTTATCTATGCCATCTCAGATAGCTCTTGGGTCAGTCCAGTGCACGTTGTTCCTAAGAAAGGAGGGATAACCGTGGTGAAGAATGACAAGGATGAGATGATTCCTACAAGGACTATCACTGGACATCGAATGTGCATTGACTACAGGAAGTTGAATGCAGCTACACGGAAAGATCACTTCCCATTGCCATTCATTGACCAGATGCTGGAAAGATTGGCTAGCCATCCGTACTACTGTTTCCTTGATGGATATTCAGGTTTCTTCCAGATTCCTATCCATCCAGATGACCAAGGGAAGACCACTTTCACCTGTCCCTATGGCACGTTCGCGTACAGGAGAATGCCATTTGGATTGTGCAACGCTCTAGCCACTTTTCAGAGGTGCATGATGTCTATCTTCACAGACATGATTGAAGATTTCATGGAGGTGTTCATGGATGACTTCTATGTTTACGGACCATCGTTCAAAGACTGTTTGGATAATCTGTGCAAGGTGCTACAGAGATGTGAAGAGAAACACATCTTATGGTTTCAGGATGGCATCGTACTTGGGCACAAGGTCTCTGAAGCTGGGATCGAAGTTGACAAAGCCAAGATTCATGTCATGACAAGTCTCCAACCACCGACTTCTGTGAAGGATATTCGGAGTTTCCTTGGTCATGCTGGATTTTACAGGAGGTTTATCAAGGATTTCTCCAAGATAGCATGCCCACTCACTACTTTGCTGTGCAAGGAGATCAAATTTGATTTCACACCTGATTGTCTTGCAGCCTTTGATTGGACTCTGCCTTTTGAGATCATGTGCGATGCCAGTGACTTTGCTGTTGGGTCGGTTCTAGGTCAGAGGAAAGACAGGAAGCTGCACGTCATCTACTATGCCAGCAGGACTTTGGATGATGCTCAGAGGAATTACAGCACCACAGAGAAGGAACTACTTGCAGTTGTCTTCTCCTTTGAGAAATTCCGATCCTACTTGATTGGGAGCAAGGTGGTTGTTCATACTGATCATGCTGCTCTCAAGTATCTGATGAATAACAAGGATCTCAAGCCTCGTCTTTGTCGTTGGGTTCTTTTGCTACAAGGATTTGACATCGAGGTTAAAGACAAGAGAGTCATAGAGAACGGAGTCGCTGACCATCTCTCGCGAATGCTGATCGATACAGACGTCCCTATTGATGATCAATTACCTGAGGAAGCCATTTACTTCATTGAAACTGGGTTTCAAATGAATCTCGCAGAGAATCAGCAATTTTCACGAGTTGCAGGTTTCGGTATCGATCGATACCCTGCTGGTATCGGTCGATACCCTCGCGATTCCGAAACTGTGTTCATCGTTGATCATCCTGGTGTTTCTATAAACCATCTCGTTGCTGCAGCCGATTCTGATAGTCCATGGTATGCTGATATTGCCAATTACCTCGCTGCAGATGCAGAGCCAAGACACCTCAAGAAGTATGACAAGAAGAAGTTCATGCGCGACATAAGGAGATTCTTTTGGGATGAACCTTACCTGTACAAGAATTGTTCTGCTGGTATATACAGGAGATGCGTTGCTGAATCAGAGGTTCCAGATGTTTTGTTTCATTGCCATGGATCAGACTATGCTGGACACTTTGCCACTTTCAAGACAGTATCCAAGGCTCTTCAAGCAGGCTTCTGGTGGCCTACCATGTTTAAGGATGCTCATACTTTCGTCTCACAGTGCGATGCTTGTCAAAGGAGAGGGAAAATCAGTAAGAGACATAAGATGCCACAAAATTTCATCCTTGAGGTTGAAGTTTTCGATTGCTGGGGCATCGACTTTATGGGTCCTTTTCCATCTTCACACAAGAAGAATTACATCCTGGTTGCTGTGGACTATGTGTCCAAATGGGTGGAAGCGATAGCTAGTGAGAAAAATGACTCTGTAGTGGTTCTTAAGCTGTTTAAGACCATCATTTTTCCTCGGTTTGGAGTACCTCGAATTGTGATAAGTGATGGTGGCTCTCACTTTATCAACAAAGTTTTCGAGAGGTTGTTGAAGAAGTATGGTGTGAACCATCATGTAGCTACTCCATATCACCCTCAGACAAGTGGGCAAGTCGAGGTCTCCAACAGGCAGATCAAGGAGATTTTGGAGAAGACAGTGAGTGCTTCTAGGAAAGATTGGTCTACAAAGTTGGATGATGCACTTTGGGCATACATGACTGCTTTCAAGACACCGCTGGGCACTACACCTTTCCAAATGCTGTATGGGAAAGCATGTCATCTTCCAGTGGAGATTGAGCATAAGGCTGCATGGGCGACAAAGTTGCTGAACTTCGACATCAAACCTGCTGCTGAGAGGAGATTGATTCAGCTGAACGAGCTGGATGAGATCAGGCACCACGCCTATAAGAACTCGAAGCTGTACAAGGAGAGAACCAAGGCTTATCATGATAAGAACATCATCTCCAGACACTTCGAGCCAAACGACCTGGTACTTCTGTATAACTCTCGTTTGCAATTGTTTCCTGGTAAACTGCGTTCTCGTTGGTTAGGTCCCTTCACAATCAAAGAGGTCAGGCAACATGGTGCTGTAGCGCTGATCAATCGCAAGGGCGAAGAGTTCACTGTCAATGGACAAAGAGTGAAACACTATTGGGCGAAAGCCGAGATTCCAACAGGGCAGATAATGCCTTTGGATGATGCACCAACAGCCTGAATGGCGTTACAGTCAAGCTATTGACGTTAAACGAGCGCTTGGTGGGAGGCAACCCACTGGTGAGTCTGTCTTTGAGTCGTTTTCCTTTTTATTTTCGTTCATTTTGTGTTTGTGTCAGGATAAACAAAGAGCAGACTCGAAATCGCCTTAGTATCGATTGATACCAATGGGGTATTGATCGACACCGATCGCGAATATACGGTTCATCAAGTCGATTTAAGCCTGGTATCGATCGATACCAGGCTGTGTGTCGATCGATACTCGATGTTCCAGCAAGGTAACTTCTGGTTTCTCTTTGTTTCTGATATGCTCAATTTAATACCCTAAAGTACTAAAGCAGTTGTAATAGTCTAGCTAGGGGTCGAACCACAAAGACTCACAGAGATCACACAATAGATTATATAGTATCGAATTACGCTAAGCCAAACAGATGTAATTTAAAGCAATGCAGAAATTAAAAGAGTTGTAAATCAATCAGGAAATATAGGCCCAGGGTTTTTCTCAGGAAATCAATGAATGCAGATAAACTAACTAACAGGATTCAGATTTAGCGCAGTTCTTGAACTCAAATCACTAAAATATAGCTAACCAACTCTCGTTGCGAAAACTATCTAAATCTAAATCCTAGGAATTCCAAATCTCTTTGCGAATCCTAAATTCTAAATCAGCTTTAATATCAGGTTTGATATGTTCACAAATCAATTAAACCAAATCTCTTTGCGAATAATCAATTTGCTCACCTAGGTTCTATCAGGTAATTAATCGCACTCTCGTGCCTAATCAATTATCCTAAGATCTAAGTTC
>PKML01049734.1:537766-647544 GCA_002933935.1 Eutrema yunnanense
GTGCAGGTTCGACTGGGTACTAGCCAGTTCGAACAATTGGGACAATCAAAACATCGCCCTCATCCTCACGTTGGTTAGTTATGCAATAACACCTAGTTAACTGCATAATCCTTACTAACCAATACAATAATATAACGAGTAAAATAAATGTCTCACTATGACAATACTACTCGAAATATTCACCAAACAATACTATGCAAATGCAAGCATAAATTTAACCACGCATAAATTTATGAACCTCCAACATAATTTAAATAAACCTTAATTTAAATCATAATCATGTGCTGCCTCACATGACCAGAACTTACAGATTTTCGGATGAACGTTTAAAGGTTCCCGAAAGCTTTCCCGGCAATCCTAAGGCTCCAACGGTTTTCAGCACTTTCTCTCACTAAGGTTTTAGTGATTTTCGAAAAGGGAATGAATGATTTCAAGGTTGGATCCTAAGGTTTATATAGGGGTTTGACTAAGCACGAGGTGGAACGGCTAGTTCTAAGGCGGCGACATGTGTTTTTCCTAGGACACTAATCCCTCCTTAGCATCCGACACATAGACCCAAGTGCACCAAAACCTGACACCTCAAGCTTGCCATGCACTTGATCTTATCCAAAGCCGTAATTGTGGACTTTTCCTAGCTTATCCAAAAGTTTATCCACATTCATGCTTATCCACAACTCATGCTTATCCACAACTCAAGCTTATCCACAAACCTATCTAGTCCTCGCTCGCATTAGTCCCCTCCCCTCGACCTGTGGTTAAGCCGTCCCCGACCAAAATTAATTTGCACGACCGTTGAGCAATTCCACTCGGCCCAAATATTTCTCTCGACCAAAATGCTTAATTCTTCCTGAATTAATTTTAGGTCGAGACCAGGGTCATTACAGTATCCGTCATCTGTTTGTCAACTTCTTGGGTGACAAGGCTAGTGCGCAATGTGGACTTCTTGTTTCTTGCAGCAAACCAACGCTACATCATTGTTTGGATGAATCGCAGAAGCTCCATAATGGGGGATGATCTACCATTCCTTAAAGCTTTGTTAAGTTGCTCACATGCGTATCTTGTCATCAAATTGTAACGCTGGCCGTGAAAATATGCCCTAGATCAATGCCCGAGTCCAATTTTCTCCAAATACGAAGCACACTGATGGTTTCCGCTTTTTATCTGGTCGAACAACTCTCTGAACCTACCAACACGCCATGCCAATCCAGCTTGACAAACTAGTTTATCTAAGCCTTTACTTTTGAACTTGACAGTAACATTCCTAGACAAGTGGACAATACAAGCTCTGTGATGAGATTTTGGATAAATTCTCCTTTTGGCAGTATATATAGATTGGCAGCGATATGAGATGATGGAGAGGTTGTTACCATCAGGTAATATCCATTCAATTTCTGCAAAAAACCAGGTCCATGAGTCGTCATTCTCACTGTTTAGAACACCAAATGCGAGTGGATAAACTTGGAAATTGGCATCTTGACCGCAAGCAGTTAAAAAGCATCCTCTAAACTTCCCGTAGAGGTGAGTCCCATCTAGGAAAAGTACATGACGAAGCCTCCTAAAGCCAGTGATTAAAGCACCAAATGACAAAAATAGATACTCAAAACTCTGAACCCCAAGGGCCACCGAGAGGATCATTGTATTTGGCTTTAAATACAGAAGATATGACAAGGGATGACACCCTCTTCCTCCAAGTATCCATTGATTCTAAATTGCAAATATGGTTCAAGTTGGCTTGTTTAATATGTAAAAACAAGTGTTACGAACCTCTTTAGCCTTAATGCGCCATTCACAACGATTATCAGGGCATTGCAGAATGAAATAGTTTTTTTTGTGCGAGTCTGCCTATATGAAACCATACTCTTGATTGCCCAAATGGTTAAAGCTATTTGGCAATCTCTTTTGGTGGTGTAAATCTTGCCTTCGTATATCCCTTCGTCGGCCTCATCGATGTCAAGATCAGGGAGATATGTGCTATTGTAGGTTGTGTTGTCAAACAAAGGTGGAATATCAAATTCTTCGTCGTCCACTAATGCAAGAGCTTTGACAGTGGATGGGCTTTGCGGATCCACAGTTGGTGGTACGTGTGGATCTGTTGTAGATGCATGTTGGGGACGATTTAAAATGTTTAACATAACAACATCCGTTGAACGAGGCAATGGTGAGCTTGAAGACGGTTCGCACATAACGTCAGGTGTGTTGGAGCCTCCGCAGCCGGTGTCTAGAGAAGGTTCACAAAACTCGTGATTATACCCTCTAGGAAAGACATCATATACCCGCGGCGTCTTTACGGCATCGTCGTCCGAGTCAGATTCTGAAGCGGCGGTGCGAGTGCTTATGGATCCATCTGGAGCCGTCTATGTGGAAGGGCCCACCGACCCGATTAGATTAAATAACGAAGAATCAGTGGGGACCACCTGGGAGACACTAGGACCAGAAGTTTCAGTGGATTTAGCTTTCACGCTGCTTAGTTATTTCTCGATAAATAAGACGTGGTCTAGCAATACATCATCGGGGAAGAACTGGTTATTAATGTTCGAAGATATATCAGAAGTAGAGGTGTGGGAGAATGTGACAGACGTCGGTGCAGGAGTGGTGAACCCGGAGGGAGGCTGTGAAGGATCTTCTTTTAATGGGGAGGGCATTGGGGCGTAGCTGTTTTTGAGCCAGCGGAAGCAACGTTTAGCATGGGTGCATGCGGCGGACGTGAAAGGGTGGTGAACTAATGCGCTTGGATTTGTATCCGAATCTTCATGTTTTAAATTTATAAACCTAAAAGTTTGCAAGTGCACAGATGTGTGTTGTAGGAGTTAAGGTATCGATCCACATGGAGGGAAATCTGTTCTACGAGACCTTAGAAAGAAAGTTAGTAAGGAAGTCTAAAACAAAAATAAAGTTTATGGTGTGTCACGAAACGAGTGCTAGATATTTAAACTAAATTAAGTGAGAAAATAAGAAAGCAATCAAGTGAAATAAATGAGTAAACAAAGCGAATAATTAAAAGTGAGGTTGTAAACAAATAAACTAAGTGTTGGACAATCGGAAACTCTCTAGGGATCATGGCCTAAAATCATAGGAATTTTTCTAGGGTTTTAATGTGACTTTTGTCGTCTTTTGATTCTTGAACTTGGAACACGGACACTGTGTGTAGTATACTTTTGTACATCCTACACATGGATAACTTATATATTCGACCGGTAGCTTTCGTCTCCGGTCGCACATAAAGTTATGATGATAAGCAAATGTCGTTAACGCTCACAATCCCTCCACAAGTATACTTTCATATCTTTTGACGGTTTTGCCCATCTATCCTATGTCAAGCATATAGATCCAATACTTTCGTAACTCTACAAATACCTAAGTTCAGTTGCAAGGTAGCTAATCAAGCAAGCATGCATTAATAATAAGGATATAACGAAGAACCCTAATCGATATCCTAACCTAAAACCTAATGATAAATCGATCCATGAGAGCCCCTTGAGATCCCTTTGCCCAACAAGAGAACTACTCGGACACGATTAAAGAAAGCAAAGACATGAATAGATAAAGAACAAGAGGTTGGTGAAGAAGCTTCTAGATTCTGAGAACGAAGTCCGGAGAAAACCTCTTCACCAATCTCGAAAGTAAAGAACAAAAGAGCTTAAGAACAAAAATAATGCAATAAGTAAACTAAAGAGAGGCACCACGAGGTCTGCAAAATTATGTATGTAAAACATGTATTTATAGATTTTCAACTATGGCTTTGGTCTTTCTTAGGGTTTCTTTGAAGAGAAAACGAAGTGGGCTTTAAGCGGACTTCGAATGAGCTGATTTTGGGCCATTTTTGGCTGGCCGCGAGTGCGTGAGCTCGACCAGCGGCCAAAGGTAGTTTCGCCACGGCTGGAGAGCCTCTTCACGCGGCCAGGAGTGTCTTCGCCGCTGTCACAAGCTCTGGACCCGCGGTGGATGGCCAATGGGATTCAAACTTCATTTCTTCTCTTGCTTTTTACGCGTGACTGCAAAACATACATTTAGTCAATTGAATGTATCTTGAGATCTAACCGTTAGATATATTGAAACTAAGTGGGTATGAAGGATTGTTCTCCCTTCTATCTTGTGTCCAAATTTGGGCGTGATTAGGCGGTGAAAAGGTCTCCATCGGATGTAGAACTCATGACTGTCCAAAATTGTGTTAAATCTGGTTTTTCTCTAATTTGCGTCGTTTTGCCTAAAGAACCTGGAAAGAGTCTTGAAACTACAAGTATGCAAAAAATACGATAAAAATTTGTAAAAGTGAATGAAACACATATTAAAGTATTCTAAAATAAGCGGTAAAACCGGTAAAAATATGGTGTTATCATGAACAGGGAGACGGCGTCTTCTAAACCAAGATCAAATTTTGAAGGCGTTGCAGAAGCAGTGTAACCAAGACTGGTTCTTTGGCCTTCAATTTGGCGGGGGCGTTTATGGATTTTTTTCAAACTTAACAAACAGGTTTATTGATGGGTTGAGAAAGAAGTGTTTGAAAAAGAAACCTAAAGCCCCATCGTGCGTGAGTAAGAAAGGGGGTGTACGAATACCAGTCGACATTTCGTGGTTGCTCGGCGGCCAGTAGGATAAAGAGGCATAAATTCTCGTAGTTCATGCGGCAAAGAATAGAGCTAAAACGGATTGATGTAGGTCGTTGATGCGAATCGGATTCATCTCCGAAACTTCATGTCTTAAATTTATAAACCTTAAAGCTTGCAAGTGCACAGATGTGCGTTGTAGTACTTGAGGTATCGATCCACAGGGAGAGGAAGCTGTTCTATGAGACCTTAGACAATGTATAGTAAATAAACATAGAACGAATATATTTTTATAGGGTTTTTGTAACTAGAATTGCAAAGAACGAGAAACGGAAAACTTCTACTAATCTAATTTAAGAAAATCGATGGCTACTCTATACTAAGGGAATTTTAACTACTAAACTAATGATAAGAGAAAATAAACATATCCTAAGAAATTCTAAGACTAACCTAATACTTAAGAAAATTGACTACTAACCTAAACCTAATGAAATCGATGACTAAACTACTTCTACGGACTCTATTGCTAAACTACACTACTAAAGACGGTTGTAACTATTCTAAAACTTTGCTGGGTAAAGAGCAATATCTCGGGGTATGCTCGAATCAATCAAACGGCCCCTAGCTCATTAGTAACCGGTGTTTCTAGATTATAACTCCACGAACAGGACATAATAATGATGTAGTCTACTTCCGTACAACCTACGTCCTCCAATCTATTCACTCGATCAGTAGCTTCCGTATGTGGGCGCGCGTAAGATTGTGATATGCTAGTGGGTCCATAGGTTCACGGCACTCCGTAAATATACTTCTGAAATCTTACGACGCGCACGCCTTGTGGATGAACTTTGCAGGTGATTAGATGCAACACTTATGTGGTTCTAAACTCCCCCTACCAGCCTCTAGTTCGTGACACTAGATTCATGCATTAACAACTTTCCACAAGAAGAGCTCTAGAAATCGGCTAGGGTTTACCGAGTGAAATCCTTATTGATATGATCCTAGATAGCACAATGGAGGTTGGTCAAGTAGCGGAGCTCGTAGCCGAGGAGGAGCGTGAACCCAAGGAGGCATTGCATGTTCTGGAAGGACCTATGACGAGAGCTAAGGCGAAGAAGCTTAATGAGGCACTAGGAGGACTCGTTCAACAAGTTCATGGAGGCGTGGGTTTGAAGGAAGAAGTGGTTCAAACCGCATTGGTTTTTATCCAAGTCCAAGTGCACTCTTTTCCTTAGTCATGGTTTTTACCCAATGGGTTTTACATGACAAGGTTTTTAATGAGGCCTTGGAACACTTCTCCTTTAAAGCCCAGCAAGGAAATTTCGGTTGATTGCGACCATTGCCAAGGGCTAGCTCGCCTCGGGTCTGGCTTGTGCATCCCGGCCAAGCTTTTTTTGCAGTCGAGTCCTTCCTTGCGGTTCGGGGTGAACCGAGCAGCTTCGAACCATGTCTCCATCTTTTTGTCTTTTCGCTTTTTTGATTTTTTGTGTTTTTTGGTTTTTTAGAAGACGGAAAACTAAGAAAAGAAAAAAAAAAGTTAGTAGAAAAAGAAAGAAAAAAATTAGAAAGAGAAACGTACCTAAAATGGGTTGCCTCCCATTGAGCACTTTTGTTTAAAGTCGTTTAGCTCGACGTTGGTATCGAGGTGAGGTCTGTCGTAGAAAGAAAGTTTCTTACGACAAGTGTTTTTTGATCTTCTTTTGGTTTCCTCATCATGTGAATCATCGCTTGTTCGTGGAATCCATCGTGCTAGAACGTCTTTCTTCTCTTTTTTGAGTGGTATGGCAGTGTAGAACACATCTTTGTCGATGTTAGCGAATGAAACACGTCGATTTGGCCAATCCATGATGGCTCCAACAATCGATTCTTATTGGCATGTCTCGGGCAATCCCTTTTGGTGTGGTACAAGTCTCGTCGACCATGCTGATTTTCGTCCGGGTATGGTGTATGTGCTTAATATCGATGCCCTTTGCGGTCGATTTTTACATGATGCTCAAGCAAAATCCGGAATCACAAAGAACGTTCTTAAATTAAAACACACAAATGTTACAAGTGATAAAGAACTGACCTTGTTCTTCGATTTTGTGGAGACTCCTAACGGGTTTTTCGTTCATGGCATTGTCGAAAAGATCTTCTATCTCCGTTATGGACTCCTTGCTTTCACAAAAGAAATGACCAATCATATGATCCATGTAAGCTCTAGAAAAATTAGTACCTCGAGGTAGACCACGAACAACGTTGTTGAATTCTTCTAGCTTTTCTCGGCTTATCTTGTTCGGGTATCCTCGGTGCTTTTCGGGATGGAAGATTCAGATAGCATGAGAAGCGGCATAAGGCGTTAATGGGTGTATTGCCCCTTTGAAGTAAGTGTGAATGTCCTTCTTGTACTCCATGATGTAACGGAAAAATTCTTGGAGACGACCTCTTTCCCAAACTTCTTCGAAAGAGATATGCATCGGGATAGACCTCACAAAGTTGTTGAAATCAATCAATCTCTCTCGGGTTATGTTATGTGTTCTTGGCTTCTCAGGAAGTGGGCTTGTTGGAGGCGTTGCTTCAAAGACTGAGTAAGGCATATAGGGCATCTAGATCCTCCTTGGTGGGCTCCTCCTTAGTGGGCTTGTTGGAGGCGTTGCTTGTTTGAATTGTTGTTGATGAAGAGGACGAGACTTCTTCATGAGCTTGAATCACCTTGCAAGGTGCATATAAATATGGTTCCAGGTCGCTTGAAGGCTCATCTGAAGTTTTAGTGTACATGGAGAATTCACCTTGCTCAAAGGAGAGTGTTCGGGATTCGAACGGCTCGAAGAGAGACGAACAGGGGCTGGACGCGGGTCCGAGGAACGGAGGCGCGGTGGACGGTGGTGTGGCCGCGGGCCGAGAGGGCGGAGGCTCGGCGAGAGGAGGGCTGGCCAGTGGTGAGAGGAGTCTGTGAGGACTTGACCGGTTCGTCGTCTTCTTCATCTCCTTCGGTGTTTTCTAGTTCTTGGGAGTCATTTGGCTTCTCCTCCAGGTCAGGAACATGGTCATCAAGTGTTGAAATATGTTTCTCATGATCTTTAGATAGTTCCTCTAAACAAGGCTTATTTGTCTTTTGTGTGCCGGATAAGTGACTAACCAAAGCATCGGTTTCTCTAGCCTTGTATTCGAGTATGCTGAGACGATACTCGACTTCTTGAAGTTCATCACCAGTCTTCTCTCTGTACCAAGAGGCAAACTCATTAGTCTCTTTAATCTCTTGCTTTGAATCTCGAATCTCCATGGAATTATGAATAATGTCGTATTTTTGCTTCGTTTGTTTGTCCTCCATGTTTTTTTTTGTCTTTTCTTGGATAACAACAGCGTTTTGCAGAGTTTGTTTCTCAAGGGTGGTGATGTGAGCGGCAAGGTCATCAAACTTCTCGTTGAATTCGGTGTAGATTGTGTCTAGCCTTTTGTTCATGGCCGCCTCGGTCACGACTTGGCAATCGAGGTATTGATTAAGCATGATGTTGATTGCGTCAAGACGTATGCTAATCTCTGAGTTGAACACGTGCTGGCCCGAGAACTGATGGTGTTGATGGTATGAACGTTGTCCAGAGTTGACAACGGGAGACGAAAAAGGCGTGTCTCGGTAGTAAGGATGCTCGTGGCTTCTTTGAGAGTAGTTAGTCGGTGCCGGTTTCCGATCCATGTAGAACGAGTCACACACAACATGTGAGTCGTGACAGTGGTGAGCGCAAGATGGGTCATAGTTGAAAGGACCGCATTTTTTTTTTTTTGCATATAATTAAACAATGATTACACAATAATAATTATACATTAATTATTACACATCAAACAGTACAACACAGGAACTAACGATTTAACAACAACAACAACATCTACTGGTATCGATCGATACCCCCCTGGTGTCGATCGATACCCAAACAACAAAAGCAAGCCCCGGGTCCTAATCATCCTCTCTTCACCGCCTTGATTCCACGATCACGCCTTATCTTTACCTGCATCGACAAAAGTGATGCATCAACATTTGGCTAACCAAATGCTAAGTGAGATGGATCATCCCAACAACAGGCTACCAATAAGCACAATCAACAATTATCAAGAATCAATTAACAACAATAATTGAACTTTCAGCACAAAGCCACAACTGGTATCGATCGATACTCCCATAGTGTCGATCGATGCCCAAACAACACACAACTCCCGACAAGGGACTGGTATCGATCGATACTAAACCAACACCTGGTATCGATCGATACAACCACAACTCAAGTCCACCAACAAGGACTAGTATCGATCGATACACACATGGTATCGGTCGATACCCACGAGACCTAAACACAGGAATCGCCATACAAGCCATAAAAATGCATCACAAGCATCAACTATGCTTAACAAACACCACGCAAGCTCACTTGCTAACCTTTGGTCACAACTCACCTTAACACGAGGGATCGAGCTCTAAAACGACCTTACCAAGCTCAAGAAGATCTCCCTCTCTTCTCACAAGCTCACGTCGAACACAAGCTCGTCAAACCTCTTCTTCAAGCTTCTCACCAAGCTTAACTCTCTCGATCTCGCAAGATCTAAGCTTCGCAAAGCTTCTCTCTCTCTTTCTCTCCTTCTCTTTCTCTCTCGCTCTTTCTTTCTCTCTTTCGCGACCCACTCTCTGGTCTTATCCTCTAAGGATACGCTTTTATACTCGAAAGAAGATAAGAGAAGACGACAACCAGGAGAAATCCCGACGGGTATCGATCGATACAGCCCAGTATCGATCGATACTTCCCGGAACAACCTGAATTAATTATTTTTCCTCAATAATCAATTCTTCCGGAACACGGGCGCTACAATAGTAACCCCGCTCGTAGTAGCAATCCCGCTCCAGAGGCGAGTTCATGTTTCAAAGCCTGAAACAAAGAAAAGAAAAACAAAAAATCAATTAGCAAAAGTTTGTTCTAGATTCGTTCTACTAACCTCTAAAGTGTGATAGAAACTGTAGCGATCTCTCCCCGGCAATGGCGCCAAAAACTTGATGCGAATCGGATTCGTCTCCGAAACTTCATGTCTTAAATTTATAAACCTTAAATCCTGCAAGTGTACAGATGTGCGTTGTAGTACTTGAGGTATCGATCCACAGACAGAGGTAGCTGTTCTATGAGACCTTAGACACTGTATAGTAAATCAACCTAGAACGAATATATTTTTATAGGGTTTTTGTAACTAGAATTGTAAAGAACGAGAAATGAAAAATTTCTATTAATCTAATCTAAGAAAATTGATGGCTACTCTATACTAAGAGAATTTTAACTACTAAACTAATGCTAAGAGAAATTAAACCTATCCTAAGAAATTCTAAGACTAACCTAATACCTAAGAAAATCGACTACTAACCTAAACCTAATGAAATCGATGACTAAACTACTTCTACGGACTCTATTGCTAACATACACTACTAAAGACGGTTGTAACTATTCTAAAACGTTGTTGGGTCGAGAGCAATATCTCGGGGTATGCTTGATTCAATCAAACGGCCCCCAACTCATTAGTAACCGGTGTTTCTAGATTATAACTCCACGAACAGGACAAAATAATGACGTATTCTACTTCTGTACAACCTACATCCTCCAATCTATTAACTCGACCTGTAGCTTCCGTCTCTGGCCGCGCGTAAGATTGTGATATGCTAGTGGGTCCATAGGTTCACGGCACTTCGTAAGTATACTTCCGAAGTCTTACGATGCGCACGCCTTGTGGATGAACTTTTCTGGTGATTAGATGCAATACTTCCGTGGTTCTAAACTTCCCCTATCAGCCTCTAGTTCGTGACACTATATTCATGCATTAACAACTTTCCACAAGAAGAGCTCTAGAAATCGGTAGGGTTTACCGAGTGAAATCCTTATTGATATGATCCTAGATAGCACAATGGAGGTTGGTCAAGTAGCGGAGCTCGTAGCCGAGGAGGAGCGTGAACCCGAGGAGGAATTGCATGTTCTGGAAGGACCTATGACGAGAGCTAAGGCGAAGAAGCTTAAGGAGGCACTAGGAGGACTCGTTCAACAAGTTCATGGAGGCGTGGGTTTGAAGGAAGAAGTGGTTCAAACCGCATTGGTTTTGATCCAAGTCCAAGTGCACTCTTTTCCTTAGTCATGGTTTTTACCCAATGGGTTTTACATGACAAGGTTTTTAATGAGGCCTTGGAACACTTCTCCCTTAAAGCCCAGCAAGGAAATTTCGGCCCAAGAAGCCCAAAAGACATGCAAAATTTCAAGACAAGTCTTTGCTTTTATTTTCTACAATTTTCGAGATATTTTTCCCTCATTTTCGAAACTTCTTCTTTAACTTTCGAGAAGGGTTTAGTTCCTTGAACTTCTTTGCTTATTTAAACTATTTAAGATCATTTGTGATCACAACAATCTCTTTAATCAAAAACTCTTTAGTTTACAACTCCTTTTGAGAGTGATTCTCTTTAGTTCTTGTGAGCTTTGTCGATTTTACTTGGAGTGATTCCGGGGACAAATCAATCGGTAATATCAAAGGGATTTCCATCTCCTTTTGTGCGACCATTCTACCGATCTCCGTTGAGAAGCGTCAATATCAAAGGGATTTCAATCTCCTTTTGTGCGACCATTTTCATCTTCTTTATTCAAAAAAAAAATATATATATATATATATATAATATAGTTTGATTGGTTTTATCTCTAGATCTATCTAAGCACTTGTTTGTGTTGGGGAAATTAATTTTTTTTTTCGAGGAAAATCAAGTTCAGCAAAATTGGGAACCATCCTTGGAAAATCCAAATCCGAGGGATCCATCCAGGGAACCAAAAAAAATCCTAAAACCGATCGATTCTCTCTCTTTTGTTAAAATTCACCGATTTGATTTCTTTCTCTTACTGACTTGTTTATTGTTTGTTTCAGGGCATTATGGCACAAGATGGGCATGATAATAGTCAAAGAGATAAGCAACAACAACCCGACAATCCCTTTGACCAATCCGGTTTGAGGGCTACTCAAATACAAGCGGTAATGGAAGGGATGAGGCGAATGATGGTAGTAGAAATGCAAGAAATGAATGACAAGTTTGCACGTGTGTTAGAAGCCCAAAGACAACCTCAGAATGTGCCCGTTGGGGGAGAACAAAACCAACCCGGAAGAGAAGAACCCAATGACTATTACGATGATCATTCACCTAGGGAAGAAAGAGGACGACGCCGACGTGCTAGGGAGGTTAGGAGACGACATGATTCTGATGGTCACTCATCCAACAGTAGCCAAAGGAGACCTAGGCATGGACGAGAAGCTGATAATCTCGGAGGTCTTAAACTTAAGATCCCGTCCTTTCATGGGAAAAATGATCCGGATGCCTACTTGGAGTGGGAAAAGAAAGTGGAGCTTGTGTTTGATTGTAACCAATACACGGAGGCTCAAAGGTTGCGTGTTGCAACTACGGAATTCTACGACTATGCACTTAGTTGGTGGGACCAACTAGTAACATCTCGGAGACGCAATGGTGAGTACCCGGTGGAAACTTGGAACAAGTTAAAAACAATTATGCGGAAGAGGTTTGTTCCTAGTCATCACCACCGTGAACTACATAGCAAGCTGAGGAAACTAACTCAAGAGAGTCGAAGCGTCGACGATTATTATCAAGAAATGGAGGTCCTCTTGATAAGAACCAATGTTACTGAAGATAGAGAAGCTACGATGTCTAGATTTTTGAGTGGGTTGAACCGTGAGATTCAAGACAGGCTGGAAATGCAACACTATGTGGAAATAGAGGAGATGCTCCACAATGCTGTTTTGATCGAACAACAACTTAAGAGGAAGGGCATCACCCGCCAAACTTTTGGATTCGGCATGAAACCAAGCTATTCCCGAGACGAGAAACCAAGTTTCAGGCCGAGAGTTGATTTGAAGCCGGGAACGGATTCTAAGTCTTTCACTCCGACACTTCCGAGGACCCTAATGAGAAAGGTGAGAGTTCCCACAAAAACCAAGATTTCCGATGCTAAAAGTGCCAAGGAAAGGGGCATTATGCCAATGCTTGTCCGAACAAAAGGACTATGGTATTGAGGGACAATGGGGAGATCGAAACCGAAGAGGACGACGATTGGGAGCATCCATCTATGGTGGAGGAGACCGCGGAAATAGCCGAGAGAGGTGAGTTGTTAGTTACGAGACGATCTTTGCTTGTTCACGACAGGACAAAGGAAGAAGAGCAACGTGAGAACTTGTTTCACACAAGGTGCCGCGTGAAGGGAAAGGTGTGTAGTCTCATCGTGGACGGAGGAAGCTGTACTAACGTAGCAAGCACCACTCTTGTGGAAAAATTGAACTTAGAAGAACAAAAGAATCCCATGTTGTACCATCTCCAATGGTTGAACAACGTCGGACATATGAAGGTAACTAAGCAAGTTCTGGTTCCGTTATCGATAGGGAGTTATGGTGATGAGGTCATTTGCGATGTGCTACCTATGGAGGCCAGTCATATACTCTTAGGATGACCGTGGCAGTTTGATCGAAAGATAACTCATGACGGTCTCACAAACAAACACTTCTTTGTGTTCAAAGAAAAGAACATTGTTCTAGTTCCTATTACTCCGCAAGAAGTTTATCAAGACCAGAAACTCCGAGAGAAACAAAAGGAAGGAGATGCTGTGAGTACTTCGGATACTAAAGTCCACCCAGAAAAAGAAGGTAAGAGCTTGAGTAAGATCCCGTCAAAAACCTTGGAAAGCAAAAACGTAAGGAATTCTCCTCTATTTGCGAAAGCTAGTGAGGTAAAGCAAGCTTTATTTTCTGAGCAATCTTTTATTGTGCTTATGTATAAGGAAGCTCTCATGAGCCTATCTAATCTTGAGCCGGATATCCCGAGCAATGTTATCTCTGTTTTGCAGGACTTCGATGACGTCTTTCCCGAAAACAACCTAAGCGGTTTTCCACCAGTCCGGGGGATTGAACATCAAATTGATTTTGTACCGGGGGCGGCTCTTCCAAACCGACCAGCATACAGGACTAATCCAGTGGAGACTAAGGAACTACAGCGACAAGTCACCGAGCGTATGGAAAAAGGCCATATCTGCGAAAGTATGAGCCCGTGTGCCGTACCCGTCCTACTCGTTCCAAAGAAAGACGGAACATGGCGAATGTGTGTTGATTGCCACGCCATCAACAATATTACGGTAAAGTATCGCCATCCTAACCCTCGTTTAGATGACATGTTAGATGAATTGCATGGGTCTTGCGTATTCTCTAAGATAGATCTCAATAGCGGTTATCATCAAATTATGGTGAAAGAGGGAGATGAGTGGAAAACAGCCTTTAAAACTAAGAATGGATTGTACGAATAGTTAGTAATGCATTTTGGATTAACTAACGCACCTAGTACGTTTATGAGGCTGATGAATCATGTGTAGAGATCGTTTATTGGGGTTTTTGTTGTGGTCTATTTCAATGACATATTAGTATATAGCAAAAACCTAGACGAGCATGTAGAGCATTTGAAATCTGTTTTGAGTGTTCTTAGAAAGTAGCAACTTTTTGCCAACTTGAAGAAGTGCACTTTTTGCACAGATAACCTCGTTTTTCTAGGCTTTGTTGTAAGTGCACATAGCATTAAAGTTTATGAGGAAAAAGTGAAGGCTATCCGCGAATGGCCTAGTCCAAAGACGGTGGGAGAAGTACGGAGTTTTCATGGACTTGCAGGATTCTATCGACGCTTTGTGAAGGACTTTAGCACTCTTGCCGCACCGCTTACGGAAGTTATCAAAAAGGATGTGGTATTCAAATGGGGAGAAGCACAAGAAAGCGCCTTTCAGGCCTTGAAAGAGAAGCTCACAAACGCACCACTTTTATCTTTACCTAGTTTTTTGAAAACTTTTGAAATTGAGTGTGATGCTTCAGGTATAGGTATTGGGGCTGTGCTTATGCAAAAAAGAAACCCATTGCTTATTTCAGCGAAAAACTCGGAGGAGCAACATTGAACTACCCGACATACGACAAGGAGCGGTACGCCTTGGTTCGAGCTCTACAAACGTGGCAAAACTACCTCTAGCCCAAAGAATTTGTGATCCATAACGATCATGAGTCCCTCAAACACTTGAAGGGACAACAGAAGTTGAAAAAATGTCATGCTCGATGGGTTGTGTTCAGCGAAACGTTTCCTTATGTCATTCGGTATAAACAAGGTAAGGATAATGTTGTTGCCGGTGCTTTATCTCGAAGGTACGTACTACTTTCTACTCTTGAAGCTAAGTTGCTTGGATTTGAACAAATCAAAAATTTATATGCAACCGATCCCGAATTCAAAGAAGCTTTTCAATCTTGCGAAAATTTTGCCTTTGGAAAATATTTTCGGAATGACGGATTTTTGTTTTACGAAAACCGCCTTTGTGTACCTCATTGTTCTTTGCGAGAGTTGTTTGTTAGGGAATCACATGGAGGAGGTCTCACGGGACATTTTGGAGTGGCTAAAACTCTAAGTGCTTTACAAGCACACATTTATTGGCCGCATATGAAGAGAGACGTCGAGAGGATTTGCGGACGTTGTGTCACTTGCAAACAAACTAAGTCTAAGGTACAATCACAAGGTTTGTATACTCCCTTGCCTATTCCTACTTCTCCTTGGACTGATATTTCGATGGACTTTGTCCTTGGATTGTCGAGAACTAGGAAAGGTAGAGATTCCGTCTTTGTAGTTGTCGATAGATTTTCTAAGATGGCTCATTTCATACCTTGTCATAAAACTAATGATGCATCTTTAGTCGCTAAATTATTCTTTAGGGAAGTGGTTCGCTTGCATGGTATGCCTAGGACGATTGTTTTGGATAGGGACACTAAGTTCTTAAGTTATTTTTGGAAAACATTGTGAACTAATCTAGGAACTAAACTCTTGTTTTCAACCACTTGTCACCCGCAAACTGATGGGCAAACGGAAGTAGTGAATAGAAATTTGTCTACTCTTTTGCGTGCAATAATTAAGAAGAATATTAAATCATGGGAAGATTGTTTGCCTCATGTTGAGTTTTCATATAATCATGATGTCCATTCTGCTACTAAATATTCACCGTTTCAAATGGTTTATGGCTTTAATCCTATTACACATTTGGATCTAATCCCTTTACCTTTGAGTAGGCATGTGAATCTTGATGGGAAAAAGAGAGCAGAATTTGTTAAGCAGATTCACGAGCAGGCCCGGAAAAATATTGAGAAAAGAACCGAGAAATACCGCAAACAAGCAAACAAAGGAAGGCACGAGTGGATATTCGAACCCGGTGATCTTGTTTGGATTCACTTAAGGAAAGAAAGATTTCCGAACGAGAGGAAGTCTAAGCTATTGCCGAGGACCGATGGTCCATTCCAAGTCCTTGAACGGATCAACAACAATGCATACAAAATCGATTTGCAAGGTGAGTATACCGTTAACTCAAACTTCAACGTTTCTGACTTAATTCCTTTTATTGCAGATAGTCCAGATTTGAGGACAAATCCTTCTCAAGAGGAGGGGGATGATTTGATCCTAGATAGCACAATGGAGGTTGGTCGAGTAGCGGAGCTCATACCCGAGGAGGAGCTTGAACCCGAGGAGGCATTGCATGTTCCGAAAGGACCTATGACGAGAGCTAAGGCGAAGAAGCTTAAGGAGGCACTAGGAGGACTCGTTCAACAAGTTCATGGAGGCGTGGGTTTGAAGGAAGAAGTGGTTCAAACCGCATTGGTTTTGATCCAAGTTCAAGTGCACTCTTTTCCTTAGTCATGGTTTTTACCCAATGGGTTTTACATGACAAGGTTTTTAATGAGGCCTTGGAACACTTCTCCCTTAAAGCCCAACAAAGAAATTTCGGCCCAAGAAGCCCAAGAGACATGCGAAATTTCAAGACAAGTCTTTGTTTTTATTTTCTACAATTTTCGAGATATTTTTCTCTCATTTTCGAAACTTCTTCTTTAATTTTTGAGAAGGGTTTAGTCCCTTGAACTTCTTTGCTTATTTAAACTATGTAAGATCATTTGTGATCACAACAATCTTTTTAATCAAAAACTCTTTAGTTTACAACTTCTTTTGAGAGTGATTCTCTTTAGTTCTTGTGAGCTTTTCGATTTTACGTGGAGTGATTCCGGGGACAAATCGATCGGTAATATCAAAGTTTCCATCTCCTTTTGTGCGACCATTCTACCGATCTCCGTTGAGAAGCGTCAATAGTGAGTTTGTTTTCGAAAGGATTTTCGGGAGTGATTCCCACGCCTTTCTAGCTTCTCCACGTTTCAAAGTCCGAGATCTCCACCGCCTTATTCTTAATTCACTCGTGAATTAACCTCAAGGATTATCCAAATTCGAATCTACCTCTCCTTTGAGAGATCTTGCGGGCAAGGGCGTATTACTTATCGAACATAGAATTTCCCTCGATAATTCTTTAAACCCAACAATCTAAAGTACTCAAACATACTGGAAAAAGACATGATTAAATTAAGCATGAGATTGGTGAAGAAGTCTCACGAATTCAAAACCTAACCTCGGTGAGAAACCTACTCACAAATCCCGAGCATCTCGGTGCAAGAGTACAATAATGAAAGCAAAACTGATGTGTCGAAGGTTGTGCAATGGTTGCCACAAAAATTCTGTCTAAAACAAGTAGTTATAGGTCTTCGACAAGCTTAAGTCGTTTTAGGGTTTGACGGAAAAAGACGGTTTTGGCCTCGGGTGAAGAAACGACTCGCCTTGGGCGGAATTAGGCTTGGCCGCGGGTCCGTTGCTTCTGGCCACGGCGAACTTGGCTCTGGCCACGGGTGGAGCGGCTCCAGGGGCGGCGGAATGGTGCTTGGCCGTGGGTCCAGCTCCTCGACCCGCGGTGGATTGCTTTTTTGGGCAGCTTCATCGGTCGTCAGTGCTTTGGGTATAATTAAGGATCCAATCGTTGGATTGTCTCCAATCCACTTGCATTTGAAAGCTGGATGTCTTTACTTTGTTGTATCCAAATTTGGTGATGATCAGACGGTGAAAAGGTCTCCTTTGATTGCAAGACTTCTTGACGGTCCAAATTTATCCAAAAACTTACTTTTGTTCC
The DNA here is from genome assembly GCA_002933935.1 of Eutrema yunnanense. NCBI lineage: Eukaryota > Viridiplantae > Streptophyta > Magnoliopsida > Brassicales > Brassicaceae > Eutrema > Eutrema yunnanense. The sequence goes on from PKML01049734.1 coordinate 555,360, forward strand.
GAAATGCACTCTTTTATCACGAGTTACCTGAAAAGAGTCTTAAAACTGTAAACATGCGAAACCCGTAATAAAAACATAGTAAACCAAGTGTAACACTTATTAAAGTGTTCTAAAATATATATCAAAACGGGTAAAAATACGGTGTTATCAGTCGTCGATTCGTATTCCCTACCGTATAGGAAGAACCCTAGAAATTAGTTCTTTGTCGATGCTAAATTCCCAGTTCCCAGTGGGAGTACAAGTCCACTCGCCGGCGATGACCACGCAATAGTCGTCCCTAAAATCCATAGGTAGGATGTGGGAGGGTTAATTTTGGAGAAATCGGATGTACGCTCGTAGAAGACCTTTTCGGGAGTTAAAGAGGAATGTAAAGCTTTGATTAATGCTAATGGATGTGAGGTGTTATTTGAGGGAAGCTACGGTGGTGACGTGGTGGGTGTAGTCCATCAAAATGTGATGGGTTTGCAAAAAGCAAGAGTGATCTACGAACGGGGACCACCGGGTTGGACTTTTTACAGTAATTACCAATGGATAAAGAGTTTAGGTTTTTACATTTGAAAAGTATTGGAGGTAAAAACTCCAAATTTGGAGCCAAAAAAGGTTGTATTAACGATGGGAAAATCACAAAAATCGGAGAATGATTGTTTAGAAACCATCTGGGTCCATATGGATGGTTAAACGTCTTTAGAAGGTAAAGTGCTTCTTACACGTCGACCGATGTTAGTGTCCATATGTAATCGTCCAAATGGATAAGACGATAAGTAGAAAGTTGTCCATATCCAATTATAAATCAAATCCAATTAATTATGAATGAATTGTCCACATCAAGCTGTCCATATGGGAACCTATTAGCTTCTAATGAAGCTAATAACTATTTTAGACGCCGGTGGATTTTAGTGTGCACATGAAACCGTGCGTCTGGATGTGAGGGGGTTTGGTGTCGACTTGAAGTCGTCCATCTGTGTCCTCGGAAAAGGGAGTGGCAGTGACCAATATAGTTGAAATATGACTGCATGAGGGATTGCTGGGAATCCATATGTGGCAGTATGGATACTAATGTAAAGTTCTGACTCTTATCAATATGTTTTTTTTGTAAAGTTCTAACTCTTATTCACTTTTATTGCAATGAAGTGTCCACAAGAAATTGTCCAAATGGATACATATGGTGATAGAAGGTGAAAATGTGCAAATGTTATACATCTTTGTAAGATTAAATATGGTTCGATGATAATCAATGGAAATTAGGATTTCATCTTCCACCAGATTTCATCTTCCACCAGATTTCATCTTCCACCAGATTTTGCCCATATGGATGTTTGAGATAATGGAAGGGCGGGTCCTGATTTGTTAAGTGTGAGTTGTTTGAAGAAATCCAATTATGTTCCGATTTTACGGTGGGACATGAATGTAGGATTTTGATGGATGTCGTATTTCGTGCAGATTTTGCGGAAGGGCGGGGCCTGATTTGTTGAGTCTGAGATGATTTTATGCTCATCAAGGGTTTGGGGAACGATAGTCGACTGCTGTCGGAGGAAAATATAGTCCAGGGGTGTTGGCGAGGGAAAGAGAGTTGGGGAAATATAAACCAGTGCTGCCGGCGAGGAAAGAAAGCCGAAAATAAGTGAATCGTAGTTAAAATTGGGATAAGAGAAAAGATATTACAGTAATAAACACAACAAAAAGGTGACTAAAGTGTCTATATTGTAATTGCAATTTGAAATAGTGTCTCTGAGTGTAATTTTCTCTTATGTCATTATGTTCTAGTAGCTATTTGTTCATTTGTTTCACAAAAAGTGTCATTTTGATATATTTCACGCATATTAAGAAAACTATTAAAAGTTCAATATTACCTTTTATTAATACACTAAACAATTTTTTATTTCTCTAATTAATACACTAAAACAATAAGGGTAAAACTATATTTTTGTTCAAAAATATGTATTGAAAACATAAAACGACACTTTTTGTAAAACAAAAATAAAATCTTAAAATGACATTGTTTCTGAAACGGCGGAAATATGAGTTTGGTAATGAAAATAAAAATTAGTCTCGTGCTTACACTCAAGCTTTCACTTTATCATCAGCGACATATAACAACAAATTAAATCATTCACAACACAAGGCATTTCAAATATGAAGTCAATTAAAAAATAACAAAAAAAAGACAATCAATCATTGGGGTTCCAGCTTTGAAGTTGGTTCTTTGCCATAAGGATCACTAGATCCTTTGCTTGCTTCCTCGTACGTTCTCGAACTGGTTGCTGAATCTACGTTAGGGTTTAGTCCCGCAAGCTGCATTATGTTCTCAATCTCTTTCACAACCTCACCCATCGATGGTCTCCTTAGTCCTTCCTCCTCGACACATCTCAAAGCAAGATCTACATACTTCTCGAACCCATTCAAATTCCTGCTGCTCGCAATCATCCTTGTGTCCACCAGTTCTTGCAGATCATACAAGTTCCTAGATTTATCCATCTTCGTCTTCACTTCTCTCACCACATATTTTCCTCCCTCTATCGGACTTTTACCGGTTAATAGCTCCAGCATCACCACACCAAACCCATACACATCGCTCTTCTCCGTCACTTGATTCGTCATGTAGTACTCAGGATCCAGGTAGCCCTAATTCCAGACATAATGTGAGTTTACATGTGTCTAAAAAAGAGAGAAAAAGAGGATGATTGATTCTCTACTCACCATGGTTCCTTTCACTTGTGTTGTCACATGGATTTTCTCAGGGTCTCCCACTAGTTTGGAGAGACCAAAGTCAGCAACCTTTGCAGTTAGACTTTCATCAAGTAATATGTTATTTGATTTGATGTCTCTGTGTATGATTGGAGGATCAGCAAGCTCATGAAGATAAGCCAAGCCCTTGCCTGACCCAAGGGCTATTTTAAGCCTTCTTGTCCAATCTAGTGTAATGCCACTCTTCCCTACATATTAGGAGATACGATATTATCATGTATAGATTACATTGAATTTAGAACTTAAGAACTAGTACAATTCCTCATGAGCGGAAAAGAGAGAGAGGTTTGAGATTACCTGATAGACTGTCTGTAAGAGAGCCATTTGGAATGTACTCGTATACGAGCATTTGTTCATTTCGATCAAAGCAGAAGCCTAAGAGTCTAACAACATTCTTATGATGGACCCTTGAAAGAAGCTCAATCTCAGTTTTAAACTCCAACTCCCCTTGCGAAGATCCTTGTTGCGCTCTTTTGATTGCTAGGAGTTGCCCAGAGGGAAGAGTCCCTTTGTAAACCTGTTTCACCGGTGATTGAATTCAGCAAATGCAAATGCTTATTTCAATAGAGGCTATTGCAAATACACAAACCTGGCCATAACCTCCACCTCCAACATCATTTGTCTTTGAAAAATTGTCGGTGTATTTCCTCAGCTCTTCAAATGTGAAGGCTCTTGCTCCCATTAGTTGTGGAGCATCTATACTACTCTTCTTACTCTTATTCCATTTGGCTGCAACAAACAAAAAAGAAGCTGTCAGCATTTTCATAAGTCAAGGGAAGAGTTTTTTGTAGTAGTATAATAATTTCTTCTTACCAAAAGGATTATTTTGACCAGCTTCTCTTTCTGCTCTCTGCTTCTGCCTAAGAGCGTAAATCCCAGCTATAGTTAAGAACAATAGAAGAACCGCGGCACCAACTACTGCTCCGATGATAATGCCTGTGTTCGCAGACTTGGAACCTCCTCCTACATGCATGGCAAAAAAAAGACAAGAGAATTGGTTATATGAAGCAAACTTTAGACCAAGTTTGATTAATTGTGTGTGTGTGACCGGTTTCATTATACCAGAAAAAGGAATGTACTGATTGGCTTTGAAAATGTAAGGTCCAAATCTCGGAGGAGGATTATAAGTATGCGTGCTAAAAGCAGAAATAACATTATCCATTCCTGTCTCACTGAAAGTGTCTTTGCCCAATGGAAAGACCAAGAGATCTATTAGAAGCTGATGTTCAGTTGCAGTCTCTCTTATGTTTCTGATGGCCACAGAATCCACTTGATTACTGAGGTTCTTAAAGAAATCTGATATCCCCTGTTGGAGCATTATGAAGTTGGTGTTGTTGGAAAACCCTGAGAAGGAAGGAGACCTGAAAGTGAGTATTCCTGTTATTGGATACACACAGCGGCACGCTGGACTTGGTTCCTTGCCCTGACCACAATTAGAACAGTTGATCTCAGGGGTCGAAAATGAGGTATTGTATTGGATTGCTTTGCAGTAGTCATTTTGCTGGTTCACCGTCCCTTGGCACAGTGGATTATCTGCCAATCTGTGGATATATCAAAACATATAAGTAATTGATTGGGAAAAAAAAAATCAGATATTGCTTTGTGAACATGAAACATACATTACTTGGATGCGTTTATTAACTGCTGGTTTATAATTAGTTATTTCATTGTTTTGTAAATCCACAAACTCCAATTGGTTGCTATAGTTGGCACCAAAGTCCAATGTTTCATTTAACTGATTGCGCTTTAGGACACTGCAAATCAAGAAAACAAAAACATCCCAATTAGTACAAATTTTACAACTTTGAGTTGACTTTTCCAATCAAAGGTTCATGTATAGTTTTACTCACACAGTCTGCAATAGACTAGGGCTAAAGAGGAAGATTGGTATTGGACCTTCGAGTTGGATCCCTTCCATCCTTCTGCCAAGTAGAAGAACTCAGCGTATGCGCATACACGAAAATATATATATATATATATAAGGAGAGAGAGAGAGGGGTGAGATTCGTACAATGTTGACAAAGAGGGTAATGAAGAGATCCAAGATGGAATGAGTGAGAATGTCAATTGGTTATTGCTTACATCTCTGTTACAAACACATTCATATCAAGAATGAAGTTTTGAGAAGGGTTGTAGCGAAAAAGGAAGAGAAATATAGGAAACTTACAATGTGTAGAGACTGGTCAAGCTGGTTAAATTTGGGAGATTACCTGTAAATCTGTTGTTGGCCAAATATCTGAAATGGATTCAACTACAAAATCTTTACCTCTTTTCATTTATATTTACATTTTTTGTTCCAAAATCTTTATCTGAAATGGATTCAACTAAAAAAAAAACTCAAGTGTCTGGCTTACAGTTCCAAAAGATTTGTGAGATTATTGAGACTTGAAGGAATATCTCCTGTTAGCCTATTCCTATCAAGGCGTCTGTAACGAAAGAGAAGAGCATATGAGATTAAAGAAGTTAGGATAAATAAACATTTGATAAATCTTTTAGCACTTACAACACTGTCAACGTTTTAACAAGGCTGAGGCTGTTCGGGATTTTGCCAGTGAATTGGTTTCCATCGAATAGCCTACCAATAAAATAACAAACAATACAATCACTTATTTAGTTACTACTCTTACTTGGTGCAAACTCTCAGCTCTCTGATATGAACCTTTGTTCACGTAAGAAATAGATATAAGATTTAGGCTTAGCTTCCTCTTAACCCTAGTCTTTCTTGGAGAGTTTAATTCTTAGAAGTTGATTTTTTATTGATCAATAAAGACCCTTATATAGGCCTTGATACAATTTAATTATAACCCTAATGTAAAAAAGAAAAATTTCAAAACTTAAATCTAACGTGAAAAGGAAAAATCACCAAAACTAATTAATTAAAAGACTTTAACCATAATATGTATCACTCTCACATGTACTATAGAACTTACACATGTATTAAAGTCATGTTAGAGGTAAAGAGCTTTTCTGGGATATCGCCCGAAAGCTTATTATTTCCAAAATGACTGCAAGAGAGTGAAGGAGATCGAGAGTGAGACTAATTAGTATATTAAAAAGAGTCATTATATAAAAAGAAATAGAAAGATTTGGGATCATATATACAAATGCTTAGTTTCAAGAAGCATGTCAAGTCCAGGTGAAGAAGTCCCATTAGAAACTGGAACAGTTCCTTCGATCTGATTGTCAGCTATATCAAACCAAAATAGTTTTGATAATCGTCCAATGGATGCTGGAATTGTTCCACTAAATTTATTTGAATTCAGGGAGCTGTATGAAAGAGACAAATTTATACAAATGTGTTTAGAGACTGCAATTGAAAAAGAGACAGTTTATAGTAATAAGAAGCAACAAAATCTTACAGGGTTGTAAGTTGTTCTAGAGATCCTATTGACTCAGGGATTTCACCATTGAAACCACATCCCATAAGGTTCCTGAAAAAAAAAAGAGAGTTGAAAAAAAGGCAATATGACAAGGTGGTTAACAATATCGGCCCAACCACAACATAAGCTAGTGAAACTACCGATTAAGGCATCTAATTTGGGAGGCATCTCTTAATTAAATTTTTTGTTAGAATTTTCATCAATGTTTACATATCAAAAAATGATTTACCTTAGTATAATAGTAATATTTGTAAAGTTTTTGAGCAATATTTGTAAACCATTTAAGCAATATTTGTAGGGTTTTTTCTATAATAATGATGGTTGAAAACTCGACTATGTGAATCTAATGAATGATTTTACATACCAAAATGCAAATAGCCATATTTCAACAATAAACTTTTATTTTGAATTTTTCTTCTTACAAACGATTTATATATAGTGTTCAGTTATTTTATGAAATTTGAAAGTTATAATTTCTTATATTATTATTATTTATGATCTTGGATAATTAATATATGAAAAGTATATGTCTTTTAAATTTGCATAGGACATCATAAAACGTTGGATCGGCGCTAGTCATGATCTCGTTTGCTTACAAGGTAGTCAACTTCTTGAGGTTACCAATATTTGGTGGAAGTGGTCCAGACAATTTTGGATTGGATGTCAAATCCCTACAAACATTGGATCATAAGATGAGAAAGAAAAAATACATTTTCATGTAAAGGAAGAAGAAGAAAGACCTACAAGATCTGCAATTCAGCTAACGCCGAAATATCGGATGAAAGCTTTCCTTCTAAGTTAAGGTTGCCCAATGATCTTCAACAAGCAACAACACAACGTTAAAGTTTACAGAATATAATTGGAAGAAGTAGCACGAAGAAAGAAAACAGAAGTTGTTACATTGAAATGACACGGTCATTGCTACATGTAATTCCAACCCAATTTGTTCCACAAGGATCAGAGCCTTTCCAACTTTCAGGAAACCTGCTCCAATCACTCTTCAGGGCTTGTAAAGCAGAAGCTGCACCAATTTCGAAACAAAGTTAAAGATTCTGAAATTTCTATATCTGAAAAAATCTGATCATCATTTTTACTGTGCTTACCGTCTAAACCATTTGTGAGCGCAGAAACATAGCAAATTTGAAAGAAAAGCAAGGTCAGGAGCATGCAGACTCCAATTCTTGAACTCATCTTAAGACCGACAAATATTTGTTTCCCCCCTTTTTCTTGTTCTAATTGTATCACAAAATAACTCGAGAAGTAAAGCCTCCTTGCTAATAAAACATGTTAACAAATAATGTTAACAGAAAAGGAGACTAAGACATTGAACAATTTAAATGATATAAATATATAAAAAGAAATGGATAGTGGACTATATAAAAACTTGATCAACTCTTAACAGCTGATAGTGGGATTAACGGAATGTTTCAAAGGCTGTTAGATAAAAATGTCAACAGGTATTGGAAAGGAACAAATTAAAAACAATACATTCAAGAACACACTAGCTAGCTACGACCCACGTTGTGCGTGAGATTAATTACTTAATAAAAAATAACAATTATATAATGACCAACAAAATTAATCAAATCTGATACGAACCGAATTAAAGTAATCGACTAAAAAACGAAACATATATTAATATGGTTTAAGTGGCTCCACTTTTTCATATCCTAAAAACTGAATTTGAATTTTTGACCCAAAAAAAAAAACCAATCTAGAATTTATTTGAAAATTAAAAATACATTTGATTAAAATCTGATACCAACAAAAAACACCCTTACTATAGTGTCTTCAAATTATGATTTTTTTTTTTAACATTTACGAATAAATTATGATAAATATTACAAGACAATTTAACAATGGACAATTCTTTTCGTTCCATAAGAATCTACTACCACGATGAACGGCTCTGCTTGTTCCACGTTGGAGATTTTCTGTATGCTTGCCTCCATTAATCCGTAGAAATTGTATTCTCTGGGAATCGAAACCCAAACCTTCTAGTGTAGAAACATTAATAAACTTTTTGGTCAACCATTGAAGTAAGAGTGCTTCCACTGTGTCTCTTAAAGTAAGAGGGCTTCCACGGTGTCTTCAAATATTTATGATACTAAAATGATTAACAATAAACCTAAATATCCATGTATGTCCATGAAAGGATTAAGTTGATTAAGAGCAATCTGAAACACATAAAATAACTACTACAAGAATTTACTGAAATAGCTAAGGATTATTCCGTGGCTAACGAACTCAATCTGTAGCTAATCTTAGGCAAGCGACGGATGGCAACGAAAATAGATTGGCAATCCCCTATAGATTATTATTTGGGAAATAGTTTTAGTACAAATTGCTTAAGCAACAACGATATTTTCTGATTTTTAAAAATGTTATATTTATTTATCAACCGAAAAACAAAATTCTTACAAAAGCTTAAAATAATTTAGCGTTTTGGATAGAGACTGAAACTATTGAAAAAACAGAAAAAAATGAAGCAAAAAACAAAGCACTGTTATAAGCTTCAAAGACGAGGGAGGCTTCTTGTGCTTGTCTTTGAGTGAACGTAGAGTACATCTTTGAGTTATATATTAATGATGTATTTACCTGAGTCATAATAATTTATTGATCTAAAAATAATTGTATAAATTTGAAAAAAATAAAAATACATCATTAATATATAACTCAAAGATGTACTCTACGTTCACTCATATCTTGAAATCGTTTTATCACATTTTCATTTGTCATTGCCTCAAGCACCTGTTTTTCAATAAAACAAACTAGACAATCGCTTAAAAATTCATCACCAATATACTATTATGCAAGGTCGTCTTCAAAAAACTTGTTATAAGAAGTATCGATTGTATCTATAATTTTATATTGCTTAAAATAAACACTCAAGACACATCTTAAGGGGTTTTCAACAAGTGAAAAAAAAAAAAAGAGAATAGATTAAGAAAACATATGAATTATTTGAAACTTATGATCTACCCATTGAATTACAGGAAAAAAAAAACAAAAAAATTACAATTTACAAGCAGTTGAAGTTAGGGATTTGAAGAAAGAGAGACATGAGGTGTCGTGAATTTGAGAGGTCACAAATTTTGTTTTTTTTATGACTAATAAAGATAATTAGGTTTAGCTAATTAATGAGCTTTTCTATTTTGAAATTATTTATGATTGTTATTGGGCTAACATTCTCTAATATTTAATACTAGATAAGTACCCGCATATATGCGGGTTTATAATTTAATATTTTATAACCCGTGAAAAAAATGAAAGACGATAAAATGGAAAACAAAATTAGATCACCCATGAAAATATCTTATACATATATTTAGAAACAAAGTTTACGATAAAATAAATATATACATTGAAAGAAAAATTTGGTGAATAGATGCAGTAAATAGTTGTGGATACGATTATTGGACTTTTATTTTATTTTTGGTGTAATTGATATACTACTAAATTGTGGTTTATATAGAGGTGATAAATTAAAATTCTTTTTCTTTTATGATTAATTTTCTTAATCTAAATGGAAAACTACGAAATATTTTTTTCTTACTATATTAATCTTGCCTTTAAGGATAAATTATAAATTAAAACTAATTTNTTTGACTTTTTTATAATTTTTGTTTAATTTTTCTTAATCTAAACATAACTAATTTTTCTATTTACTTTTTAGTATTAGGAATCGATTTTAAATCGTATATTAATAATTTTTCTTTTAAGTTTAGAGTATATTTATAATTTTTCTTTTTTAAGTTTGATCGTGGTTGTAGATTATAAACTTTTAAGCTTCCTTTTGTCACTTTCCTTTATTATAAGTTTTCCTTACTTACACTTATACTTTTTGTTTGGGTAAGATTGTCTTTTTTACTTTACACCTTTTAATATTTACTTTAATTCATTTTTACTAAGATTGCCTTTTTTAATATTTATTTTAATTTATTTTTACCTTTTTAATTAAATTGACACATGTCAAGATCTAAATTAACAACTGTGACAAATGTCACGATCTCGTGAGTTATAATTTTGCCTATGTGTCACGCTCACGTTGAGGGATCCTGCTTTATATAATAAGATATTTATGTCCCTATATTTATTGGACTATAGTTAATTTTAAATTCTAGAGGGGTCAATTGTTGTTTTAGGTATGGGTCAATTAAAAATCTATATATATAAAGTTGAATTTCCTCTCTTCTTATGATGCCACATCATCTCCTCATATTCTAAATTTATGACACATCATCACTCACATATTCTCTATAACATTTCTTAATCCTATAGAATCACAATTAATTCCATAATTCTCATAATAATTATGTTATTATATCTTAATTCTCATAAAATTTATCATCTATTAATATAATAAGTTTCCTTAAAATTTGAAAAGACATTTTGTTGTAAAAGATAGATGATATATTAATGATCTAAAGAAACTTCAATTTATTAATTTTATTTTTGTTATGAGATATATATATATATATATATATATATATATANCTTCATAACACTATTGAAAATGTTGTACGTATTTTTACTGTTGTAAAAGATATATGATATATTATTGATCTACATAAACTTCAATTTAATAATTTTATTTTTTATGAGATTTATTTATAGAATTTAGAAAAATATTTACTTTTAGATGATTACATGATATTAATAATAATTTTACTAATTTGTAAACTTAGTTTCATATAACTATTGAAAATATTTTAAGTATTTTTATCTATGTAAATGCAAAGTTATATGATTCTATGATAAATAGATTATATATATTTATTTAAATTATAAAAGTAATGTATAATTAAAATAAGATATAAGATTTGATAGAAATGGATAGGATAACCGGATCCATATGTGATTTTTCTAAGTTCGAGACAAATCTTTCCGAATCTAGGTTTTCTAATATTCTCGAATATCCAAATCTGTTCCAAAATAATTAAAAAAAAAACAAAAATATTACTAAAATAGAAAAATATTATTTAATAATTTTATTTTTATGAGATTTATTTATAGAGTTTAGAAAATATTTACTTTTAGATGATTACATGATATTAATAATAATTTCACTAATTTGTAAACTTAGCTTCATATAACTATTGAAAATGTTGCACATATTTTTTATATATGCAAATGCAAAGTGCTATGATAAATAGATTATATATATTTATTTACATGATAAAAGTAATGATGTATCAATTATTCATTAACCTGGGATTTGAATAGTATTTATTAGTATATGTTTTATTGAATATATATAAACCCGTTAAATACTAGATATACTAAATTATTGTTAACAAAATTGCAAAATACTAAATTTAATAATTTTTTGCTATTATTGTATATTTTTTTAACTACATCAATAAACAAAAATATAATATACCGCGCGAAGCGCGGATAACCAACTAGTACTTAATTAAAGCTCAGTTATTTTATAGAATTTCACATGGGTCAAGTGACCCTCCCTGCTAACATGCTGCCTCCGCCACTGGGTGCAATACTCGTTGGCTTCGTCATCCTGGCTTGGAGATAGGAACGAATGCGGTCTCTGATGGTTTTGTCAATGCCATAGGTGAGGAACATAGCAGAATGGATAGGCTTTTGGTGACGCCAACCATTCCTCTCCTTCCAAATCCTATATACCATATCGTGAAAACGCAACTAAACTAGAGTGAGTCGACTTTGTTCAGCCGGTTGCGTGACAATGTTCATAAAGTGATCGTCCAATCTGAGTTGATTCTTCAGCCTAAGATGCTTGAGCAAAGCCAATTCTAAATTGTAAAGGAGGAAGGATAAGCGAAAAAAGATGGGCCCGAGTTTCATTTATCTCTCCACAAAGAATACATGACTGGATGATATGATCAAATTAATACTCTAAAAGTACTAAAGCAGTAGTTGTAGTAAGTTAGGGGTCGAACACAAAGACTCAAGAAAATCACACAATAGACCGAATAGTATCGAATCAAGCTAAGCAATTATGACGAAACAAAAAGCAATAGACAATAAAAGAGTTGTAAAATCGATGGGAGAAAGATAGGTTCAGGGTATTTCTCAGGAAATCAATTAATGCAGATAAACTAACTAATCAGGGTTCATGTTACGCACGGTTCTTGAACTCAAATCACTAAAGTATAATTAACCAACTGTCGTTGCGAGAATTATCTAAGCCTAAATCCTAGAATTCCAAATCTCTTTGCGAATCCTAAAGTCTAAACCAACTTTTAGTTCAAGTTTGATTTGTTCACAAAACAACTAAACCAAATCTCTTTGCGAATAGTTATTTTGCTCACACTAAGTTCTATCAGGTTTCTCAATTGCACTCTCGTGCCAAATCAATTAACCTAAGATCTAAGTTCTAGGTGATCAATCCAAAATTAGCTTTGGAAACAACCTAGGGCGAAGAACTAATTCAGATTTTGAACCATAAACAATAAATCAACCTAGCATTCAAAGAAATCCCTTTTGAGAACCCTAAACCTAACAAGAGATCCACTCAGACATGGAAATTGAAGCAATAAACATGACTGAATAAATACTCAAATAGATAATAAGAAAGAGTAACAATAGGGTTCAAAATCTTCTCTCGGACGAAAAGAGTTTCAGACTTGTCTCCCTTCCAAAAGCTCTCTCACAAAACCAAAGTAAAATAAAGCATAGCCATCAAAGTGGCTGTGAAATCCTAATAAATAACCTAAGTCACGTTTTGGGGCTTTTTGTAAATAATAAAGTCTTCTGGGCAATTTTGCAATTCTTCAACTCTTGGAAAAGTCGCGATCGTGTCTTGCTGCAGTGAGTATCGATCGATACCGAGGCTTCAAATCGGGTACTCAGCTACACGAACTTCTGCTTTGCTCCAAAATGCTCAAAAAAGCTCCAGAAAGCTCCAATATCTCCAATTATGCTCCAAACGTGCTAAAACCTGTAAAAGACTCTAAAACAGTACGAAATAGTAGAAAGACTCTATAAAACGGACTTATATCATGGCTTAAAAGGGGTAAAAACCATAATATATCAACTCCCCCAGACTTAGCATTTGCTTGCCCTCAAGCAAATAGAAAGCTAAACCAGAGAAAGAGGTTTGAAAACACGGAGACTCACATGTTCATGAACCATCGCAAAGATCATTTTCCCAAGCACCCAAATGTCACCTAACCAGCTCCTGATCTAACCACCATGTGCTTCTCCGTAGACATTTTCAGCTTTCCCAGACTCCACACATTATCCCGCAACATTGTTCAAACAAAGCCTTCATCGCCAGTTTCATCGATGCAGCCAATGTTCAAGAACCTTCTAGATTCTTTACCATACAATATCACGACAAAAGAATTACCCAATTCACACACTTTTTGGTATTGTTTTCTCTCCCCCAGACTTGTTTCTCATTTTGTTATTTCTCTCTTTTTAGATCTGCATATACACATCAAGGTCCGAAACGCGAGTATTGATGGTGTTAGCCATCTAATCCCCGGTTATTCCCTCTCTATGTATCAAAGGCGTAGACGAATAATGGTATCACGGGAAATTTTCCTAACCTCGCTTTCAACCTTTGTGTGATATTTCCTTCACAAGTAGAATAATGGGATCGCTGGAAATTTTTCTAGCCCTCTACTCAGAAGAAAATTATTTCATATTTTTATGCTCTTATTTATTAACTTATAACATGGAAGAGATATACAATTACTTTAAACACATGGGTTCCTTTGTCAGATATGAATGATGAATCAAGCCCTGTAAACATCAACTGCATCGAAGAGGTGCAAAAAATTTGGCTCAGGCTTTAGAAGAACTCTGCTGGAGACATGAGTGTTTTCTAGTCAATTGGTCAGTCTTTGGATTTTTCATTAGTTGATCTAGAACTGATCATGTAACACTGGCCACTCAAAAGCAAAATCAAGACAATAAATTCAAGCACATGATCATAGTCTCCAACAGGTTTTGACTCGATAAAACATTTTTTTTTAATTATTTTTTTATGACTCTAAAAAAAACAAAAACGGTGTCAGCAACTACCTCCCCCCAGACTTAAACAACACTGTCTCCAGTGTTATCTAGTTTAGAGTCGGTGAAAGAAAACAAAACAACTGAGTGAAGACGTGAAAATAAGAGAACTTACATGTGTGTTGGGTATCGACCGATACCATTACTGGTGTCGATCGATACAAGGCTCATTGGTCGATGCAACGTCTGTTTCTTCTGATGTCGATCGATACCAGTGATGGTATCGGACGACACTGACCTTTTTCATCTGATTTACACGTAAACACAAGACACAAAAACAAAAAAATACTAAAATAAAAGACGTATATGCAGATTCACCAGTGGGTTGCCTCCCACCAAGCGCTCGTTTAACGTCATTAGCTTGACTATACCGCCATTCAGGCTGTGGGTGCATCATCCAGAGGCATTATCTACCCTTTTGGAATATCGGCTTTCGCCCAATAGTGTTTCACCCTCTGTCCATTGACAATAAATTCCTCGCCTGTAGGACTAATCAGCACAACGGCACCATGTGGTCTGACCTCCTTGATTGTGAAGGGACCTGACCAACGATAACGCAGTTTACCAGGAAACAATTGCAAACGAGAGTTATACAGAAGTACATGGTCGTTAGGCTCGAAATGTCTGGAGATGATCTTTTTATCATGATAGGCCTTAGTTCTCTCCTTGTACAGCTTCGAGTTCTCGTAGGCGTGGTGCCTGATCTCATCCAACTCGTTCAGCTGAATCAATCTCCTCTCAGCAGCAGGCTTGATGTCGAAGTTCAGCAACTTCGTCGCCCATGTTGCCTTGTGCTCGATCTCCACTGGGAGGTGACATGCTTTCCCATACAGCAAGTGAAACGGTGTAGTACCCAGCAGTGTTTTGAAAGTAGTCCTATAAGCCCATAGCGAGTCATCCAGCTTCGTAGACCAATCCTTCCTAGAAGTACCCACTATCTTCTCCAAAATCTCCTTGATTTTCCTGTTGGAGACCTTTAGTTGCCCACTGGTTTGAGGGTGATATGGAGTAGCCACACGATGATTAACACCATGCTTCTTCAACAACTTCTCAAAAACTTTGTTAATAAAGTGGCTTCCACCATCACTTATAACAATACGCGGCACTCCAAATCGTGGGAAAATGATGGTCTTAAACAGCTTAAGAACCACCGCAAAGTCATTGGTTGGACTAGCAATCGCTTCCACCCATTTGGACACATAGTCCACAACAACCAGGATGTATCTGTTCTTGTGTGACGAGGGAAATGGACCCATAAAGTCGATGCCCCAGCAATCGAAAACTTCAACCTCAAGGATGAAATTATGTGGCATCTCATGCCTCTTGCTGATCTTCCCTCTCCTCTGACAGACATCACACTGTGAGATATAGGCATGCGCATCTCTGAACATAGTAGGCCACCAGAAGCCTGCTTGAAGAACTTTGGACACTGTCTTGAAAGTAGCAAAGTGTCCAGCATACTCAGACACATGACAATGAAAAAGAATCGCATGCACCTCAGACTCTGTAACGCATCTTCTGTAGATACCATCTGAGCAGTGCTTGTATAGGTAAGGCTCATCCCAGACGAATCTCCTCATCTCGCGCATAAACTTCTTCCTCGCATACTTGATATATCATGGTTTTTACCCTGTTTAGGCCATGATATAAGTCCGTTTTATAGAGTCTTTATTCTATTTTGTAGTCCTTTAGAGTCTTTTACAGGTTATAACACGTTTGGAGCATAATTGGAGATATTGGAGCTTTCTGGAACATTCTAGAGCGAACAGAAGATCCGTGTAGCTGAGACATCAAAATCACCTGAGTATCGATCGATACTGCCTAGTATCGATCGATACCCGTCGAGGAAACAGAAGGATCGCAACTTATTGAAGATTTGAAGAATTGGCCCAGAAGACTTTAATATTTACAAGAAAGCCCAGAACGTGTTTTAGCTATATAATTAGGTTTTAAAGCCACTTTTAGGCTATGCTTTATTTTACTTTGGTTTGAGAGAGACAAGTCTGAATCTCCCTTCGTCCGAGATCAGATCTCAAAACCTCTTGTTACTCTTTCTATTTTATTGATGATTTATTCAGTTATGTTGATTGTTTCATTCTCCATGTCTGAGTAAATACACTTTAGGTTTAGGGTTTTCTCATAAAGGATTTCTTTGAATGCTAGGTTGATTATCTGTTTAGGATTCACCATCTGAATTAGTTCTTCACCATAGGTTGTTCTCAAAGCTAATTCTAGGTTGACGAATCTGGAACTTAGATCTTAGGATAGTTGATTAGGCACGACAGTGCGATTAATTACCTGATAGAACCTTAGGTGAGCAAATTGATTATTCGCAAAGAGATTTGGTTTAATTGATTTGTGAACATATCAAACATGATATTAAAGCTGATTTAGACTTTAGGATTCGCAAAGAGATTTGGAATTCCTAGGATTTAGATTTAGATAATTCTCGCAACGACAGTTGGTTAATTATACCTTAGTGATTTGAGTTCAAGAACTGCGCTAAATCTGAATCATGCTAGTTAGTTTATCTGCATTCATTGATTTCCTGAGAAATACCCTGGGCCTATATTTCCTCCAATTGAATTACAACTCTTTTAATTTTTGCACTGCTTTCAATTACATCACTTGGCTTAGCTTAATTCGATACTATACAATCTATTGTGCATCTCTGTGAGTCTTTGTGGTTCGACCCCTAGCTATACTACGACAACTGCTTTAGTATCTGAATAGGGTATTAATTTGAGCATATCAAATTTGGCGCCGTTGCCAGGGACTCAATTTCGCCTTTAGATTTTAGCTGTCGAGTTTCGACTAAGTCCGTCGGTATCGATCGATACTCACTAGTATCGGTCGATACTCCGGCGATTTCTTTGTTGATATCGATCGATACCCTCCAGTGTCAATCGATACTCAACGTATTTTGTTGGTTACTTACGTGCCTTGTCTAGTGTTTTGTTTGCAGGTGTATGCCTGTTCGTGAAACCAGAAGCAACAAGAGCACTCAGCTAGTTGAACTGTCATTGGAACAGCTAGCACTTGTGGAACGCACAAACAGAAAAGCAAAGCAAACATCAGGGATGAACAACACTGTGATTTTAAGACCTGGTGAGGCTGGGATTCTGAGAGACCAAGAGGGTCACGTGTGCAATGAAGGAGGGCAGCGACTTGATGAAGCTGGAAACGTCGTTGTCCCTCCTGCTGTTGTTATTGAGATTATCGCGCCAGCTGGGCGCACCAACGTTGGGAATGCTGCAGGTGATCGAGGTAGGACACTTGGCGAGCATAACAGACCTGATCAGTTCTTTGCAAATCGATCTGCGATTCGCATCCCAACTTTTCAGAGGAATGATTTTGAGCTGAAGCATGCGTACTACGCTCTTGTGAGTCAAAGTCCTTTCCATGGCTTGCCTCATGAACACCTCATGGATCATATCGAGAGGTTCGAGGACTTGGTCACTGGTATGAAATACAATGGAGTGCCCAATGAGTTCCTATTCTGCAAACTTTTCTCATACTCTCTTAGTGGGGATGCTGCTTATTGGCCGAAGCAGTTGGCTCCCGGTTCACTAACTACATGGGATGAGACGAAGTATGCATTCCTATGCAACTTCTATGATGATGCGAGATCCGAAGAGCTCAGGAACAAAATTTCTCAGTTCTCTCAAGGTCCGATAGAAGCACTCAAGGCAGCTTGGATTCGTTTCAAGTCATACCAGATGGATTGTCCGCACCATGGTTTCACTCAGGTTCAGCTGCTGGGTACTTTCTACAGATGGATCGATTGGAGGTACCAGATGGCTTTGGATACTGCGAGTATTGGGAACTTCAACACTAGGTATCCAGATGATGCAGTTGTGTTAATTGAGAACTTGGCGTCTAGCAATAGCACCAAGAATGCTGATTTCGAAAGGAAGAAGCAAGCTGCAGGAATTGATGGGTCTCAGATTGCTGAAGTTCAAGCGAAGCTGGATATTTTGTTTGGGAAGTCGAAGAAGACTGTGCACTTTGCTGACGGAGTCGATAATATCGGTGGAGCTGAAGTAGAGGATTGTAACTATGTTGGTGATTCTGGATTTCAGGGTCAGCAATTTGGGTACAACAACAACCGAAACTTCAACAACAACAATCGCAATTACTGGAATTCTTCGTACCAGCCCATCTCTCCAAAGTCTACGGATAATAAGATGTAATCCATGCTTGAGCAGATTCTTCAGAGACAACAAAAACTGCACGTGGATTTCAACGGGAAAATTGACCATCTGTACACTGATCTCAATGGGAAGATTGACCACCTGAATGGGAAGATTGAAGCTGTCAACCTTTGTCAGAGGAAGCTGGAAACTCAGGTCGCTTAGACCGCATCAGCTGTGCAGAGGCAGGAAGGTTTTCTTCCAGGGAGAACTGAAAATCCAAGAGCACACGTCAATGCGATCTCCTCAAGTTCAGAAAATTTCGAGGAGGATCCTGAAATCGCCAAGGCATCGATCGATACCCCCAAGTGTCGATCGATGCCAGTTACAATTCTGAAACGGGATACTTCCAAAATACGTGTATCGATCGATACCCCCTGGTATCGATCGATACTGAGGCGATTTCTGAGGAGACAACTGAGACTTCGACTGTGGTGCCTAAGGTAGTTGCAGAACGAGTGTATATACCCATGATACCTTATCCTATGCCTCGTATTATGACAAGGAAGGAATGGGAGGACGCCAGATGCAAGGCTTTGTTGGATAAATCAGTTGTGGAGCATCCTTTTGATGATGATAAATCTGTCAGGGACGATTGAAGAACAAGAGTATCGATCGATACCCTACCTGGTGTCGATCGATACCTCTCGCAGAACGAGCCAGAAACTGTGAAAACACCTGAGTTGATCGAAGAAAGAGTTCGCAAGCCCAAGAAGCTGAATCCTATTCCTCGACACCTCAGAGATCCTATCACTCCAAAGCATCTGTGTGGCTTTGAGAAGAGAGTACGAAGGATTCCCCACTCGTTCACTTTTGAAGAAGCTCTAGAGGGCTGGCCTCTGTTAAGTCACTTCAAAGATTACAGAGAAACCGAGGAAGAGATCAAGACACTCTTCATTAAGGCCAGAGGTACACCTCCACTGAGACAGTTGACTAAGAGGGAAGACCCAGGGATCTTCTCAGTTCCATGCTCTATCTCTAGAGTTGAATTCAAAGAGTCTCTCGTTGACTCAGGAGCCTGCGTCAATGTCATGTCCAGGGCAATTGCAGAGAGATTGGGAGCTGATATTCAACCTCCAAAGACATCTATCACGTTCGCGAACGATTCCACCTCTCTTCCATATGGGGCAATCGCTGATTTGATGATCACAATAGGAGATTGCCTTGTTCCTACTGATTTTCAGGTTGTAGAGATGAATGCAATATCTCGTACGCAGCTGATTCTCGGAAGACCGTTCATGGCTACGGTTGGTGCCATTATGGACACACCCAGGAAGCGCATCTCATTCTCATACATTGACAAGGAGGTGTACTACAAAGCCATCCCTAGAGGAACTCCCACACGTATCTCTTGCATCGATGCTGTAATAGGAGCGACGTTGATATCAGATCCTTTGGAAGAACCTCCTGACGTACCTACTGTCGCAGACGTTTCAGCTGAACCACCCAGCGTCCCCAAGGAAGTTGTCAAGAAGGCTAAGGCAACAAAGAAGAAGGTGAAGAGCAAAAAAGTCGAGAACCCCCATGTCACTTTAATCCCTCAGAAGAGTGATGGGAATTCGATTGAGTATAAGGTCAAGTGTAAAGGAGCTTCGAAGCCATTCTCTAAGGCTAGAATTCTTCTTACTTCGGAGCTGAAAGAGAAAGAACATGAGTTTGTGGAAGGAATGTTGAGCAGAACTCTGAAGCTAGCAATATCGAGTTGTGGAGCCTGTTTTGGTGCAAGCTCTCACTCTTATCCAGCCTGAAGGGCGTTACAGTCAAGCTATTGACGTTAAACGAGCGCTTGGTGGGAGGCAACCCACTGGTGAGTCTATATATATAAGTATCTTCTTTTTATTTTTCGTTTTGTGTCAGGATAAACAAGGAGCAAACTCGAAATCGCATGAGTGTCGATCGATACCCTTCAGTATCGATCGATACCCTACGCGATTGAGAAAGGTTCATGTCGATTTAAGTCTGGTATCGATCGATACCAGGCTGTGTGTCGATCGATACTGAATGTTCCAGCACGGTAACTTCTTGTTTTCCCCATTTATATTATATTCTTTTGTTTTCATTCACCAACTCTAGGCTAGATAACACTGGGGACATTGTTGTTCAAGTCTGGGGGAGGTGTCTACTGACATTGTTTTTGTTTTTCTTAGAGTCATAAAATAAAAAAAATTGTTTTATTGAGTCAAAACTTGTTGGAGATAATGATCATGTGCTTGAACCTATTGATTTTATTTTGTTTTTGAGTGCACAGTGTTACAGGATCAGTTCTAGATCGACTAATGAAAAATCCAAGGGCTGACCAGTTGACTAGAAAACATCCATGTCTCCAGCAGAGTTCTTCTGAAGCCTGAGCCAATTTTTGCACTTCATCGATGTGGTTAGTGTTCATAGAGCTTGATTCATCATTCATATATGACAAATGAACCCATATGTTTAAAATAATGGTATTTCTCTCCCTGTTACAAGTTGATAAGATGCATTAAAAGATGAAATTATTTTCTTCTGAGTAGAGGGCTAGGAAAGTTTCCAAGGATCCCATTATTCTACTTCAGAGGAGATGATCACACAAAGGTGAAAGCGAGGTTAGGAAAATTTCCTGTGATACCATTATTCGCCTACACCTTTGATTACTTTTGAGGGAAGAACCGGGGATTCGGTGGCTAACACCATCAATACTCGCGTCTCAAACCTTAATATGTAAATTGAAGGAACATAATAAGAAATAAGTCTGGGGGAGAGAAATAAAACCAAAAAGTGTGAAAAATGGTGGTTCCTTGTCATGATATCGTATGGTAAAGAATCTAGAAGGTTCTTGAACATTGGCTGCAGCGATGAAACTGGCGATGAGGGCTTTATTTGAACAATGCTGTGGGATAATGTGTGGAGTCTAGGAAAGCTGCGAATGTCTACGGAGAAATACATGGTGGTTAGATCAAAAGCTGATTTGGTGACATTTGGATACTTGGGAAAAAGGTCATTTCGATGGTTCGTAAACAGGTGAGTCTCCGCGTTTTCAAACCTGTTTCTCTGGTTTAGGCTTCTATTTGCTTGAGGGCAAGCAAATGTCAAGTCTGGGGGAGTTGATATATCATGGTTTTTACCGTGTTTAGGCCATGATATAAGTCTGTTTTATAGAGTCTTTATTCTATTTTGTAGTCCTTCAGAGTCTTTTACAGGTTATAGCACGTTTGGAGCATAATTGGAGATATTGGAGCTTTCTGGAACATTCTAGAGCGAACAGAAGATCCGTGTAGCTGAGACATCAAAATCACCTAAGTATCGATCGATACTGCCTAGTATCGATCGATACTCGTCGAGGAAACAGAAGGATCGCGACTTATTGAAGAGTTGAAGAATTGCAGAATTGGCCCAATAGATTTTAATATTTACAAAAAAACCCAGAATGTGTTTTAGCTATATAATTAGGTTTTACAGCCACTTTTAGGCTATGCTTTATTTTACTTTGGTTTGAGAAAGACAAGTCTGAATCTCCCTTCGTTCGAGATCAGATCTCAAAACCTCTTGTTACTCTTTCTATTTTATTGATGATTTATTCAGTTATGTTGATTGTTTCATTCTCCATGTCTGAGTAAATCCACTTTAGGTTTAGGGTTTTCTCATAAAGGATTTCTTTGAATGCTAGGTTGATTATCTGTTTAGGATTCACCATCTGAATTAGTTCTTCACCATATGTTGTTCTCAAAGCTAATTTTAGGTTGACGAATCTGGAACTTAGATCTTAGGATAGTTGATTAGGCACGACAGTGCGATTAATTACCTGATAGAACCTTAGGTGAGCAAATTGATTATTCGCAAAGAGATTTGGTTTAATTGATTTGTGAACATATCAAACCTGATATTAAAGCTGATTTAGACTTTAGGATTCGCAAAGAGATTTGGAATTCCTAGGATTTAGATTTAGATAATTCTCGCAACGACAGTTGGTTAATTATACCTTAGTGATTTGAGTTCAAGAACTGCGCTAAATCTGAATCCTGCTAGTTAGTTTATCTGCATTCATTGATTTCCTGAGAAATACCCTGGGCCTATATTTCCTCCAATTGAATTACAACTCTTTTAATTTCTGCACTGCTTTCAATTACATCTCTTGGCTTAGCTTAATTCGGTACTATACAATCTATTGTGCATCTCTGTGAGTCTTTGTGGTTCGACCCCTAGCTATACTACGACAACTGCTTTAGTATCTGAATAGGGTATTAATTTGAGCATATCAATACTTTGTGGGGTGCTTTGGCTCAGCCTTTATAGCAAGGTAGTTATCAATGTCAGCGTACCATGGTCGTGCAGGACTAGATACAATAGCTAGATAGGCGTCATAAGAGTCTAAGTGCTCTGTAGGCAAAACAGGTCCAAACCATGTCGGGTATTGACCGATACTAGGTGAGTATCGATCGATAACGAAGGTCTGCACTTGCGAAAAGTGTAGATTTTCGGAACAAACATCCTGAAGCAGAGCTTCAATGAAGTAGATATCTTCCTCTGGCAAGAAATCATCAATAGGTACGGCTTCATCGACCTTTATTCGCGATAGGTGGTCAGCAACGCCATTCTCAACTCTCTTCTTGTCCTTGATCTCGATATCGAACCCTTGGAGCAAAAGTACCCATCGGCAAAGACGAGGCTTGAGGTCCTTGTTCTTCAGCAGGTATTTGAGAGCAGCATGGTCTGTGTGAACAATAACCTTGCTCCCAATCAAGTATGACCAAAATTTCTCAAAAGAGAAAACAACTGCAAGTAACTCCTTCTCGGTGGTGCTGTAATTCCGCTGAGCATCATCCAACGTCTTGATGGCATAATAAATAGCATGGAGCTTCTTGTCTTTCTTCTGACCCAACACAACTCCTACAGCAAAATCACTCGCATCGCACATAACCTCAAAAGGTAAACTCCAATCAGGTGGTTGGACAATAGGAGCACTTACCAATGCCTTCTTAATCTCCTCGAAGGCTGCAAGGCAATCAAATGAGAAATCAAATTTGACTTCCTTACATAACAGGGCTGTGAGTGGGCATGCAAGCTTAGAGAAATCCTTGATGAACCTCCTGTAAAACCCAGCATGACCAAAGAAGCTTCGAATCTCAGATACAGATCGTGGAGGTTGCAGGCTTGTCATGACCTGAATCTTAGCTTTTTCAACTTCGATCCCTGCCTTAGAAACCTTGTGTCCAAGAACAATGACATCTTGTACCATGAAGTGGCACTTCTCCCAATTAAGAACCAAGTGCTTCTCCTCGCATCGTTGAAGCACCTTTCACAAGTTATCCATACAATTCTTAAATGACGATCCATACACTGAAAGGTCATCCATGAACACTTCCATAAACTCCTCAATCATGTCTGTGAAAATCGACATCATGCATCTCTGAAAGGTCGTTGGAGCGTTACATAATCCAAATGGCATTCTTCTGTAAGGACATGTAAAAGTCGTCTTTCCCTGGTCCTCTGGATGTATATGAATATGGAAAAAGCCTGAGTACCCATCGAGAAAAGAGTAGTATGGGTGACTCGCTAACCTCTCCAGCATCTGGTCGATGAATGGCAATGGGAAGTGATCCTTCCTTGTAGCCGCATTCAGCTTCCTGTAGTCAATACACATCATGTGACTAGTGATTGTCCTTGTAGGGATCAGCTCATCTTTCTCGTCCTTCACCACAGTTATACCTCCTTTTTTAGGCACAACGTGAACATGACTAACCCAAGAACTATCTGAGATGGCATAGATAATCCCTGCTTCCAACATCTTCATCACTTCCTTCCTGACCACTTCCTTCAAGTTCGGATTCAGCCTCCTCTGGCACTCAATCGAAGACTTTGACTCATCCTACAGGTGAATCCGATGCATGCACAAGTCTGGTGCTATACATGAAATATCATCAAGAGAATAGCCAAGAGCTTTGCGATACTTGCGCAGCTTGCTCAGCAGTAAGGTAATCTTTGCGTTGTTCAAAAAAGCATTAACAATCACAGGGTATGTGGAATTAGGACCAAGAAAAACATACCTCAATGCGGCTGGGAGTGGCTTCAGTTCAATCTTAGGAGCTTTCTCCTCACTCCAATTGATATATCATGGTTTTTACCCTGTTTAAGCCATGATATAAGTCTGTTTTATCAATTCTTTATTCTATTATAGAGTCTTTTACAGGTTTTAGCACATTTGGAGCATTATTGGAAATATTGGAGTTTTATGGAGCATTATGGAGCAAAACTGAAGTCTGGTGACTAAGTACCTGATCGAAGCGTCAAACATCGATCGATACCCCCTGGTATCGATCGACACCCATCGAGGAGATCACAAGTCGCGACTTTAACGAAGTTTGAAGAATTGCAGAACTTGCCCAGAAGACTTTAATATTTACAAGAAGACCCCAATTCGTGTTTAGACTATTAAATTAGGTTTTACAGCCACTTTGGCTATGTGCTTTTATTTTTACATTGTTCTTGAGGATTTCTGAGAGAGGGGAGACAAGTCAGGACTCTGTTTGTCTAAGAGAAGATTTCGAACTCCTGTTTCATTCTACTCTTATTTTATTCTATTGATGATTTATTCAGTTATGTTGATTGTTTCATTCTCCATGTCTGAGTAGATCCCTTGTTAGTTTCAGGGTTCTCAAATAGGGTTGATTTGTTATTAGGATTCTTTATCTGAATTAATTCTTCACCATAGGTTGTTTGCAAAGCTAAATTCTGGATTGATCACCTAGAACTTAGATCTTAGGATAATTAATTAGGCGCGAGAGTGCGATTAATTACCTGATAGAACCTAAGGTGAGCAAAATAACTATTCGCAAAGAGATTTGGTTTAGTTGTTTTGTGAACATATCGAACTTGATTTAAAAAGCTGATTTAGACTTTAAGATTCGCAAAGAGATTTGAAATTTCTAGGATCTAGATTTAGATATCTTTCGCAACGAGAGTTGGTTAGCTATACTTTAGTGATTTGAGTTCAAGAACCACTCTAAATCTGAATCATGTTAGTTAGTTTACCTGCATTCATTGATTTCCTGAGAAATACCCTAAACCTATCTTTCTCCAACTGAATTTACATATGTTTTAATTTACGTACTTGTTTTCAATACCATTGATTGCTTAGCGTAATTCCCACATTCATAATCTATTGTGTGTCTCTGTGAGTCCTTGTGTTCGACCCCTAGCTATACTATAACAACTGCTTTAGTATCTAAATAGGGTATTAATTTGAGCATATCAGCAATCACGAAGCTCACCAGCGTTCTTTGGAGTTTCGGCCAACTCCTCTATCGCACACCCCTGGTATCGATCGATACTGTCGGTATCGATCGATACTGCATCAGTCAGATCGAGCATCTTGTCGTATCCAACAACTACATCTCCCAGCAACTCTTTAGAGACATCAGAGTACACTAGTGCTCTCTCCAGTGGATCTTCAGGGTGTATCTCCAGGAAGTACTCCTCTGCTATGTCACTGAAGGTGTCCACATAGAACGTCTGCCCATCGATGGTTGGTCTCTTCATCATCTTTTCCATGTTAAAGGACATCACCAAATCACCGATGTTGAGAGCTATCTGTCCATTCTTGCAATCGATCAAGGCTCTAGCAGTTACAAGGAATGGTCTGCCCAGGATAAGAGGATCCTTAGGCTCAGCATCGTACTTCAGGACGATGAAATATGTTGGGATCAAGCAATTCCCAATCTTGATTGGGACATCTTCGAGTAGTCCCTCTAGAAGTCGCACTGAGCGATCAGCAAGTACCAGCGAAATCCTTGTAGATTAGAAATCTGTCATCCCCATTCGCTTAGCAACTGAGTGTGGCATGAGGTTCACACTCGACCCAATATCGCAGAGAGAACGCTCGAATCTCTCTGTGAAGATAGTGCAATCCAAAACAAAACTCCACGGGTCTGGTAGCTTTTTGGGAATTTTGTTAAGTAGAATCGCACTGCACTCAACTGTAATCATCATGACACCTTCCTCAAGGTTCACATTGCTAGACACCATCTTCTTCACATACCTCCTGAAAGCTGGAGAAGTCTTAATAGCATCAACAAAAGGAAGCTCCACAACCAACTTATCCAACATAGTTTTGCATATGGCGTCCTTCCATTCCTTTTTGTCATCTTAGGAGGCATATGATAAGGTATTTTGGGTTTGTACACCCTCTCCTTGACAATCTTTGGTTCCTTCTCGACATGCGCCTCAGTATCGACCGACACAGAGGGAGTATCGATCGATACACAGGATTTTGGATCCCCTCGTGCAGGTGTCTGGACTGGTATCGATCGACACTGGCTGGTATCGATCGATACATGGGGATTTTCAAAATCCCAGTCGTCATCTTCAGCAAGATCGACGAAAGTCTCTGCAATTGGTCTGTTCTTCATTCCTGTAATCACCTCTTTTCCACTCCTCAAGGTGATGGCATTGATGTGTGTTATTGGATTCTCGGTTTTCCCTGGAAGAAAACCTTCATGCCTCTTCACAGCTGCTGCTGTCTGAGCAACCTGAGTTTCCAGCTTCTTCTGAGAGACATTGAGAGCGTCAATTTTCCCATTCAGATCAGTGTACAGAGAGTCAATCTTCCCATTAAAATCCACTTGCAGCTTTTGCTGTCCCTGAAGAATTTGTTCAAACATGGATTCCATCTTACTCTCTGTGGACTTTGGAGAGATGGGTTGGTACGAAGAGTTCCCATAATTGCGAGTGAAATCGCTGCTCTGGAGTGGTTTCTGAGCAAATTGTTTTGCTCCAAAGCCAGATTGGTTTCCCTCAAACTTGTACCCACCTTGATGAGTGTTGTTGTTGAAGTTTCGGTTGTTGTTGTACCCAAATCGCTGACCCTAAAAACCAGAACCACCAACGTAGTTAACATCCTCCACTTCATCTTCATCAATATTATCGACTCCATCTGCAAAGTGTACAGTCTTCTTCGACTTCCCGATCAGAAGATTGTGCATAGAATCCAGCTTGGCCTGAACTTCAGCAATCTGCGATCCATCCATGTTCCCATTCTGTCTCTTTCGCTCAAGGTCTGCATTTTTGGTGCTATTGCTAGACGCCAAATTCTCAATAAGCACATAAGCATCATCTGGATACCTGGTATTGAAATTCCCATTGCTCGAAGCATCCAAAGCCATCTGATACCTCCAATCAATCCCTCTGAAGAAGAAACCCATTAGCTAAACATCAGAGTACCCGTGATGTAGACAATCTCTCTGGTATGATTTGAATCTCGTCCAATCAGCCTTGAACGCCTCAGTAGGTCCTTGAGAAAACTGGGAGATCTTATTCCTCAGATACTCGGATCGTGCATCATCATAGAAGTTGTTCAGGAAAGCGGTCTTAGTTTCTTCCCAAGTAGTCAATGATCCAGGAGGTAACTGCTTCAGCCATTAAGTCGCATCTCCATCAAGAGAGTATGGGAAGAGCTTGCAGAAGAGGTAATCATAGGACACTTCATTGCTCTTGATGCTAGTGACCGAATCCTCGAACCTCTCAATATGATCCATGGGATGTTCACTGGAAAGACCATGAAAAGGTTGCTGACCCACAAGAGTGTAGTATGCAGGTTTCAGCTCAAAGTCATTCCTCTGAAAAGCAGGAGGACGAATCGATGATTGATTTGCATAAAACTGATCAGGCCTGTTGTACTCACCAATCGTTCTACCACGATTAACCACAACATTCTCTGCGTTCGCGTTCCCAGCGACGTTCCCAGCGACAATGTCCTCGACAACAGGAGTAGGTGGAATGATGGTCCCCTCTCCATCCAATCGTTGCCCTCGCACATTGCACAATTGACCCTCTTGGTCTCTGTAAGCACCAACTTCATCTTGAACCAAAACCACTTGATTATTGTTCATCTCTGCTGGCTTCTTTGCTCTTCTGTTTGTGCGTTCCACAAGTGCTAGCTGCTCCAATGACAGTTCAACTAGCTGAGTGCTCTTATTCCTTCTGGTTTCACGAATAGGCATACACCTGAAAACAAAAGTCAAGAACGTGAGTAACACGGTAATACGATGAGTATCGACCGGCACTGGGTGGTGTCGATCGATATCAACAAAATGAAGACGACGAGTATCGACTGACACTAGTTAGTATCGATCGATACCGACGAACTTAGTCGAAATTCTCAAACTAAAATCTAATGGCGAATTGAGTCCCCGGCAACGGCGCCAAATTTGATATGCTCAAATTAATACCCTAAAAGTACTAAAGTAGTAGTTGTAGTAAGTTTGGGGTCGAACACAAAGACTCAAGGAAATCACACAATAGACCGAATATTATCGAATCAATCTGAGCAATTCAGACGAAACAAAAAGCAATAGGCAATAAAAGAGTTGTAAAATCGATGGGAGAAAAATAGGTTCAGGGTATTTCCAAGAAAAATATACGATTGAATCTATCTTTTAATTTTGTATTTTTATTTTGTAATATAGGTTTTTTGTATCATTGTTTCATATAAATATAATAAAATATGGTATTTTCCTTTTTAATATGTCAAATTATCCAAAAACCAACAAATAAATCCCAATAAATCATAATTTAAATATAATTTATTGGAAAAATTACAGAAATGCAAATGCTATAGGAAATACGAATTATTGGACCAAAGTGCATAAATAATTACATATTTCGAATGCTATAGTAAAATTACAAAAAATGCTATGAAAATCGATCCATTAATAACAAATTACAATTGCTATTGTAAAATATACGATTGCATAGAACAAAACGCTATATTAGATGAATACACGATAGCAATGACAAAAACCGCTATCTAAAGTGTCTGACCTATTATGACGGACGATGATACATCGTTTGTTAAAACGCTATGGTAGCGTTAGATAGCGTTATTCAGCCGCTAAGAAAAGCCTTTTTCTTGTAGTGAATCAATGAATGCAGATAAACTAACTAATCAGGGTTCAGGTTACGCACGGTTCTTGAACTCAAATCACTAAAGTATAATTAACCAACTGTCGTTGCGAGAATTATCTAAGCCTAAATCCTAGAATTCCAAATCTCTTTGCGAATCCTAAAGGCTAAACCAGCTTTTAGTTCAAGTTTGATTTGTTCACAAAACAACTAAACCAAATATCTTTGTGAATAGTTATTTTGCTCACCCTAAGTTCTATCAGGTTTTTCAATTGCACTCTCGTGCCAAATCAATTAACCTAAGATCTAAGTTCTAGGTGATCAATCCAGAATTAGCTTGGGAAACAACCTAGGGCGAAGAACTAATTCAGATTTTGAACCCTAAACAATAAATCAACCTATCATTCAAAGAAATCCCTTTTGAGAACCCTAAACCTAACAAGAGATCTACTCATACATGGAAATTGAAGCAATAAACATGACTGAATAAATACTCAAATAGATAATAAGAAAGAGTAACAAGAGGGTTCGAAATGTTCTCTCGGACGAACAAAGTTTCAGATTTGTCTCCCTTCCAAAAGCTCTCTCACAAAACCAAAGTAAAATAAAGCATAGCCATCAAAATGGCTGTAAAATCCTAATAAATAACCTAAGTCACGTTTTGGGGCTTCATGTAAATAATAAAGTCTTCTGGGCAATTTTGCAATTCTTCAACTTTTGGAAAAGTCGCGATCGTGTCTTGCTGCAGTGAGTATAGCCCGATACTAGTCAGTATCGATCGATATCGAGGCTTCAAATCGGGTACTCAGCTACACGAACTTCTGCTTTGCTCCAAAATGCTCCAGAAAGCTCAAATATCTCCAATTATGCTCCAAACGTGCTAAAACCTGTAAAAAACTCTAAAACACTACGAAATAGTAGAAAGACTCTATAAAACGGACTTATATCATGGCTTAAAAGGGGTAAAAACCATGATATATCACTGAACCATTCACCATTTTCTCATCTGCTCTCCCGTGAGCTTGACGAGAAATAGCATGTGAAACCATATTACCTTGTGCGACCTAACGTCGGGTTTTGTGTCTAAGATTTTCTCCCATAAATTCCTTGATGAGAAGTGGTTCTTGAAATCTTCAGGTCCGTGTCTCCATCTAACAATATGAAGACCGGCCAATTGTTGAGCAATAGGAGCATAACAAATCTGATGCAACATGTCTTGAAGATGGCTACCTCGATAGCGTCATATAGCCCATCTACCATCTCTTGCCGCCTCTGAGACCGGAGCTGAACGCCCTATTAACATATGTATTGTACTCGAATCGTCCGTAATATTGATAAGGCGACCGACATTCAACCAATCATTGAACCATAATGAGGTGGTGTCTCCGTTTCTTACTTCATGTCGAACAAACGAGGCCGCCAACAGTCGCATTTTAAGAAGTTTCTTCCAAATTCACGAGCCTCGTGAGTCTTCGGATTCATCCCAAAAGGACAACTTTCAGAGAAGGTAATAACGAGTCCATGCAACACATAATGAGCCCGAGTTCTTGAATAATCTCCAAATGAGCTTCAATGAGAAAATGTGTAACAATCATGTAAATTTTGGATACCAAGGCCTCTTGATATAAGATCCAAATATGCCAAGGCTTATGATCACGCGTTATCAAGAGTTAGAGATTTGTTGCGGAAACGGAAGAAGGTATAGATGGAGGCTAAACATATTTGTGGTCTAATCCGTTAATATACCAAAGGCTGAGGTTTGGTCCAAAGACATTCTCCTCAGAAGGACACAAGTCTCACACGAATACAAGAGTGAAGGAATCCACACAACACTTAATGTAAAAAAGAACACAAAAGACACAAGCTTTTGTAGAAGAAAATTTAACGTTTAATGTATATTAATTCATTGGTTGGTTTTTTATTACAATGAGGATAATGAGCTTAATATAAGCTCGACAACAGCAAGGAATAATTATCTAAAATTCTTTAAAAAGAAAAAACAATTTAACATAATTATAAAATATATCAATAGTTTGATTGATATGGCCTTTAATACTTAGTTCTTGGCCAAATGAGGAAAACTTAAAGGTTCCTTGTATCTAAACAACTTAGACATGAATCCATGATTCATTGGTAGTTTTTAGATGGTGTGTGAGGTCTCCAAAATAGCTTGTTCGAATAAATCAAAAATATATACCCATTTAACATCAATTGCTTGATTTAGCTCCGGATATGAAAAGTGAGAGCACAAGGAGATTCGCCTAATCTCATGGGTACTGGTGCACACAAAGATACTCTTTGAAGATTCTAGGTCATTTTTAAAGTCTCCTGGATGAAACACATAAGTTTGCATAGTTCCATATACGAAAACTCCGTAAATAGA
Source organism: Eutrema yunnanense (assembly GCA_002933935.1). Lineage (NCBI taxonomy): Eukaryota > Viridiplantae > Streptophyta > Magnoliopsida > Brassicales > Brassicaceae > Eutrema > Eutrema yunnanense. The sequence goes on from PKML01049734.1 coordinate 586,928, forward strand.
CCCGTTTATAGTTACCCGAGTTTGTAAGGCGGTTGTGGTTAAGTACGAACATGTATGGGACCAAACTTGGTTTTTCGTGTGCATGTAATGTATCAAGATTGTGTAACAACTTGAGTTGGAGCTGAAATCTTCATGGTTGGCCGGTCGTCCAACATAGGACCATATCACCTTGTTGGGTAGAAATGGGTCCATATGAGGAAAGTGAGGGCTTGGTTGGATCCTCCTGGTCCAATGTAGTATGGTGTAGCTGGGAGCATCTTTATAAGCCCCTAGAGGAAAGGGAGACTATCATGGACGCCATACATATTTTTGGGACGAACCAAATAAGAAAGTTGCTCTTTTGGTACAAGCGTCCTGCAAATGAGAGAGATTTATATGACCAGGAGACCATACAAGTCCGGATTTGTCGATTAAAGGTTCATCATAGTCAATGCGAGTAATGTTCTTTGTTGTGAGTGGCAAAGCCAAGTATCTTATTGGGAGTTGTTCGAACGAAAAACCCATATTCGTTGCTGCATGTTGTAAAGTATGCTTTGTTCTTCCCGCCGAGAACAAAATTGACTTGGAGACATTTATTACTAAATTAACTAGATTCACGCTTAAAAACAGAGATGACAACCACTAGTGCATGAAGTGAATGAGATTTTCCATCCATGAATATCAACATATCATCGGCGAAGCTAAGGTGGATCACTTGGAGATAATGACATAAAGGGTGATACCCAATTTTTTCCCCCATTTCCCACCTTGTTCAGAAGAAGGGATAAGACATTGAACATGGAGAATGGGAAAGGTTTTTTCGAAGACCACAAGAGCTCGTAAAAAAAACCCTCAAGCTCACCATTCACCAAAATCGATAAAGAAACAGTTGATATGTAGTTTTGAATCCATGAGGCAAATAAAAATCCTATGTCGTGGAGTGTATCGATGATGAAACCCCAAACGGACTGTGTCAAGTGCTTTAGAGATGTCATGTTGCAGAGCACATGTAGGCGAGATGAAGTCTTTGTGTCCTTGATGAGTTTGGTCGCCAACAAAATATGTTTTTTTTAGCAATAGACGTCCTTTTATGAAAGCGCCCTGATTTGGAACCATGCCCTCAGGAAGAACAAATTTGAGTCTGTTTGTGATTATCTTGAAATAATTTTGTAAATCATGTTATAAGATGCTATAAGTCTTAATCACACATAGTCTAAGGGTCTACCTTTTTCGAAGCCAATGAGAATTTCGTAAAAAGACTGCGCTGCACTAACAAAATCCGGTGCAATGATTGTCCAAGTTGCGATACAAAACTTTGATGTATAGTCGTCTTAACCCGGAGATTTGTTGTCAAGCATACATAGGTGATGCATGTAGCAGGAAGCAAAACGGAGTGAAAGAGATGAGATTAAAACATGACAGTTTTGACACCAACTTAATGCGTGTTTTGGGCTGCGTAAGTTCTTAAAACACTATGAACGTAACCGGGTAGATATGAAGATATATGATAGATCAACAGAGTTCGTAAAACCAAAGCACCATAACTGAAAAAGAAACATGCTCGAGCTAACACCACACCTGGATAAAGTTGTAACCACCAGTGATAAAGACGCTTTAATCCACCATAATGTCTCTCTCAAAATCAAAGGATAAAAGAAATGATCTAAAACATATCAAAGGGGTCAAAACGAAACTCATATTCTTGATACACAATTCTCTGCTTTATTCCATAAAAATAAGCCTCATTTTATAGAGGAATTACAATAAAAACGTTCATATACTTTATATGCATGACTCTTGGAAACCTCCGAAACAGACTTGTACATGCAAGAAAGAGAGAGAAAAAGACTCAAATAAATGTAGTCTTTCTTGAGGACGAAAATAACTCTTCAAGTGTCTTCAAATTGGTTTGTTGATGAAGAAAGAGCCCAAGACACTCCAGCCCAAGTATTCAACAATCGGAGAATGTTGCAGCCCATATATTAAGGCTATGAATGGTGACCAAGGAATGAGGATGAATAATTAATTTCTCTTCATTCCTAAAAAAAATACACCATTTATAAGTAATTGTTTGTACACATTATTTTTTCATTCCTCAAAAAACACCAATTTACAAGAAACTTTTTTACACATGATTCTTTTTCATTCTTTCTTTTTAGGGAACAATAAAACAAAAATATTCTCCATCAAATTCTAGAAAGAACAATAAGGAAAATATATTTCTATTATTTTATTCCTCTTCATTTTTTTCCTCCCCATTCCTTTTGTTCCTCTAATGGTCACCATTCGAAATATAAAGGTTGAATTGGACCATATACAACATGGTAACACCTAGCCCATTAGTCTTGTCATTTTCTTGTGTGGTTTCCTTGGCTTGTATTGGTTTTAGGCTGTAAACACTTGAACAAGCTTCACTCCATAATTCAGTCCGTTAGTTGTTCTTCTCTACTGCCCAATAAGACGCTTGGTCGAACAATAAACAACAAAGAGACAAACAATAACATCCAACACAAAACATTCAATATGAGATGTTGCAACCTGTTGGCCAAGTGCTGAATCTATAAACATCTTCACATAATAAATCATATGATATTTAGACGTTCTTATCCCCTTTTGATGGTTATTAACCTTATTAATCCCGTTTGACATCAATTCCATAACTATTTGTCCATCGTTCACTTTGTCAATTAAATGATCACACCTTTGAGCACATCTTCCAGCATCAAACTTATGGAGATAGGAGAGGATTTGCCCTCAAATCATGTACCTTATGATCCTTATGAATCAAAATATAGCAAGAGAAAATGCTTCTGCAACTCTATTCTCCATGAACAGCTTGAATTATCTATGCTTCTTTCTTTAACACCCAAAATTTAGAAATTGATCCTCTTTGATTGTTTTTATTGTAACTTGCTCCCTTGTACTTGATTTCAGAACCTCAAACAACAAAGTCTTGACATTATTCTCTGATTTTCCAGAAACTGAATCTCCAAAAACAAAATCAACTTCTTGTAATTGTTTCGTAGAAGAAAGCCATTTTAAATTCGAGTCAACATCCTCCAATTTCTAGTTGTGGTATAACCATTTGTGCCTTGAATTCTTCACACCTTGTAACTCATAGTCAACTTTTAATAGCAAAAGCATCTTATCCCCATATTCTACGCCCTCCAGCAACTTAAAATCCAGAATATAAGGATCATATGTACTTATGTAGGGAACAAGGTATACCTTCTTGATTGTACATTCAATTTTCTGGCTTTGTATTTTAATGCATCATGATCAGAATGTATAACAAACCGTTCTTGTTGCAAGTAATGCTTCCAATAATCAAGACTCAAGAGTCTTCACAATTGATAGAACTCCTCATAATCCTTTGAATAACTCTTTTAACTTCCGTGAGCTTCTTACTGAAAAAAGTAATATGACGTTGCCCCTGGACAAGAACAGCTCATATTCCCACACCATCACGTTCTTCCTCAAACTCTTGATTAAAATTTGGAAGTGCCGAAATAGGTACTTGACACAGTTCCTGCGTCACCGCTTAAAACGCCTTCGATCCTCTTAGTTCATTCAGCATGTAATCCAATCGAGGTATATGATAACGATACATGATGATAATCTTGTTGATAGCTCGGCTGTCCACACACATTCTCATTTAGCCACTTAACACTTCTGCCCCATCACCCTTCTCAACCACCAGTAGTGTAAGAACCTCCTTTCCTTCATCAAGCTTCCTCAGCACACGTGTGTCTTCCAAGAAAAGACTTTCCATGCAGCTCTTTTCTTTCCATTTATTTGTTTTGTCATACAGGGTATGGACTAATGGTGCTAACGTGATATGCTTATTATCCTTGTGAAAAGAATAAGTGTTCATGTACCCATTGTGCATGGATCTTCTATCAAACTCCCAAGGTCTCCCAAGTAACAAATGACAAGCTTCCATTAGGAGAACATGGCTGACCATCTTGATAGTTCTTTCCAACAGAAAATAATATTACAACTTATTTTTATACATGCAGTTTGCTGCCATCATTCAACCACTTCAGCTTGTATGGCTGCTTATGCTTCGTAGTAGGCAAACTAAGTTTCTCCATAAGTGTACTAGACGTCGCATTAGTACAACTCTCACTGTCAATAATTTATATATTCCAAACTTTCCCTATAACTGTGCAACAAGTTTGAAATATGTTTTCTCGCTGTGCTTTTTCTACAATAGGAACAGAATGCAACGCCTTTCAATCACCAGCAATTCACCATAATTAACGTATTCAACGACCTCTTCATATTCATCTTGAACCTTCTGATCCACTGCATCCAAATCAAGAGAATCATACTTCAATTTTTCTTCAATCTCATCAATCTCTTGAATAGTCATAACTCTTCTATTAGGACACTCAGCCAGGAAATTCTCAAACCCTTGACACTTAAAGAATTTCTTCTTCACATTAAAGTATGCAGGTGATGTTGTAGTTTTCACATCAACCTTCTTACTACTGCTTCTAGAATCACCTTTAAAAACTACAATTGGATTCAATGAAGAACCATAATTGTAAGGTATGTTGTAAGGCTTGTTTCCTGTCCTAACCTTCTTCTCCACCTTGATGGCAAGTTTTTTCACATCATCAAGAGCAGAAAAATTGCAGCTCCACCTTAGATGAAGTCTCCTCATTCAAACCATGTAAAAATGTACAATTGTCCTCTCTTGTGGCTCTTGAACATCACAATGCAACTATAACTGATCAAACTATCTTGTATACTACTCAACATTGTGTTTCTCTTGATGCAAGTGTGTAAGTTTCATGTACAAGTCTTGCTTTTAATCAACAGGGAAGTGTCTCATCATCATAAATCTCTTTAGATTATTCCAAGACCTGATTCTAGTCATTCTCTCTCTAATACTTTTACGACTTAAGAGTATCCCACCAAATGCTAGCATAACCTTTCAGCCTCAAGGTTACCACCTTAAACATCTCCTCATTGTCATAGGTGTTGTATTCAGACGCCCTCTCTATATATCTTAACCAATCGAGAAAATGATATGGATTAAGATTACCTTGAAAATTAGGGAACTCAACTTTGAAATCTTCTTCGCAACAATGTTGCTTCTGCAGTGGACGGTTGTCTCTTCTCCTTCTCCTACATTCTTCATGATCAAAATCAGAACCATGAGAAGAACCTCGACTTTCATCATTAGACGATATATCTTCCACAACCCTTCATCTTCTTGGCTGATCTTGCGCATTCCTTTCGTGGATGGCCAGAACCATCTCTTCCATTTTATCTCTTAGTTCTGCCATCTCTCTGCCAATATGCTCAGTGTATACTAACTAGTAGAGAGTCAATCCTCTAGGTAGAGACATGATAAACAATGTAAAACGGAGGAAAGATGATAACTTTCACTCCAGCAATCGGAATTCGCTCTGATACCACTTCGATGCGTGTAGTATGAAGCAAAACGAAGTGAAAGAGATGAGACTGAAACAAGACAACTTCGACACCAACTTAATGCGTGTTTAGAGCTGTAAAAGTTCTTGAAACAGTCATACATGATATATCACAATAATTCGTAAAGCTGAAGCACCAGAACTGATAAAGAAACTCGCTCGAGCTAACACCACACCTGGATAAAGTTCCCACCACCAAATGATAAAGATTATCTAGTCCACCACCAATGGCTCTCCCAAAACAAAAACATAAAGGAAATGATCTAAAACATATCAAAGAGGTCACAAAGACACTCATATTCTTAATACTCATTTCTTTGTTTTATTCCATGAAAATAAGCCTCATTATATAGCGTAATTACAATAAAACATTCATAAATGCTAGTCTACATGCATGACTCTTGGAAACCACAAAACCAGACTTGTACATGCATGGAAGAGAGAGAGAAACACTCAAATAAATGCAGTCTTTCTTGAGGATGAAAATAACTCTTCAAGTATCTTCAAATGGGTTTGTTGATGAATAAATAACTCAAGATACTCCAGCCCACGAAGTCCACCTTCAAGGAATATTGCAGCCCATGTATTAGGTGTTGAATTGGACCATAGATAACATGGTAACAGCCATGCCATTAATTTGCTCATTTGCTTGTGCGATTTCCTTGGTTCGTATTGTTTTTAGGCTATAAACACTTGAACAAACTTCAATGCATAATCCATCACGTTAGTTCTTCTTTCCTGGTTCCCGTTAAGACGCTAGACAGTGCAATAAACAACAATGAGACAAACAAGAACATCCAGTCCAAGATATCCAATATGAGATGTTGCAAGATGTTGGTTAAGTGCTCAGTCTACAAACATCTTCACATCATAAATCATATGATAATTAAATGTCCTTAGACACCTTTGATGGTTATCAACCTTATTTATCATGTTTGATATCAACTCCATCACCAGTCGACCATCTTTCACTTTGTCAATTAAATTACCACACCTTTTAGCACATGCTCCCGCATCAACATGAGAGCTTTTCTTATTTTCTCTGTTGATACCGATCTCACCAGTACTCCTCCTTATCTAGAATACATCGATAAGTGATGTAAGATCCAAGAGAGAACCTCAACCTTGTCACAAACTCTTCAGATATATATCTTTAGGCAGCAAAATGGAAGGATAGTAGGTGGATCGAAGAACACCAGTCAAGGGTGTGAAAGCTCTTGTGATGAGTTCACAAACTTAGTCTCAAGAAATCCACACATGCGACATAGATCCAAAAATATTCAATAACACATCTTGAATAAAGAAAGAATTTTATTCTCTGGTTTTTATTAATCTCCAAAAACTTGTCTATATACAAAGAAAGAAAGGAGACTATATAGTCTCATTACACCATTAAGGCCAATCAGCCATATCAAATAAAAAAAGAAATAAGAATAAACAAAGGAAATGAATATAATTTCAGCATGCAAATTAATGTAATGAGCCGTTCATCATGTTGGCATTTAATGAGAGACGTCAAGTTTGATTCTTTAGTGTGAACACAAAAAGGAATATCCATCTTGTTATAGAGCAGAAACGATCAAAAGGAAATCACATCTTTCAACATGGGCCATTGGATCTGCTCCTCCATTTTGATCAAGTTTAATATGAGGGTTTTCGGGCGTTCTCAGTGTGTCCACAAAAGAAAATCAGATGCAAATTATGAATGCTTGAAATATGAAAACTTCTTGTGCACTCCAGCCTTTCTATCGCTGAATTTGGTTCTGATGACCGCATCAATAAGTTCCGATAGACTCTCAATTGTGAATACCGTAGCTTGATGATGTTGAGAAGAAAAAAGCCTTGAAATAGTTTAAGTCTCCAATTTTATTTCTCCCATTTTATTTGATCTTGCTTGGTGAGTACTTCTCCATCTTCATTCACCATCCTTTTGATTGAGTTTTTTTGTTGCTCGGGATTGCACAGTTCAGTTAAAGAAAGTGGTATTCCGATCACCATGTCCAAGCCAATTTATACGCTATTTTTACCTGAAGAATTTATCGTCAACCTCCGCATAATGATGTCAACTTTCAGAAGCTGCAGCTTTAGCAGCAATATTTTCCGATGATGGCGAGAGAAAGACTTGGTTCTGTTTTTCGCACAGCAGTTCAAACGCTTCTCTAATTCCTTTTGTAATATTTTCTGATTTTTTTGAAATATGACATTATTTTGTAAGATATTGCGAAATTTTTCATCAGGAAAAAAATCAAATTATATTAAAAAAAAATTATTATATAATATCAGTCTATTTATGTCAACAAATCTGTGTATAAATTTTATTATATTAAATATGTTTAAATGATACCATTTAGATATTGCACTTTACAAGTCTTGCAAAATATTGACCAATTAGAAAAGACAGTCTCACTTCAGAACAGATGATTTCTAAGCTAGCCAAGGTGATTAAGAAGATAACACTCGCAATGTACTTCAAACGCTCAAGAGTGAGTACTAGTCAGAAAGTGCATGAGACGGTGATCGTGTTTATTTGATTTTTCACTCGTATCAGGCTTTGACGAGGACTCACGTGATGACTCACTTGGTAAAAAGATGACGATCAGCCCCCACTCCATCGACCCTAGCTCACCAAACAAGAGGACATTCACACGACGACACATCAAAAAGCGGACTGACTCTCCTACCTCAGATTGACGATCCATAGACACATGTTCCTTATGTGTTTTCGATACCATCATTTATATATCTTCTATCCATCTTTTTTTTTAATTATTCATTCAGTTAGTCCCTCACACCTTTAATTCAATTTGCTTTCACAACGGGACGGCGCGAAGTAAGTAGGAGGGGGGGGTTATCGTTTACTAATGAGTTTTTCTTTTGTTTTGACTTATGTTTTGAGTAATTGTGATTTTTTTTCTTGGATCAGTTTTATCGAGTCAAAACTATGTCGGAAATTATGAAATTTTCTTGGAACTAATCGTTGTACACTAACAACCCTTTGAGCATCATAACATGTATTGACTGAAAATTCTACTGAATGAAAAACCCATAAGTGGATCAATCTACAAAACAACAATGTATGTAGGGCATTCGAATGATTCGGAACTAACTCCAGCCAAATGAACTTAACATTTCTCATCTTGGGACTTGGCATACATCGAGAATGAGACCTCATTCAAGCTTGTCAAGACAAGTCTGTGTGAAAAGTATGGTTTCCATATCTCTTCCCTTAAATTAAGTTCTTCTATATAAAGAAAAGGATATAGGTTGCAAGGAAGTGAACCAAGAATTCGGTGACAACTACCATCAATACTCGTATCTCATGGAAGCATGTCGAAAGAAAAATATCCCATAAAAATGTGAGAGAAAAGAGATCGATAAAAAGAATACAATGATATCCTAGAAAAGTATGGAGAAGATCGATCTAAGGAAGAGAGAAAAGGGAGAGAAATGAAACCAAAAGGTGAAAAATACTATCTTGGTCATCAGAAACTTAGAAGGGAAAGAGTCTACATGTTCTTTGACTGATATTATCTCGATAAGTCCATACGCCTACGATATAAATGAGTCGGCAATAGAAATTTTGGGTGAGACTTTTGGAGTTGGTATGTTTGCTAAGCCTATAGCAAAGGACGTGGAAGTATAATCTAATGTTAATTCTGATTGGAAGTGGCTTAAACGAATAATGGTCGAAACGACGTTCTAAAGGATATGAGAGTTTCTATGTTTACAAGCCTTTTTCTGTTCTTAGATTATTTATTTGCTTGAGAACAAGCAAAAATATAAATCTAAGGGAGTTGATATACATCGTTTTTACATATTTTTATACGGTTTTTATATAATAATCTAACCTATAACTAATGACTATGGCCTAAAGGTTTTAGAGTTTTACGTCTAAATAAAGAAAATGACACAAAAAGGACCAAATGGTGCTTACAGAGAAGAATTTGATCATGCAAAACTGTGTAGATACACCATAAGCTTAGCATAGGTTGGATGACTTTCCATAAAGGAAGTGAGATGAGATTCCATTTCAAGATATCCAAGTTAACTTTTATATGAAAGTGGATTCAAAACATTTGGATAAACGGTTTGGAAGATACGACGAATTTAGTGAAGATTAGTTTGGCATATCGACCACATGCACTTATGCCCACAGTGACGGACCCAAAAATTATTTTTACCGGTTCATAGTATAATTTTTTTCTAAAGAATATATCATATAACTTTTTCTAATAATATTACACAAACACTAAACAAATATAAATTACTAACAATTTTTCTTTGGTGTAAAAAACATTGTGAATTACAAGAGAATACGAGGGGAAAAAGACATAAATTTAAAACATAATCAGCAAAAAGTCAGTTGGAGAATTGAACTTTGGTTTAGGGGTGTCATGACCTAAAATATTACCAATTTTGCCACTTGTTCTTCGGACAGTTTTATGCATTATGATATATTTAATTATTTAGGAATATCAAGTGACCCCCATTATTTTTTTTTTTTTTGAATGAATGTAAAATTTATTCAACCAAAAAACGTTTTTACAACGAGTGTTACATCAAGCTTAATTTTGGAATCAAATATTAGAAAGTTAGACTAGCTTCTTGTGGTAAACCAGAGTTCTAAGCTATCATCGTATTTAACATCTCCGCTAGCTCGAATCGATAAGAGCCTATTTCTTACTTGCTTGTCAATGATTTTGATAAGACGTTGCGCAGAGATTGGTGTTTCCCCATGCTTCTGACTATTATGTTCTTTCCAAATACTATGGATAGATATCTGAAAGACGTACATAGTAACAAATCCTTTGGTTTGCCCCATTGTGGTATCTTTCATGATATTGAGAAGATCTTCCCAGCATGTTGTGAATCTCGTGTTGAGAAGACCTTCGCTCAACTTCGTTCAGATTTCTTTTGCAAAATTGCAAGCAAAAATAGATGAGATCTGGTTTCCACCGGCTCTTGGCAGAAGACACATCTTGGATTAGTTCCTACATTCCAGCTTAACATACGATCTCCTGTGGTGAGGCGATTATGAATCGCTAACCATGTGAAGAAAGCGAATTTCGGGGTAGAGTGAGTAAACCAAACTCCCTTGTGCCAATCCACCAGATTATGGGTCTTGCGAATTAGCACCCAAGTTTTTCTTTGCAATAAAGTTCGGGGAGAATTTATCCTGATTCGCTTTCCATAGGGCAATGTCCTCTCTCAACACATCTCTTCTGCGTTTCCCTTCCTCCAGGGAAGCTTCTATTAAATTCAGATTTTCATAGTGATGGCGTCGTCTCCTTCTATTTCTCCATGCATATTCGACAGTTGCAGCCAAAAGTATGTCCATGTCTATAACCCCTCTCGACCTGTTATATCCAAAAGACATCCCAGATTAGACCACTTGCCATACCAGAATGATGTGGATTGCCCATTTCCAATGTCTCGCTTATAAAGCTCATTTGCAAGATCCCTATACTTCAAGATCATTCTCCACATCCACGATCCAAGGCTTGTAGTAGACTTAATCGACCATAACGTATCCTTTTTATGATATTATGTTGAATCCATTTAACCCATAGCGATGCTTGAGATGAAAGGATTCTCCAAATCAGTTTGAGGGAACACACGACATTATACTCCTTCAGTGGTCTTAATCCCAATTCTCCTTCATCTTTCCTTTTGCACACAATATCCCAAGCAATTTTTGCCTTCCACGGATTTAAATCTGGTCCTGACCATAAGAAAGCCGAGCAAAGCTTCTCGATTTCCCGAATACACTCGCTTGGAAGCCGAAAAGCCGATAACCAAAAATTGGAAATACTCATCAAAACAGAGCAAATTAACTCCAAACGGCCTGCAAAATATAAGAAACGAGCAGCCACGTACTAATTCGTTTTCTGATTTTCTCCAGCAAAAGTTGATAATCGGTTGACGACATTCTTTTTGTTAGTAGGGGTAACCATAAATAACGGACCGGGAGCTGTCCAAATTCATAGAGAAATTGCGTCGCAATATCATGCCGTACACTCTCAGTAGTCCCAGTAAGATACATCTTAGATTTCTCCATACGTATTTTGAGTCCCAAAATTGTCAAAAACCTTAATAATTCCCTCAATCGATCGTGATTTTCCATCTGTTAGCACCATGAGATCATCAACAAAGCTTAGATGACTAAGACCGAGATTCTTACAGCGAGGATGGAATCCGAATTGTCTAATGCTGGCCGCTTGATCGAGTAGCTTCGAGAGAACATCCATACTAATGAGAAAAATATATGGAGACAAAGAGCAGCCCTGACGAAGGCCCCTTTCTCTTCTGAAAAAAACAGCTAGCTCCCCGTTTACTTGAACCGAGAAAGACGCTATTTTCACACATAACGAAATCCAATGTGAAAGGACCGCACTTTTTTTTTTTACAGAAATAATTAAACAATAATAATTAAACAATACAAGCACAAGTTCTACAGCTTACACAAGCTAACGGTTTTAACAGTAAAAGCAACAACAACGATAACAAAACTCCGGGTCCTAATCATCCCCTCTTCACTGCCTCGATTCCACGATCACGCCTTATCTTTACCTGCATCGACAAAAGTGATGCATCAACATTTGGCTAACCAAATGCTGAGTGAGATTGATCATCCCAACAACAGGCTACCAATAAGCACAATTAAGCAGCAATTATCAATTATCAATACTAAGAATTAATTAACACCAATTAAAACTTTCAGCACAAACAATAGCAACTAGTATCGATCGATACTCCCCTTGTATCGATCGATACTCAAACAACACACGACTCCCGACAAGGGACTGGTATCGATCGATACTAAAATCAACACCCGGTATCGATCGATACAAACACAACTCGAGTCTATCGACAAAGGACGGGTATCGATCGATACTCACATGGTATCGATCGATACTCACCTGCGATTCACAACATACGCGAGATCTAAACCCAGAAATCGCCAAGACCACACACGAAAATCATCAATCAAGCTTAACAAAGCACCACACAAGCTTAATTGCTAACCTTTGGTCCCAACTCACCTTAGATAGGCTGGATCTAGCTCTAGAAGACCTCTCTCACGCTTACGCCAAAGCCGCTCTTCCAACCTCTTCTTCAAGCTTCTCACCAAGCTTAATCTCTCTTGATCTCGCAAGATCCAAGCTTCCCCAAGCTTTTCTTTCTCTCTCTCGCTCTCTCTCTCTCCTTCTCTCTCTCTCCTTCTCTCTCTCTCTCCTTCTCTCTCTCGCGACCACTCTCAGCTTTCCTCAAAAGAATGGTTTTTAACCCCCTTAAGAAGAGAAGAGAAGAAGACAATAAGGAGAAACCCCGACGGGTATCGATCGATACCGCCTAGTATCGATCGATACTACCACCCCGGAACAACCCGAATTAATTATTTTCCCCAATAATCAATTCTTCCGGAACGCGGGCGTTACAATTTTCCCCCACTAACATAGATTCGACCTCGAATCTTCGTTACCGTTCATCTCCCATGAACCACTCATCTCCAATGAACCTTAATCGTCGCAACGATTACACAAACCTTGGCCAACCCGGCCATCTCAACACTCACACGAGGTCCAAAAACCAACCTCCGAGGTTTCCCCATTCAGTCCCTATGCTTATGACACCGCGGCATCATATGTACTTATTGCTCAACACAAGCCAACCCCATCCCTCAAGACACCGCAGCATCTCCGAGTTCCGAGCATCAGCCATATCCCGCAGGATATCCACCATACCTCGCAAGGTATCAACCATACCACATCACCCAAGACACCGCAGCATCTCCGAGTTATGGGTATCTGCCGTACCACTCCACTCGGTAATATAACCTACAAGAGTCTCAATACCCCATACCACTCAATTCTAGGCAATATATCCTACGTCTAGGATATACTCCTTACGAATCCACGGTATCACGTATCACTCTAGGCTATAAACCTCCCGAGCCTGGGTACATCGCCAGTCACACTCTCAAGACACACAGTCCTGCGAGCTATCGGCACCAGAGGAACCAGTCCTCTCAACGAGCAATAAGTCACATATCTATAAGCATCTCGACTGAACTACCTCCCGTGATCCGTGTAAATCCTCGCAAGGCAACACCGGCATCACCCATATTCCATACCCGGAATATCTGCCGTGCATAACCAATAACCAGGCCATCGCACCTCCCTTGCGCACCTTCCAGTGTCGGCTTGCTTTAGAAAGACTTGTCAAGACAACTATGACTAGGCTACCTTTAACACCCAACAACTCTCTGCAGTAGGTCATCAATACAAACGTAATAAAACAAACAAGTACCATACGCCTGCAATCCGACCCACCACATAGAACCGCTAGGTGAAATAACCCGGTCTCGTCACTCGACTCATTTTCCCGAACAAGCTTAACTGAAATCACGCAACGCTCACCACAGCAATAAGAACATCCATCCTATTACTCTCTCGCATTAACGCTTTTTACCCCAAACGTAATGCGAAGCCGTGACTCCCAAAGTCACCAATAATAAGAAATACTCATCTTATTATACATCATAATGTAACATCGTTCTACACAACGACAATACAAAATGAAACACACATAGCACACAACTACAATCGAAACTGGAACCTCTCGATGGAACTCAAGCCGCATCTTGTTTCTGGAACCACTTCCGGAACTTCGCTTCCATCCTAGCCTCTGGCTCCCAAGTTTCCTCCTGCACCCCGCCACAGTCCCACAGAACTCGCATCATCGGAATCTTCTTCCGACGAAGCTCCTTGACCCTCCGCTCGAGAACTCTCAAAGGTCTCGCCTCAACGGTCATATTGGGCTAGAGATCTGACGGAATCTCAGCCAATACCTCGTCACCCCTATACAAACACTTCTTCAGCATCGACACATGGAAGACCTGATAAAATGCTTGCATAGCCGCGGGTAACTCCAACCGATACGCTACCGGTCCAACACGATCCGGAACGGCCCCAGATACCTCAGACTCAACTTAGTCGCAGTAATGGACCTGTTCGGACCTCTCAGTAAAGCCATCTTGAGATACACACTATCTCCCACCTCAAACACCAGCTCTTTCCGCCTCTTATCGGCATAACTCTTTTGCCGATCTTGGGCCTCTTTCATGTTCAGCTTCAAAACCCGGATCTTTTCCGTGGTTTCCTGAACAAAACTCGCACCCAAAGTGCTCCTCTCCCCCACTTGTGTCCAACACAAGGGGGTACGACATGGCCTCCCATACAGAACCTCATATGGAGCCATCCCAATACTCGCCTGGTAACTATTGTTATACGCAAACTCTACCAAGCTCAAGTGATCCACCCAGTGACCACCCCAATCCAGCACGCACATTCTCAACAAATCCTCCAGAGTCTGTATGGTCCTCTCGGACTGCCCATTTGTCTGAGGATGATACGCCGTGCTCAAGTGCACTTTCGTGCCCATCTCTGCCTGAAACGCCTTCCAAAACTCCGATGTGAACTTAGGATCCCGATCCGAGACAATGCTCACCGGCACTCCATACAGTCTCACAATCTCCTGCACGTACTTCCTAGCCAAAACTGCTGCCCCATCGGTCTTCTTAATGGCCAGAAAACGCGCACACTTGGTCAATCGATCAACGATGACCCAAACAACATCCTTGGTCCGAGAAACTGGTAACCCCACCACGAAATCCATCGTGATCATATCCTACTTCCACTCTGGAATGGGTAAACTCCGCAACAAACCACTCGGGACCTGGTGCTCCGCCTTCACTAACTGGCACACGTTGCACGACGCAACCTAGTTAGCCACATCCTTCTTCATCCCGACCCAATGATAATAGCGCTTGAGATCGCGGTACATCTTAGTCGCTCCTGGATGAATCACGAACATACTCGAATGAGCCTCACTCAGGATCTCTCGTCGTAAATCCTCATCCAAAGGTACGCATACCCTCCCACTAAAAAGGATAGTGCCATTCGCAGATACCTGATACTCAGAACCCTCCGCTCTCGAAGCCTTAACCAAAACCTCATCTTTCTCCTGAGCCAACCGAACTCTGCTCAAAAGATCCGCCTGGTTAGCCGCCTCTAAGCCCAAAGGTTCCTGAGATACAACACATAAGCGCAATGTGCTAATCTCGCTCACCAAAGACTCAACCTCGCGCTCCCGAGCCAAAGCCACCCGCTTCCGACTCAACGCATCTGCAACCAGATTAGCCTTACCAGGATGGTAAGCTATCTCCAGATCATAATCGGCCACTAGCTCCATCCAGCGCCTCTGCCTCAAATTCAACTCAGGCTGAGTGAAAATGTACTTCAAACTCTTATGATCTGTGAACACCTGTACCTTTCCGCCATAAAGATAAGATCTCCAAATCTTTAAAGCGAAAACTACCGCAGCCATC
The DNA here is from genome assembly GCA_002933935.1 of Eutrema yunnanense. NCBI lineage: Eukaryota > Viridiplantae > Streptophyta > Magnoliopsida > Brassicales > Brassicaceae > Eutrema > Eutrema yunnanense. The sequence continues at coordinate 602,741 of PKML01049734.1, forward strand.
TCCAGGTCATGGGTAGGGTAGTTGCCCTCCTGCTTCCGCAGCTGTCGCGAAGCATAGGCAATAACCTTCCCCCGCTGCATCAACACACAACCAAGACCCACTCCCGACGCATCGGTGTACACCACGTAAGGCTCACCCGACTCAGGCAACGCCAATACTGGAGTACTAGACAACATGGCCTTCAGCCCCGCGAAACTCTCCTCACACTCCGAGGACCACACGAAAGGAACATCCTTTCCCGTCAGCTTCGTCAAAGACTTTGCCAGACTCGCGAAACACTAGACGAACCACCGATAATACCCTGCTAACCCGAGAAAACTCCGAATCTCAGTAGCATTCCTCGGCCTCGGCCAAGTACTAATGGCCTGGATCTTCTCCGAATCTACCGACACTCCCTCCGCAGAGACAATGTGACCCAGAAAACCGATCTCCCGCTGCCAGAAGCTACACTTGCTCGACTTAGCGAATAACTTATGTTCCCGCAGCTTCGAAAGAACCACACGCAGATGCACCTCATGCTCCTCCCGGCTCCTCGAATACACCAAGATGTCATCGATAAAGATGATCACGAACTCATCCAGAGACTCCTGGAAAACACTGTTCATCAATCTCATAAATGCAGCCGGTGCATTTGTCAACCCAAATGGCATCACCACAAACTCGTAGTGGCCATAACGAGATCTGAAAGCCGTCTTCCGGATATCTACCTCATCGATGGGAATCTGATGATATCCCGACGCCAAGTCAATCTTGGAGAACCAAGTAGCCCCCCTCAACTGATCCAACAACTCATCAATCCGAGGAAAAGGATACCTGTTCTTCACTGTGACTCGGTTAAGTCCCCGGTACTCAATACACAACCGAAAACTCTCATCCTTCTTCTTCACGAACAATACTGGTGCTCCCCACGGTGAAGAACTCGGGCGAATAAACCCCTTGCTCAACAACTCCGCCAGCTGCTTCTTCGGCTCTGCCATCTCTGCTGGAGCCATCCTATAAGGAGCCCTGGATATCGGTGCCGTCCCTGGTTCCAACTCGATCGTGAAAGGATCCGACCTGGACGGTGGCAACCCCTGCAACGACTGGAACACATCCTGGAATTCACGAACCACACGAATATCCTGAACCCTAGCCTCTCCGACGGCCTCCGGCAAGGAAATGGTAGCCAAATACGCCTCGCAACCCCTCTCGATCAGACGCTCCGCGTGCACAACCGAGATCATGAGACTCCCAGAAGTCGATCTCACACCCTGATACACCATCTTCCCTTTCCCCGGGTCGAACTCGACTCGCCCTCGGTGACAGTCCAGATGCGCTATGAACTTCCCGAGCCAATCCATGCCCAAGATGACATCGTACAGCTCTACTGAGCAGATAATCAAATCGGCAGGCATGGACTCTCCTACTACCTGAACATCCACGTCTCGCACCCGACCGTGAATTCTCAGGAGCTTCCCTCCGGCAACCTCCACGAAACCCAAACTCACACCGGGCTCGCTCTGCAGATTAGCCCTCTCGGCCAACTCCGGGGAAACGAAGCAATGCGATGCTCCCGTGTCAAACAACACATGACACTCTACACTTCCAACACACAAGGTCCCTGCACATATACATGTGCCGAGAACCTTAACACCCCGACAAGCACGACATTCCCCAACACAGAATTAAACTTAGACGAGTCTAAGAAAATACCTGTGATCGGCCTGGAACTCGGCTCTCCGGACTCGGTAATGGAGTACACTCGAGGCGCTGATGCCACCTGCCTGACGGGCTGCACCACCGTGGTCTCACTCTGCCGCAACTGGGGACACTGAGGCCTGATGTGACCCGTCTCCTTGCAGTGAAAGCACACTCGAGAATCCACTCGCACTCCGCCCTTCTGAGGACAGCTCGCCACCCGGTGATCCATGCTCCCACACCCAAAGCAACCCAGACCACCCCGACTACCTCTCGAAGCGCTCTCCCGCTTCCGCTTCTGTCCTTGCATCGGCTTACCGCCTCTGCTCGGACCGGACTGCTGCTGCATAGATCTCGCCTGAAAACTCGGTGTAAACGCTACCACCTCGTCCTTCAGACCCTCCTCAAGCAAGGCTGCAGTCTCAACCAACTCATCAACCGTGCAAAAAGCCCTCACCATGCAACGGTTCCTCAAGTCAACCCGAAGACCCATCAGAAATCTCTGCACACGGGCCGACTCACTCTCAACCGCTCGTCTAACATAAGACCCGAGCTGGTTGAACTCCACCTCATACTCGCGTACCGACCGATCCCCCTGAGTAAAACTCGCAAGCCTCGACTCTATCCGGTTGAACGCCTCCTGAGGGAAGTACTTGGAGTTAAACTCCTCCACAAAATCCGCCCAAGCCATCGCGGCCTGAACTCTCCGTGCTGCCACACCCCTCCACCAGAGATGCGCATCACCCTCCATATAATGGACCGCGATGTCCACTTGGTATCCCGCGGGGAAATTCCTCTCTACCCTCCTCAGCCACGCATCAGCGTCCTCAGGATTAGCACCTCCAGAAAAGAACCCCGTGCCAATCCTCTGCATCTGCTCCATCATCCTAAGGTAGGATGGGAGCTCCTCAGCAACCGCAGCTGCCACCTGAGGCTGAGCCTCCACAACTACCGGAACCACAGGAGCCTGAGCCGGTACCCTCTCTGGTAACCGCTCCAACAACCTCGTCAAAAGATCCGCTATGCGATCATCTCGGGCCCGAGCATCACCCGCTGCTACACCCGCAGCACCCGCTGGAACACCAGCCACACTGGCGCTCACGCCAGCCACACCCTCAGACCCAACCTGACTCGCACGCGACTCCTCGACCTGCTCCTCCGGCACACGGCCACGACCCCTACCACGGCCACGACCTCTACCACGCCCTCTAGTCATCTGCACATGTGCAGAAGCACAAGCTAAGAAACTAGAAACAATCATCACAATAAAGATACTCACCGTGGAATCTCACAAGGCTCGAAGAGGATGATTCTAAGACCCCACACAACACCCAATTTATTCTAGAACCACCTAGGCTCCTAGACCCGTATGGGCTCTGATACCAAATTGAAAGGACCGCACTTTTTTTTTTTTACAGAAATAATTAAACAATACAAGCACAAGTTCTACAGCTTACACAAGGTAACAGTTTTAACAGTAAAAGCAACAACAACGATAACAAAACCCCGGGTCCTAATCATCCCCTCTTCACTGCCTCGATTCCACGATCACGCCTTATCTTTACCTGCATCGACAAAAGTGATGCATCAACATTTGGCTAACCAAATGCTGAGTGAGATTGATCATCCCAACAACAGGCTACCAATAAGCACAATTAGGCAGCAATTATCAATTATCAATACTAAGAATTAATTAACACCAATTAAAACTTTCAGCACAAACAATAGCAACTAGTATCGATCGATACTCCCCTTGTATCGATCGATACTCAAACTACACACGACTCCCGACAAGGGACTGGTATCGATCGATACTAAAATCAACACCCGGTATCGATCGATACAAACACAACTCGAGTCTATCGACAAAGGACGGGTATCGATCGATACTCACATGGTATCGATCGATACTCACCTGCGATTCACAACCTACGCGAGATCTAAACCCAGAAATCGCCAAGACCACACACGAAAATCATCAATCAAGCTTAACAAAGCACCACACAAGCTTAATTGCTAACCTTTGGTCCCAACTCACCTTAGATAGGCTGGATCTTGCTCTAGAAGACCTCTCTCACGCTTACACCAAAGCCGCTCTTCCAACCTCTTCTTCAAGCTTCTCACCAAGCTTAATCTCTCTTGATCTCGCAAGATCCAAGCTTCCCCAAGCTTTTCTTTCTCTCTCTCGCTCTCTCTCTCTCCTTCTCTCTCTCGCGACCACTCTCAGCTTTCCTCAAAAGAATGGTTTTTAACCCCCTTAAGAAGAGAAGAGAAGAAGACAATAAGGAGAAACCCCGACGGATATCTATCGATACCGCCTAGTATCGATCGATACTACCACCCCAGAACAACCCGAATTAATTATTTTCCCCAATAATCAATTCTTCCGGAACGCGGGCGTTACACAATGTATGAATTTCGGAGGAAAATTCAAAGTCGTAAGCGTATTAATCAGAAAAGTCCATTGGACCGAGTCGAACGCCTTCGATATATCAATTTTGATGGCACACATTTCATAGATCCCATCCTTATGGTAATCCCAAACCAGCTCCGTTGCGAGCAACACATTCTCAATTAACAGACGCTGGCTGATTCGTTGAAATGAACTTTGGCAAAATTCCCTTTCAAACGATTTGCAATAATCTTGGAGATAACTTTGTAGAGTACGTTACATCATGAAATTGGCTTATAATCCTTCATCTCTGCCGCACCAGTTCTTTTCGGAACAAGAGCTAGAATTGTTGAATTAATGCCCTTTGGTAAGAATCTCTTTTCGAAAAAATATTGGACAGCCGTGGTAAATTCCTTCCCAACAATGTGCCAAACCGCTTTATAGAATTATGAAGTGTACCCATCGGGTCCTGGGGATTTGTCCTTTGGCATTGTGAAAAGTACTTTACTAATCTCCTCCTCCGAGACAGTTTGGGTAAGCCCACACGCTTCAGCTTCGGATACCCTGGAATCGATAAAATTTTGAAGTCTTTCTACCGAAATTCTTTCAAAGTCTTATGGTTTATATTGCAGAAATTCTCTGAAATATTTTTCAGCCTCTGTTTTAATATCCTCGCTTTGTGTTGCTACACTTCCATCCATACACAGAATCTCCTGTATCGTATTATGAACTTCCCTCGTGGCTATTGCTCTGTGAAACGTCTTGTTATTCTGATCACCTACCTTTAACTAATGCATTTTAGATCTACGCTTTAGAAAATTTTCCTCTAAGCCCGACACTAAATCTCATTGTTGATACGCTAAGTTCTCCGCCTCCATAGTTACCGTTGAGGAATTAGATAGGTTCACTTCTTGCTTTTCGCAGAGGGAAGAATAAGCTTCATTTGCTTTTTCATTAAATTACCCAATTTTTCCTTCGCGAGCAACCTTATATGCGGTTTCAATGACTTGAGTTTCTTTGAAAATCGAAACAAAGATGACGTAGACATGTAGATCGGCTCAGTTTCGCGCAAAAAATTTCCAATCATTGGTTCAAACTCTTCCATCTCAGCCACCCCATTCACAAATTTGAAAGGCTTCTTTACCCGTGTAACCGCAACATCCAGATTAATCCGACAACGGAGATGATCAGAACATCTCCCTTCTTCGAAGACGTTATAAGATCGAAGAAAAGTTTGCAGCCATTCATCATTAACCAGTACCCGGTCAAGCTTCTTAGTAATCACACCATCGTCTCTTTTGTTACACCAGGTGAATAAAGGTCCCTGAGAAGCCATATCCACAAGTGAACAATATCGTACCATCTCCTTAAAATCCTGCATTCCCACAGTAATTGCAGCACTCTCAGAATTTGAATGCTCTTCCAAAACCAAAATTTCATTAAAATCTCCTTGTATGATCCACGGCTTGCCACAAATTATTGGGGAGTTTTGATGATCTTTCAAATCTCTCCATAACTCCTTCCTTTCCTCACTAAAATTTGAAGCATAGATAAAAGAGTAGAAAAACTCCTCATCTCTTCCTTCCAATTTTACTGAACACATTATCAATTGACCACTCTTGAAGAATGGAGTGAGCTGAAGATTATTCTTCCACACCACCCAGATTCTGCCAAGTCAACTTAACTCATAATTAGTTAGTATCGACCTATCCTTAAAAACTGAATCAGAAACTCTTGGAACTTTAGTCTCATTCACCCTCGTCTTCAAGACACAACCGAAATCGAACCTTCCTCCATGTACTCAGCTTCTTAACACGGAATATTTAATTGATTCATTGAGACCGCAAACATTCCAGAAGAAGCCGACATACTTATTTATTTTTTTAAAAATGATGTCTACCTGACAAAATTGGAATTTGCTCCTTCGTGTGTAAGGTGATAGAGTTGAATTTTTGTTTGTTGAAGCCTTTTGAGGAACGTTGAGAAACACGAATATGTTCTCCACATCGCTTTTTTCCCATTACATCTTTTTCTAATTGATTTATCTTCCCCTTCCTCCTTCTCTTCATCTCCTTCTTGACACTCCCCCTCCTTTTCAAGCAGTGCAAATCTCGATGGAGAAGCCACATTTTTTCTTTGATTTGTGATTTCTCGCCTGATTTACCCTGCTTCCCCGACGAGACTTTTGACCATGTACCCTCCTCTGCTTCTTCGCTAGTCTCGGTTAGCACCCGCTCATGTGGTATTACTATGACCTCATCTAGATTTTCCAAAATCTTTATCTGCGAATTCTCCACCTCTGTTATCACCTCCTTTCCACTAACTCATATTATCTCCCGAGAAGATTCAATGATTTTTTCTTCTTTCCTTCTTCTTCTACCACTCGATGTTCTAATGCTCTGTTTTTGACTCCTCCTTGACAACACAGACAGTTTCCACGTGACCCCATTTAGAGCATCTTGAACATCTAGCCGGTAACCAAGGATATATGAATTCAACATCCGCATCAACCCCCAATTTCGATTTAAATCGGTATCATCTTTTTTCATATCCGCTTATATGAAAATCGTTGCTTCCTAAAAGCTTGAACAAAGCTTCGTTCCAGGATGAAGTCGTTTTGGTTTACCCATTGCGCTCGCAATAAAACTTAATTCTTCCCATGAAAACATATTTTGTGGCACGTTTTTAAGCGTGACCCACATCGGAATTGTTCTGATTTATGGTTCCTCTTCTTCATCCGACATCGGGTCCCACTTAGAAACGACCATGGAAATATCTGCGATGTTCCACATGCCTCTTTTCAGAACCCTTTTCTGCACTTCTGCATATCTTATTCTGAACTTGATTGTTGTTGCATTGTCAACAAAAATATCAACTCTGATTGATTTGTCTCCTAACGGCCAAATCTTATTCACTATGACGTGGATCTTTGCGACGTGGTGATATATCATGGTTTTTTACCCCTTTTAGGCCATGATATAAGTCCATTTTATAGAGTCTTTATGCTATTTAGTAGTGTTTTAGAGTCGTTTACAGGTCTTAGCACGTTTGGAGCATAATTGGAGATATTAGAGCTTTCTGGAGCAGTTTGTAGCAAAGCTGAAGTTCGTGTTGCTGAGTACCCGATTTCACGATCAGTGTCGATCGATACCCATCGCAGCAGACACGACCCGCGACTTTAATGAAGAGTTGAAGAATTGCAACTTGGTCCATAAGTCTTTAATAATTATAAGAAGCCCCAATTCGTGATTTAGGTTATATATAGGAATTTTACAGCCACTTTGTTGGCTATGCTTTATTTTCTATTGCTTTATTTTTGCTACTTTGATTCTTCTCTGGTTTTTGGAGAGACAACTCTGAACTCCTGTTTTGTTATTGATTTCTTTGATGATCTATTCAATCATGTTGTTTTCATCCTCCATGTCTGAGTAGATCCACTTTAGGTTCAGGGTTCTCATAAGGGTTTTCTCTGAATGCTAGGTTGATTAGTTTATTAAGGACTCACCATCTGAATTAGTTCTTCGCTTTAGGTTGTGTTCAAAGCTAACTCTAGATTGACGAATCTGCAACTTAGATCTTAGGATAATTGATTAGGCACGACAGTGCGATTAATTACCTGATAGAACCTTAGGTGAGCAAATTGATTATTCGCAAAGAGATTTGGTTTAATTGATTTGTGAACATATCAAACTCGGTATTAAAGTTGATTTAGACTTTAGGATTCGCAAAGAGATTTGGAATTCCTAGGATTTAGATTTAGATAATTCTCGCAACGACAGTTGGTTAATTATACCTTAGTGATTTGAGTTCAAAAACTGCGCTAAATCTGAATCCTGATTAGTTAGTTTATCTGCATTCATTGATTTCCTGAGAAATACCCTGAGCCTTTATTTCTCCTATTGAATTTACAACTCGTTTACTGTTTACTGTTTTTGTTTCATCTAAATTGCTTAGCTTGATTTGACACTATACAATCTATTGCACGATCTCTCTGAGTCTTTGTGGTTCGAACCCTAGCTATACTGCAGCAACTGCTTTGGTACTTTTTAGGGTATTAATTTGAGCATATCAAATTTGGCGCCGTTGCCGGGGACTCAATTTCGCCATTAGATTTGAGCTGTCGAGTTTCGACTAAGCCCGTCGGTATCGATCGATACTACCTAGTATCGGTCGATACTTGTCGTTTCTTTTTGTTGATATCGATCGATATCACTTGGTGTCGATCGATACTCATCGTGTTTTTTGTTACTTACTGATATGCTCAATTTAATACCCTAAATAGTACTAAAGCAGTTGCTGCAGTAAATCAGGGGTCGAACACAATAACTCAAGATTTCACACAATAGATTGTATAGATTCGAAACACGCTAAATCAATAGATGTAATTGAAAACAAGATTGCAAGTAAAAGTGTTGTAAATTCAGTTGGAGGCAGATAGGTTCAGGGTATTTCTCAGGAAATCAATGAATGCAGCTAAATTAACTAACATGATTCAGATTAAGCACGGTTCTAGAACTCAAATCACTAAAATATAATTAACCAACTCTCGTTGCGAAAACTATCTAAATCTAAATCCTAGGAATTCCAAATCTCTTTGCGAATCCTAAAGTCTAAATCAGCTTTAAAGTTCAGGTTTGATATGTTCACAAATCAATTAGATCAAATCTCTTTGCGAATAATCAATTTGCTCACCTAGGTTCTATCAGGTAATTAATCGCACTCTCGTGCCTAATCAATTATCCTAAGATCTAAGTTCTAGGTGATCAATCTAGAATTAGCTTTGAGAACAACCTAAGGTGAAGAACTAATTCAGATAGTGAATCCTAAACAGGTAATCAACCTAGCATTCAAAGAAATCCCTATGAGAAAACCCCAAACCTAACAGGTGATCTACTCAGACATGGAGATTGAATCAATAAACATGACTGAATAAATACTCAATAAAAAAATAAAGGTTTTGAGATCTGATCTCAGACGAAGTGAGATTCAGACTTGTCTCTCTAAAACCAAAGTAAAATCAAACACAGAAAATAAAGCATAGCCTAAACAGATGGCTGAAAACCTAATTATATAGCCTAAACACGAATTGGGGTCTTCTTGCAAATATCCAAGTCTTCTGGGCACTTTTTGCAATTCTTCAAATCTTGGAAAAAGTAGCGGCCCATGAATTCTCGATGAGTGTCGATCGATACCAGGGGGTATCGATCGATGCTTGTTGCTCAGATCGGGCACTTAGTCATCAGACTTCAGTTTCGCTCCAGAATGCCCCATAAACTCCAAGATCTCCAATAATACTCCAAATGTGCTAAAACCTGTAAAAGACTCTAAAAGACTCCAAAATACTATAAAGACTCTATAAAAAGGACTTATATCATGGCTTAAATAGGGTAAAAACCATGATATATCACTTACGTGCTTGACTCTTCTTTTCAGGTGTATGCCTAATCGTGAAACCAGAAGGAGCAAAAGCACTCAGCTAGTTGAACTGTCATTGGAGCAGCTAGCACGTGTAGAACGCACAAACAGAAAGGCAAAACAAACATCAGGGATGAACAACCCAGTTGTTTTAAGAGTTGATGAAGGTGGAGTCTTGAGAGACCAAGAGGGTCAAGTGTGCAATGAGAGAGGGCAGCAACTTGATCAAGCTGGAAACGTCATTGTCCCTCCTGCTGTTGTTGGTCAGATTGGCGCGCCAGCTGCGCAAGCCAACGTTGGGAACGCTGGAGTTGATTGAGGTAGAACACTTGGTGAGCACAACAGACCTGATCAGTTCTATGCCAATCGAGCTGCGATTCGCATCCCAACTTTTCAGAGGAATGACTTTGAGCTGAAACCTGCATATTACGCTCTTGTAAGTCAGAATCCTTTCCATGGCCTATCTCATGAACACCCCATGGATCATATCGAGAGGTTCGAGGATTTGGTCACTGGTATGAAGTACAATGGAGTGCCAAATGAGTATCTTTTCTGCAAACTTTTCCCATACTCTCTTAGTGGGGATGCTGCTTATTGGATGAAGCAGTTGGCTCCTGGTTCACTAACTACATGGGAGGAGACGAAGTATGCATTCCTGATCAATTTCTATGATGATGCGAGATCCGAAGACCTCAGGAACAAAATCTCTCAATTTTCTCAAGGTCCAACAGAGGCACTCAAAGCTGCTTGGACTCGTTTCAAATCGTATCAGAGAGATTGTCCGCACCATGGGTTCACTCAGGTTCAGCTGCTGAATACTTTCTACAGAGGAATCGATTGGAGATACCAGATGGCTCTGGATACTGCGAGTAATGGGAACTTCAACACAAGGTATCCAGATGATGCAGTTGTGCTAATTGAGAACTTGACGTCTTGTAATAGCACCAAGAATGCTGATTTCGAGCAGAAGAAGCAGGCTGGAGGAGTTGATTGTTCACGGATTGCTGAAGTTCAAGCCAAGCTGGATATTCTGATTGGGAAGTCGAAGAAGACTATACACTTTGCTGATGGAGTCGATAATATCGGTGGAGATGAAGTGGATGATGTTAACTACGTTGGTGGTTCTGGATTTCAGGGTCAGCAATTTGGGCACAACAACAACCGAAACTTCAACAACAACAACACTCGCTATTACGGGAACTCTTCGTACCAGCCCATTTCTCCAAAATCCACAGAGAATAAGATGGAACTCATGATGGAACAGCTTCTTCGGGGACAAGAGAAATTACAGGGGGATTTCAATGGGAAGTTTGACTTTCTGTACATCGATCTGAATGGAAAAATCGAAGCCATCAATCTTAGCCAGAGGAAGTTGGAAACTCAGGTTGCTCAGACAGCAGCAACTGTAAAGAGACAGGAAGGCTTTCTTCCAGGGAAAACTGAGAATCCAAGGGCACATGTCAATGCAATCACCATAGGGAGTGCTAAAGAAGCCACTGCAGTGGTAGAAAAGAGTTTTGATGTAGGAATTTTCAACGATGATGTTGAAGATGACGACTGGGATTCTGAAATCGCCCGAGTATCGATCGATACCAGCCAGTATTGATCGATACCAGTCCAGACACCTGCCCGATTGAATCCAAAATCATGTGTATCGATCGATACTCCTCCAGTATCGATCGATGTTGAGACGCAGGTCGAGAAGAAGGCTGAGATTGTCAAGGAGAGGGTGTACAAACCCATAATACCTTATCATATGCCTCGTATTATGACAAAGAAGGAATGAGAGGACGTCAGATGCAAAGCCATGTTGGATATGTTGGTTGTGGATTTTCCTGCTGTGGTTGATGATTTATCCGACGATGAGAATTCGAACATCACCAGGCAACGATCGATACCCTATCTGTATCGATCGATACCCTCCCAGATACTACAAAGGAGCTGGGTATGAGTGTTGACAGACCTCACGAGCCCAAGAAGCTGAATCCTATTCCTCAAAACCTCTGAGCCCCCATCACTCCAAAGCAGCTGCGTGGCTTTAAGAAGAGGGTACGAAGGATTCCCCACTCGTTCACTTTTGAAGAAGCTCTAGAGGGCTGGCCTCTGCTAAGTCACTTCAAAGATTGCAGAGAAACTCTGGAAGAGATCGAAGCACTCTTCATCACGGCCAGAAGTCCATCACTACCACTGAGGCAGTTGACCCAAAGGGAAGACCCAGGGAAATTCGCAGTTCCATGCTCCATCTCTGGAGTTGAATTAGATGAGTCTCTCGTTGACTCAGGGTCTAGCGTCAATGTAATATCACGGGACCTCGCTGAACGATTGAAAGCTGATATAAGACCCCCTACGATGCTTCTCACGTTTGCGAACTCCTCCACCTCACCTCCATACGGTACTATCCATGCTTTGCCTGTTAAAGTAGGAGATTGTCTGGTGCCCACTGATTTTCAGGTTGTGGAGATGAGCGAAGGATCTGAGGTTTCTTTGCTCCTAGGACGACCGTTTATGGCTATTGCTGGTGCGATCATCGACACACCTAATAAGAGACTCTCTTTCTCTTACATTAACGGAGGGGTCTACTATGATGCCATTCCCTCTAGAGGTGCTCCCACACATGTCTCATGCTTTACTGTTGTCACAAGAGAGACATTGTCACTTGATCTTTTGGAAGAGCCTCCTGACGACCCAACTGTCATAGACATTTTAGTTGAACCGCCCAGCATCCCCAAGAAAGTTGTCAGGAAGGCTAAGGCAACAAAGAAGAAGGCGAAGAGGAAAAACGTGAAGGATGCTGCCTCGATGACCTTAATCCCTCAGAAGTGTGATGGGGATTCGATTGAGTACAAGGTGAAGTGCAAAGGTGCCTCGAAACCATTCTCTAAGGCTCGAGTTCTTCTTACTTCAGAGCTGAAAGAGAAAGGAAAGGAATTTATAAAGAGCATGTTGAGCAGAACTATGAATCTGCAAGTATCTAGCTGTGGAACATGCATTGGAGTAAGCTCTCATTCTTCTCCTGATTGATCACCTGAGCCAAAGTCAAGCTACTGACTTTAAACGAGCGCTTGGTGGGAGGCAACCCACTGGTGAGTCTGCTTTTGAGTCTTTTTCTTTTTCAGTTTTTTCGTTTTGTGTTTGTGTCAGGATAAACAAGGAGAAAAACTCGAAATCGCCTAGTGTCGATCGATACCCCAATAGTATCGATCGACACCAATCGCGAATGAAGGTTCATCATGTCGATTTAAGTCTGGTATCGATCGATAACAGGCCGTGTGTCGGTCGACACCAGATGTTCCAGCACGATAACTTCTTGTTTTTCCATTTATATTATATTCATTTGTTTTATTTTACCAACTCTAGGCTAGATAACACTGGGGACAGTGTTGTTCAAGTCTGGGGGAGGTGTCTGCTGACACTGTGTTTGTTTTTCTTAAAATCAGTTGTTTTATCGAGTCAAAAACGTTTTATTGAGTCAAAACTTGTTGGAGATGATGATCCTGTGCTTGAATTATTGTTTGAATTTTGTTTTTGAGTGACCAAAGTTGCATGATCAGCTCTAGATCGACTAATGAAAAATCCAAGGACTAACCATTTGACTAGAAAACATCCATGTCTCCAGCAGAGTTCTTCTGAAGCCTGAGCCAAATTTTTGCACTTCATCAATGTGGTTAGTGTTCACATAGCTTGATTCATCATTCATATCTGACAAAGGAACTCATATGTTTATAGTAATGGTATCTCTCTCCCCTGTTATAAGTTGATAAATAAGAGCATAAAAGATTGAAATAATTTTCTTCTGAGTAGAGGGCTAGGAAAATTTCCAGCGATCTCATTATTCTACTCAAGAGGGAATGATCACACAGAGGATTGGAAGCGAGGCTAGGATTTTCCTATGATGCCATTATTCGCCTACATCCTTTGATACATTGAGAGGAAATAACTGGGGATTAGGTGGCAAACACCATCAATACTCGCGTTTCGGACCTTGATGTGTATATGCAAAGCTGAAAATAAAAAGAAAGAACACAATAAGAAATAAGTCTGGGGGAGAGAAAGTGATACAAAAAGTGTGAAATTGGATGGTTCCTTGTCATGATATTGTATGGTAAATAATCTAGAAGGTTCTTGAACATTGGCTGCAGCGATGAAACTGGCGAGGAGGGCTTTATTTGAACAATGCTGCAAGATAATGTGTGGAGTCTGGAAAAGCTGCGAATGTCTACGGAGAAGTACATGGTGGTTAGATCAAAGGTTGGTTAGGTGATATTTGGGTGCTTGAAAAAAGGATTTTTGCGATGGTTCCTGAACAGGTGAGTCTCCGTGTTTTCAACCCTCTTTCTCTGTTTAGTCTTCTATTTGCTTGAGGGCAAGCAAAGGCTAAGTCTGGGGGAGTTGATATATCATGGTTTTTAGCCCTTTTAGGCCATGATATAAGTCTGTTTTATAGAGTCTTTATGCTATTTCGCAGTGTTTTAGAGTCTTTTACATGTCTTAGCACGTTTGGAGCATAATTGGAGATACTGGAGCTTTCTGGAGCAGTTTTTGTTGCTGAGTACCCGATTTCACGATCTGTGTCGATCGATACCCCCTGGTATCGATCGATACCCATCGCAGCAAGACACGACCCGCGACTTTAATGAAGAGTTGAAGAATTGCAACTTGGTCCAGAAGTCTTTAATAAAGCCCCAATTCGTGATTTAGGTTATATATAGGAATTTTACAGCCACTTTGTTGGCTATGCTTTATTTTCTATTGCTTTATTTTTGCTACTTTGATTCTTCTCTGGTTTTTTGGATCAAGAGACAACTCTGAACTCCTGTTTTGTTATTGATTTCTTTGATGATCTATTCAATCATGTTGTTTTCATCCTCCATGTCTGAGTAGATCCACTTTAGGTTCAGGGTTCTCATAAGGGTTTTCTCTGAATGCTAGGTTGATTAGTTTATTAAGGACTCACCATCTGAATTAGTTCTTCGCTTTAGGTTGTGTTCAAAGCTAACTCTAGGTTGACGAATCTGCAACTTAGATCTTAGGATAATTGATTAGGCACGACAGTGCGATTAATTACCTGATAGAACCTTTGGTGAGCAAATTGATTATTCGCAAAGAGATTTGGTTTAATTGATTTGTGAACATATCAAACTCGATATTAAAGCTGATTTAGACTTTAGGATTCGCAAAGAGATTTGGAATTCCTAGGATTTAGATTTAGATAATTCTCGCAACGACAGTTGGTTAATTATACCTTAGTGATTTGAGTTCAAAAACTGCGCTAAATCTGAATCCTGATTAGTTAGTTTATATGCATTCATTGATTTCTTGAGAAATACCATGAGCCTATATTTCTCCTATTGAATTTACAACTCGTTTACTGTTTACTGTTTTTGTTTCATCTAAATTGTTTAGCTTGATTTGACACTATACAATCTATTGCACGATCTCTCTGAGTCTTTGTGGTTCGACCCCTAGCTATACTGCAGCAACTGCTTTAGTCTTTTTAGGGTATTAATTTGAGCATATCACGTGGGGAGATGTGGATAGAAATCGTTCTTCCAATAGATCTTCCCACAGCGGAACTGAGCTTTGAATGATATCATCTGGTATGTCCACCATAGCCTCTCCCTCAACCATGGTGACTTGGACATCATGAGTTGTTAAACTCGGTTTGTTTTTGATAATGTTTACCCATGATTTCTCCTTATTATACTGAATTAGATTAGTGCTGTCATAGATTGCCTGAGGCGGAGTAGCCTCCACCACCGGCGTCGACATTGCCGGCGGCTCCACCTTGCTTGCGAAGGAGATTTTCGAAAAAACCTAGTCGCGTTTCGAGTCGTCCAATTCCTCTGCTGTTGTGTCACACCTATCACTAGTGGGTCGGCCCCTGCTTATGCGTCTTCGTCGATATTGGCTTCACAAGATGAGGATTCAAGACCATGAGTTCAACATCATGTCTAAGTATATTGGGCATGGAATAACGACCATGGACCCTTCTGTTCGTGGTTGATATTGGTGATATATCTTGGTGTTTACCTCATTTAAGCCATGATATAAGTCCGTTTTATCGAGTCTTTATTCTATTATAGAGTCTTTTAGAGTCTTTTACAGGTTTAAGCACATTTGGAGTATTATTGGAGATATTGGAGTTTTATGGAGCATTATGGAGCGAAACTGAAGTCTGGTGACTAAGTGCCCTATCAAAGCGTCAAGTATCGATCGATACCCCCTGGTATCGATCGACACCCATCGGAGCAGATTACAAATCGTGACTTAATGAAATTTTGGAGAATTGCAGAACTTGCCCAGAAGACTTTGATATTTACAAGAAGACCCCAATTCGTGTTTAGACTATTTAATTAGGTTTTACAGCCACTTTCATGGCTATGCTTATTTAACTTTGGTTTTGAGAGAGAGCTTTTGAGGGGAGACAAGTCTGAAACCTTGTTCGTCCGAGAGAAGATTTCGAACCCCTGTTTTACTCTACTCTTATTTATTCTATTGATGATTTATTCAGTTATGTTGATTGTTTCATTCTCCATGTCTGAGTAGATCCCTTGTTAGGTTCAGGGTTCTCAATAGGGTTTTCTCTGAATGTTAGGTTGATTTATTATTAAGATTCATATCTGAATTAGTTCTTCACCATAGGTTGTTTGCAAAGCTAATTCTAGATTGATCACCTAGAACTTAGATCTTAGGATAATTGGTTAGGCGCGAGAGTGCGATTAATTACCTGACAGAACTGATATGCTCAATTTAATACCCTAAATAGTACTAAAACAGTTTCTGCAGTAAATCAGGAGTCGAACACAAGAACTCAAGATTTCACACAATAGATTGTATAGATTCGAAACACGCTAAATCAAAAGATGTAATTGAAAACAAGATTGCAGGTAAAAGCGTTGTAAATTCAGTTGGAGGCAGATAGGTTCAGGGTATTTCTCAGGAAATCAATGAATTTAGCTAAATTAACTAACATGATTCAGATTTAGCACGGTTCTAGAACTCAAATCACTAAAATATAATTAACCAACTCTCGTTGCGAAAACTATCTAAATCTAAATCCTAGGAATTCCAAATCTCTTTGCGAATCCTAAAGTCTAAATCAGCTTTAAAGTTCAGGTTTGATATGTTCACAAATCAATTAGACCAAATTTCTTTGCGAATAATCAATTTGCTCACCTAGGTTCTATCAGGTAATTAATCGCACTCTCGTGCCTAATCAATTATCCTAAGATCTAAGTTCTAGGTGATCAATCTAGAATTAGCTTTGAGAACAACCTAAGGTGAAGAACTTATTCAGATAGTGAATCCCTAACAGATAATCAACCTAGCATTCAAAGAAATCCCTATGAGAAAACCCCAAACCTAACAGGTGATCTACTCAGACATGGAAATTGAATCAATAAACATGTTTGAATAAATACTCGATAAAATAAGAAAGAGTAACAAGATGTTTGAGATCTGAATCTCGGACGAAGGGAAATTCAGACTTTGCTCTCTTCTCACCAAGTTCTCTCTTAAACCAAAACAAAATAAAGCATAGCCTAAACAGATGGCTAAAAACCTAATTATATAGACTAAACACGAATTGGGGTCTTCTTGCAAATATCAAAGTCTTCTGGGCACTTTTGCAATTCTTCAAATCTTGGAAAAAGTCGCGGCCAATGAATTCTCGATGAGTGTCGATCGATACCGATCGATACTAGGGGGTATCGATCGATGCTTGTTGCTCAGATCGGGCACTTAGTCATCAGACTTCAGTTTCGCTCCAGAATGCTCCATAAACTCCAATATCTCCAATAATACTCTAAATGTGCTAAAACCTGCAAAGGACTATAAAAGACTCCAAAATACTATAAAGACTCTATAAAAAGGACTTATATCATGGCTTAAATAGGGTAAAAACCATGATATATCAACTCCCCCAGACTTAGCCTTTGGCTTGCCCTCAAGCAAATAGAAGACTAAACCAGAGAAAGAGGTTTGAAAACGTAGAGACTCACCTGTTCACGAACCTTTGCAGAGATCCTTTTCCCAAGTACCCAAATGTTACCTAACCAGCTTTCGATCTAACCACCATGTACTTCTCCGTAGACATTCGCAGCTTTCCCAGACTCCACACATTTTCCCACAGCATTGTTCAAGTAAAGCCATCCTCGCCAGTTTCATCGCTGCAGCTAATGTTCAAGAACCTTATAGATTCTTTACCAGACAATATCATGACAAGGAACCACCCTTTTTCACACATTTTTGTATCAATTTCTCTCCCCAGACTTATTTCTTATTATGTTCTCTTTTTTTTTATTTTTCAGCTTTGCATATACACATCAAGGTATGAGACGCGAGTATTGATGGTGTTCGCCACCAAATCCCCGGTTCTTCCCTCTCTATGTATCAAAGGATGTAGGCGAATAATGGCATCTTTAGAAAATCCTAGCCTCGCTTCCAATCCTTTGTGTGATCATTCCCTCTTAAGTATAATAATGGGATCGCTGGAAATTTTCCTAACCCTCTACTCAGAAGAAAATCATTTCAATATTTTATGCTCTTATTTATCAACTTATAACAGGGGAGAGAGATACTATAACTCTAAACACATGGGTTCCTTTATCAGATATGAATGATGAATCAAGCTCTAAAAACACTAACCACATTGATGAAGTGCAAAAATTTGGCTCATGCTTCAGAAGAACTCTGCTGGAGACATGGATGTTTTCTAGTCAACTGGTCAGTCCTTGGATTTTTCATTAGTCGATCTAGAGCTGGTCCTGTAACACTGTGCACTCAAAAACAAAATCAAATCAATAGGTTCAAGCACAGGATCATCATCTCCAACAGGTTTTGACTCAATAAAACGTTTTTTGACTCGATAAAACAACTGACTCTAAGAAAAACAAACACAATGTCAGCAGACACCTCCCCCAGACTTGAACAACACTGTCCCCTGTGTTATCTAGCCTAGAGTAGGTAAAAGAAGACAAAAGAATAGAAGAAACGAAGAGAAACCAGAAGTTACCTTGCTGGAACATCGAGTATCGATCGACACACAGCCTGGTATCGATCGATACCAGGCTTAAATCGACTTGATGAACCATATATTCGCGATCAGTGTCGATCGATACCAATGGGGTATCGATCGATACTAAGGCGATTTCGAGTCTGCTCCTTGTTTATCCTGACACAAACACAAAACGAACGAAAATAAAAGGAAAAACGACTCAAAGACAGACTCACCAGTGGGTTGCCTCCCACCAAGCGCTCGTTTAACGTCAATAGCTTGACTGTAACGCCATTCAGGTTGTTGGTGCATCATCCAAAGGCATTATATGCCCTGTTGGAATCTCGGCTTTCGCCCAATAGTGTTTCACTCTTTGTCCATTGACAGTGAACTCTTCGCCTTTGCGATTGATCAGCACTACAGCACCATGTTGCCTGACCTCCTTTATTGTGAAGAGACCTGACCAACGAGAACGCAGTTTACTAGGAAACAATTGCAAACGAGAGTTATACAGAAGTACCTGGTCGTTCGGTTCGAAGTGTCTGGAGATGATCTTCTTATCATGATAAGCCTTGGTTCTCTCCTTGTACAGCTTCAAGTTCTCATAAGCGTGGTGCCTGATCTCATCCAGCTCGTTCAGCTGAATCAATCTCCTCTCAGCAGCAGGTTTGAAGTCGAAGTTCAGCAACTTTGTCGCCCATGCAGCCTTGTGCTCAATCTCCACTGGAAGATGACATGCTTTCCCATACAGCATTTGGAAAGGTGTAGTACCCAGCGGTGTCTTGAAAGCAGTCCTGTATGCCCATAGTGCATCATCCAACTTCGTAGACCAATCTTTCCTAGAAGCACTCACTGTCTTCTCCAAAATCTCCTTGATCTGCCTGTTGGAGACCTCGACTTGCCCACTTGTCTGAGGGTGATATGGAGTGGCTACACGATGGTTCACACCATACTTCTTCAACAACCTCTCGAAAACCTTGTTGATAAAGTGAGAGCCACCATCACTTATCACAATTCGAGGTACTCCAAAGCGAGGGAAAATGATGGTCTTAAACAGCTTAAGAACCACTACATAGTCATTTTTCTCACTAGCTATCGCTTCCACCCATTTGGATACATAGTCCACAGCAACCAGGATGTAGTTTTTCTTGTGTGATGATGGAAAGGGACCCATAAAGTCGATGCCCCAGCAATAGAAAACTTCAACCTCAAGGATGAAATTTTGTGGCATCTCATGTCTCTTACTGATCTTCCCTCTCCTTTGACAAGCATCGCACTGTGAGACGAAAGTATGAGCATCCTTAAACATGGTAGGCCACCAGAAGCCTGCTTGAAGAGCCTTGGATACTGTCTTGAAAGTGGCAAAGTGTCCAGCATAGTCTGATCCATGGCAATGAAACAAAACCTGGAACCTCTGATTCAACAACGCATCTCCTGTATATACCATCAGAGCAATGCTTGTACAGGTAAGGCTCATCCCAAAAGAATCTCCTTATGTCGCGCATGAACTTCTTCTTGTCATACTTCTTGAGGTGTCTTGGCTCTGCATCTGCAGCGAGGTAATTGGCAATAGCAGCGTACCATGGACTATCAGAATCGGCTGCAGCGACGGGATGGTTTTTAGAAACACCAGGATGATCAACGATGAACACAGTTTCGGAATCGCCAGGGTATCGACCGATACCAGCAGGGTATCGATCGATACCGAAACCTGCAACTCGTGAAAATTGCTGATTCTCTGCGAGATTCATTTGAAACCAAGTTTCAATGAAATAAATGGCTTCTTCAGGTAGTTGATCATCAATAGGGACGTCTGCATCGATCCGCATTCGCGAGAGATGGTCAGCGACTCCGTTCTCTATGCCTCTCTTGTCTTTAACCTCGATGTCGAATCCTTGTAGCAAAAGAACCCAACGACAAAGACGAGGCTTGAGATCCTTGTTATTCATCATATACTTGAGAGCAGCATGATCAGTATGAACAACCACCTTGCTCCCAATAAAGTAGGATCGGAATTTCTCAAAGGAGAAGACAACTGCAAGTAGTTCCTTCTCTGTGGTGCTGTAATTCCTCTGAGCATCATCCAAAGTCCTGCTGGCATAGTAAATGACGTGCAGCTTCTTATCCTTCCTCTGACCCAGAACTGACCCAACAGCAAAGTCACTAGCATCGCACATGATCTCAAAAGGCAGAGTCCAATCAGGAGGTTGCACAATGGGAGCACTCACCAAAGCCTTTTTGATCTCCTCAAAGGCTGCAAGACAATCAGGTGTGAAATCAAATTTGATCTCCTTGCACAGCAAAGCAGTGAGTGTGCGTGCTATCTTGGAGAAATCCTTGATAAACCTCCTATAAAACCCAGCATGACCAAGGAAACTCCGAATATCCTTCACAGAAGTCGGTGGTTGGAGACTTGTCATGACTTGAATCTTGGCTTTGTCAACTTCGATCCCAGCTTCAGAGACCTTGTGCCCAAGTACGATACCATCCCGAACCATAAAATGACACTTTTCCAAATTAAGGACCAAGTGTTTTTCTTCACACCTCTGGAGCACCTTGCACAGATTATCCAAACAGTCTTTGAACGATGGTCCGTAAACTGAGAAGTCATCCATGAACACCTCCATGAAATCCTCAATAATGTCTGTGAAGATAGACATCATGCACCTCTGAAAAGTGGCTGGAGTGTTGCACAATCCAAATGGCATTCTCCTGTATGCGAATGTGCCATAGGGACAGGTGAAGGTGGTCTTCCCTTGGTCATCTGGATGGATAGGAATCTGGAAAAAACCTGAATATCCATCAAGGAAGCAGTAGTAGGGATGACTAGCCAATCTCTCCAGTATCTGGTCAATGAATGGCAATGGGAAATGATCTTTCCGTGTAGCTGCATTCAACTTCCTGTAGTCAATGCACATTCGATGTCCAATGATAGTCCTTGTAGGAATCATCTCATCCTTGTCATTCTTCACCACGGTTATCCCTCCTTTCTTAGGAACAACGTGCACCGGACTTACCCAAGAGCTATCTGAAATGGCATAGATAACTCCTGCATCCAAGAGTTTCATGACCTCTTTCTTAACCACCTCCTTCAGGTTCGGATTCAGCCTCCTTTGATGCTCGATTGAAGCCTTTGACTCGTCCTCAAGATGAATCCTATGCATGCACAGGTCCGGTGATATACCTGAAATATCATCAAGAGAATAGCCAAGAGCTTTGCGATACTTGCGCAGCTTGCTTAGCTGTAAGGTAACCTCTGCGTTGTTCAAAGAAGCATTAATGATTACTGGGAACGTGGAATTAGGACCAAGAAAACCATACCTTAGATTCGCAGGAAGTGGTTTGAGTTCCACTTTAGGAGCTTTCTCCTCGCTCCAATCTCCAAGCCCAGCAGCTTGCTTAGTTTTTTCGGCCAAACTTCTTTCTGGCCGCAGGGTATCGATCGATACTGGTAGTGCTGAATCGAGTATCTTTGCGTATTCAGCAGCAACATCACTCGAATTGACCTCTGACTCAGCTGAACAGACCAATGCCCTCTCCAATGG
This sequence comes from Eutrema yunnanense, assembly GCA_002933935.1. Lineage (NCBI taxonomy): Eukaryota > Viridiplantae > Streptophyta > Magnoliopsida > Brassicales > Brassicaceae > Eutrema > Eutrema yunnanense. Next base: position 624,765 of record PKML01049734.1, read on the forward strand.
ATCCTCAGGACGCATCTCCAAGAAGTACTCCTCGGCAATATCACAGAAGGTATCAACGAAGAAAGTCTGTCCATCGATGGTTGGTCTCTTCATCATCTTCTCCATGTTAAAAGTCATGACCAACTCACCAATGTTAATAGGAATGGCCTTCCCAAGATGAGAGGATCTCTGGGTTCCGAATCATACTCCAAGACAATGAAATCAGTTGGGATTAAACAATTTCCAATCATAATCGGAACATCCTCGAGCAATCCTTCTGGAAGTCTAACTGAACGATCAGCGAGTATCAGCGAGATTCTCGTAGAAGTGAAGTCTGTCATTCCCATTCTCTTAGCAACCGAGTATGGCATGAGGTTGACACTTGAGCCAAGGTCACAAAGAGAACGCTCAAATCTGTCAGTAGCGATTGTGCAATCCAAGACAAAGCTCCCTGGATCTGGTAGTTTCGTTGGGATCCTGTTGTTTAGGATTGCACTGCACTCATGAGTGATCATCAGACAACCGTCTTCAAGGTTCACATTGCTGGACACCATCTTCTTGACATATCTCCTGAAGGCTGCAGAAGTTTTGATAGCATCGATGAAAGGAAGTTCAAAAACCAGCTTGTCCAAAATTTCCTTGCATCTAGTGTCCTCTATCTCTTTCTTAGTCTTCCCAAGAGCTCTGAAATAAGGTATCCTCGGTATGTAGACCCTCTCTGGTACCGCTTTAGGCTTCTCCTTCGCAACCTCAACTACTGCATCGTTTTCAGGTTCGGTATCGATCGATACAGGGGGGGGGTATCGATCGATACACGGGATTTTGAGTTTTCCCGTGTGAGAATTCTGATCGGTGTCGATCGATGTTGGGTAGTGTCGATCGATGCTCTGGCGATTTCAGTGTCTTCATCGTCAGACAACTCGAAATTTTCAGCAGTTTTGTCTACTCTCGCTCCTGAAGTGACCTCTTTACCACTTCTCAAGGTAATGGTATTGATGTGTGCTCTTGGGTTCTCTCTTTTTCCTGGAAGAAAACCTTCTTGTCTTCTCGAACCTTCTGAAGTCTGAGCTACTTGAGTTTCCAGCTTCCTCTGACCAATACCAAGAGCATCGATCCTTCCACTCAGATCTTTGTACATGGCGTCCATTTTACCATTGAAGGTCACTGTGATCTGCTGCTGTCCTTGAACGAGTGTTTCAAGCATGGCCTCAATCTTTTTCTCTGATGTCTTACCAGTCACAGGCTCGTAAGAAGGACTTCCGTAGTTCCTGGTGTAACCGTTGTTCTGGGCAGGTTTCTGGTTGAATCCTCCTTGCTGGAAGTTGTTGTTGAAGCTCCGATTGTTGTTGAACTGGTTCCTATGTACCTGAAAGCCAGAACCACCAATGTAGTTGACATCTTCTGCTTCACCCTCGTTGAACACTTCAACATCTTCAGCAAAATGAACGGCTTTTGTTGTCTTTCCCAGCAGAAGACTATGCATAGAATCCAGCTGAGCCTTAACTTCAGCGATCTGCGACCCATCATGATTACTAGCCAGCTTCTTGCGCTCGAAATCTGCACTCTTTGTGCTGCTGCTAGATGCAAAGTTCTCAATCAACACATAAGCGTCCTCAGGATGCCTGGTGTTGAAATTACCATTGCTTGAAGCGTCCAAACCCATCTGATACCTCCAATCTACTCCTCTAAAGAAGATACCCAACAACTGCACATCAGAGTATCCGTGATGTGGACAATCTCTCTGGTACGATTTGAATCTTGTCCAAGCAGCCTTGAACGCCTCAGTAGGTCCTTGAGAAAAGGGGAGATTTTATTTCTCAGATCTTCAGATCGTCCATCATCGTAGAAGTTAATCAGGAAGGCCCTCTTAGTGTCCTCCCAATTAGTCAGCGATCCAGCAGGTAGCTGCCTCAGCCAGTAAGTCGCATCTCCACCTAGAGAGTAGGGGAAGAGCTTGCAGAAGAGGTAGTCGTAGGACACTCCATTGCTCTTGATACTAGTGACCAAGTCCTCGAACTTCTCTACATGGTCCATCGGATGTTCATGAGGAAGACCATGAAAGAGATGCTGTCCTACAAGAGTGTCGTATGCAGGTTTCAGCTCAAAGTCATTCCTCTCATACGCAGGAGGACGAATCGCTGACCGATTGGCGAAAAACTGATCTGGCCTGTTGTACTCACCAATCGTTATTCCACGATTAACCACAGCATTCCTCGCGTCCCCAGCGGTTCTCAGTCACAACAGGAGCAGGTGGAATGACGATCCCCTCTCCATCCAGACATTATCCTTGCTCATTGCACAACCGACCCTCTTGGTCTCTGTAAGCACCAGCTGCATCACGAACTAATCCCACTTGATTGTTGTTCATCTTGGCTGATTTCTTTGCTTTCATGTTTGTGCGTTCCACGTGTGCTAGCTGTTCCAGTGATAGATCAACTAGCGGAGTGCTCTTTTTGCTTCTGGTTTCTCGATTAGGCATGCACCTGAAATCAAAAGTAAAGAGCGTAAGCAGTTGCTGCAGTAAATCAGGGGTCGAACACAAGAACTCAAGATTTCACACAATAGATTGTATAGATTCGAAACACGCTAAATCAATAGATGTAATTGAAAACAAGATTGCAAGTAAAAGTGTTGTAAATTCAGTTGGAGGCAGATAGGTTCAGGGTATTTCTCAGGAAATCAATGAATGCAGCTAAATTAACTAACATGATTCAGATTAAGCACGGTTCTAGAACTCAAATCACTAAAATATAATTAACCAACTCTCGTTGCTAAAACTATCTAAATCTAAATCCTAGGAATTCCAAATCTCTTTGTGAATCCTAAAGTCTAAATCAGCTTTAAAGTTCAGGTTTGATATGTTCACAAATCAATTAGACCAAATCTCTTTGCGAATAATCAATTTGCTCACCTAGGTTCTATCAGGTAATTAATCGCACTCTCGTGCCTAATCAATTATCCTAAGATCTAAGTTCTAGGTGATCAATCTAGAATTAGCTTTGAGAACAACCTAAGGTGAAGAACTTATTCAGATAGTGAATCCCTAACAGATAATCAACCTAGCATTCAAAGAAATTCCTATGAGAAAACCCCAAACCTAACAGGTGATCTACTCAGACATGGAAATTGAATCAATAAACATGTTTGAATAAATACTCAATAAAATAAGAAAGAGTAATGGAAGGTTGGCATTGCCGATTCGCCTGGTCCATTTAATGGAAGGTTGAGTCGGGGTGTTACAAGTGGTATCAGAGCACTAGGTTCGAGTGGAGAGGATAATCTAGGTTAGTGGGATGGGGAAAAGCGGATTTCAAAGTTTTCAAAAACGGGGATTTTTCAAAAAGTTATAAAACCACCACCTAGATGAGACCTCCAGTTATTGTTGTTTTATTGTGCAGGGAGATCAGTCTTTACGGGACCGGACTGACTCACTTGCTATTATGTGTGTACAGATGCCGCCAAAGAACGCCAGACAGACCAGATCTGCCGCTCGCCGTGAAGTTCAGGAAGAGCAGAACACCGAAACCACCGGAAGTGTGAATGAGAACCGAGGTCACCAGAACCACGAAGAAGTGAACCAGCCGGAAGGAAACCGAGCTGGGGAACCTATTCCAGTGCCAGCCGCGGCTCACGCTACTGTGCTAGAGGAGCTACGCCGTTACCAAGGGAGGTACGGTGAATGGAGGGATGAACCGCACCCGCGAGTGGATGTTCGAGAGCAGCAATTGCCGCCTCCACCACCTGAGCGAGTTAATGTGCCCGGACTGACTTACTATGAGGCCATGAGACTCATGAAGGACATGGGGACAGATTTCCGCAGACAATTGGAAGAAGAGACTTGAGCGGAACTTTGAATCCATAAGGTGCCCGGATGTGTACCGAAGGGAACTAGCTGTTCAGTACCTTAAGGACGAGGCGCTGATTTGGTGGGATGGTGTGGTAGAAGGAGTCCGTGGACGCTACGAGCTGACATGGGATGACTTCAAGGACGAGTTCACTCGTGAGTATTTTCCGCCGGAGGCGTTGGACCAAATGGAAAGTGCTTTTGAGGATCTTCGTCAGGATAACCGCACTGTGAGGGAGTACAAGGAGGAATTCAATCGTTTGAGGAGGTTTTCAAGAAGGCATTTCACCGAGGCTGATTTGATCCGCCAATTTATGAAGGGGTTGAGATTGGAGTTGAAGAATCGTTGTTCGATTCGGAAGTATCCTAGTATGGTGGAGCTTGTGGAGACAGCCGCTACTCAGGAAATTGGATTCGAGAAGGAACTAAGAAAGGAAAAGTCTGCTCAAGCTCGTGCATCCCGAGGACAAGAAGCACCTAAGAGGACTTGGGATGACATGGCTGCGGTAAGAACTACCGAGAAGGTCCCGACGTGCACCCGCTGTGGGAAGAAGCACTATGGACAGTGTGGAGTGGTCAAGTGTTATGGATGTGGAAGGGATGGTCACACCCAGCGAGACTGTCGTGCCCCGGTGAGACTCCAAGGATGTCACCGTTGTGGAAAGATGGGACACTTTGCAAGGGAACGTAAGGTGCCCGCGACGGCGCACACACAAGGAGACCAGGCGCAAGGGATATTACCGCCACCACCTAAGAGGCAAGCAGTTGGACCTCGCGTGTACGCGATTGGAGATCCCGAAGGAGCAGCACCGATCGCCGGTAAGTAATTCATCTAGTATGTATGGTCGCGATGTCGTGATTTTGTGTGTAAAATGGAAATTGCATACTTAGTCATAAGTATAAATCATGTAGGATCGGTTTCGGTAGGAGGTATGAAAGCTTATACTTTGTTCGACACGGGAGCTACGCATAGTTTTGTGAGCCCGAGGTTGACTAAGTGTTGGACCTTCACTGGAAGTTCACCCCGAGGTCAAAAGCAATTGAGACTGTCGGGACTGAGCAGGTGAGGTCTATCAGATTACATGAAAATGTGCCCATTCTGTTGGAAGGAGTAGAGTTACCATGGACTCTAGTGGAGATGAAACTGAACCACTATGACGTTATCCTCAGAATGGACTGGTTAACGCACTACCAAGTTGTTTTGGATTGTCGACGGACGCGAGCTTATATTCCACGGCTGGAAGGACGGTTAGCTTTTCAAGGAGTGAAAACTGACACCGGCGTGCCAATAATCTCGATGATTCACGCAGTAGAGCTAGTGGAGAAAGGATGTGAAGCGTAATGGCAGAATTAAGGAAACAGTTGGAGGACCTTACGGACAAAAGATTCATCCGACCGAGCAGTTCACCGTGGGGAGCACCGATGCTATTCGTGAAAAAGAAAGATGGAAGCTTTCGCCTTTGTATCGATTACCGGGGCTTAAACAAAGTGACAATTAAGAACAAGTACCCGTTGCCACGAATCGATGAGTTGTTGGACCAACTGCAAGGAGCATCGTGGTTCTCCAAAATCGACTTAGCATCAGGCTACCACCAGATTCGGATAGCGGAAGGGGACATAAGGAAAACAGCATTTCGAACGCGTTATGGACATTACGAGTTCGTGGTAATGCCGTTTGGTCTCACAAACGCGCCTGCCGCTTTCATGAAGCTAATGAATGATCTATTCTGTGAGCACTTGGATAAGTGTGTGATCGTATTCATTGATGACATTCTGGTTTACTCGAGGAGCGAGGCAGAACATGAATGGCATTTGCGAATGATACTCCAAAAGCTAAGAGAGCATCGACTTTTTGCTAAGCTGAGCAAGTGTAGCATTTGGCGGAGGAATATAGGATTTCTCGGCCACGTCATTTCGGAGGTAGGAGTAGCAGTGGATCCCGAAAAAAATCACCGCCGTGACGGAATGGCCTGTTCCTAAGAATGTTACTGAGGTCCGTAGCTTTTTGGGTTTAGCCGGCTACTACCGCAGATTTGTCCCAGATTTTGCTAGTCTGACGAAACCTCTGACACAGTTGGTTGGGAAGGATGTGAAATCCGAATGGACGGAAGACCGTGCTAAAAGTTTTGAGGGATTGAAGAAGCGTCTAACTCAAACACCGGTGTTGGTTCTACCAAGGACAAGTATACCGTATGACGTATACACCGATGCCTCTGGATCCGGGTTAGGATGCGTGCTGATGCAAGAAAGAAAGGTCATAGCATATGCATCTAGGCAACTACGGACACATGAGACGAATTACCCCACTCACGACTTGGAATTAGCAGCAGTAGTTTTTGCCCTTAAGATTTGGCGAGCTTATCTGTACGGGGAGAAGGTGAACATATTCACGGATCATCAAAGTTTAAAGCACATCTTCACCCAAGACGATTTGAATCTGAGGCAGCGAAGATGGGTAGAGTTGTTGGCGGATTATGACCTAAATATCGCTTACCACCCGGGAAAGGTTAACCAGGTGGCAGACGCCTTGAGTCGGCGCAGAAGTGATGTTGCGGAAGTCAAAGAGATGCAAGAGTTGGTAGCGACTTTGGCCAGTTTAAGGCTGTGCGTGACCCATGTAGAGGAAAATACCGCGGGACTAGAAGCATTGGACAATGCCGATTTACTCTGGAGAATTCGACAGGCCCAAGGAACGGACCTCGTTTTAAAAGAGCAAGTCGACAAGCAAGTGGCTGGGTACCACGTTGCTGACAATGGGACTTACCTGTATAGGAATCGGGTATGTGTTCCCAACGATGAGAAGTTAAGAAAGGAGGTGCTAAGCCAGGCTCATCAGTCGCGATTTTCAATTCATCCCGGATGCACCAAAATGTACCGAGACTTGAAGAGGTACTATCAATGGAGTGGGATGAAAGGAGACATTGCTAAGTGGGTAGCGCAATGTGCGACGTGCCAACAGGTAAAAGCAGAACAGATGGCACCTAGCGGACTACTCCAGGACTTGCCATTACCAGAATGGAAATGGGACATGGTGACTATGGATTTTGTAACGGGATTGCCAATGACCCTAGATAAGAAGAACGTGATTTGGGTAATCGTGGATCGACTTACTAAGTCAGCTCACTTTGTGCCAATTAAAAAGACGGATGGAGCGGAACAGTTGGCGCAGAAATACTTGGACGTAATTGTGAGGCTGCACGTAGTGCCAATGAGTATTGTGTCAGACCGAGACCCAAAGTTTACGGCCGGTTTTTGGCAAGCTTTTCAGAAAAAGAAGGGGACAAAGGTACACTTAAGTACGGCATACCATCCTCAAACGGACGGTCAATCGGAAAGGACGATTCGGACCCTAGAGGACATGCTGAGAGCCTGCGTTTTGGACTGGGTGGGAAACTAGGGAAAGTACCTACCCTTAGCAGAGTTCGCATACAACAATAGTTACCACGCTAGCATTGGAATGGCTCCGTACGAAGCTCTTTACGGAAGACACGTGTCGTACACCCCTTTGTTGGACAGAAGTGGGAGAAATGAGAGGTCTGGAACCAGAAGTGGTAAAGGAAGCGGTCGAGCAAGTGGAATTGCTTAGGAAAAGGCTAAAGGAGGCCCATGACCGCCAGAAGAGTTATGCCGATAAGCGCCGAACGGACTTAGCATTTGCAGTGGGGGATGAGGTGTACTTAAAATTAAGAGCGTTCAGAGGAAATGTTAAGCACCGGAAGTTGAAGAAACTTAAGCCAAGATACATGGGACCGTATCCTATTGTGGAAAGGATCGGAGAAGTGGCGTACCGATTAGAATTACCGCAAGAACTGTCTGAATTTCATGACGTGTTTCACATTTCACTCTTAAGAAAGGTAGTACCTCAACCGCCAACTAACTTAGGCAAGAATTTGTCGGTTCAGAGTACGCCAGTGGAAGTACTAGAATACCAGGAAATGGAACTCCATGGTAAGGGAACGAAATGTGTTAAGGTATGTTGGCAACGTGATGGTATCCGCGAGGAAACGTGGGAGCCGGAACAGCAAATGCGAAAGGATTACCCCGAGCTCTTTAAGGACAAGAGCGGAACCGGAGGTGTAGAGGTGAATTCGGGGACGAATTCTTTTCAAGGAGGGGAGAGTTGTAACATCCCAGATTTGGCCCAACCAGAAAAAGCCCAACAAGAAAAGGCCCGGCAGAAAAACCCTAGTTTAATTCCCTATATAAACCAGTCTTTAGAAAAGGAGGAGACTATTTTGCAAAACAGAAACCCTAGCCCCCTAAATCTCTCTGAGCCGTCGAACCTGAGCAGCCACCGCCGCCGCCCTTCGTCGCCACCGCGAGCCACCGCCGTGAAGAGAAGCCGCCGCGAGGTTGAACCGAGCCGTCGTCTTCTTGATTTCGTTGCTTCTAGTCGTCGTTAATTCAGATCTCTAAGGTGAGGATTAGATCTAGGCTTTTCTCTATGTTCCCTTGTCTTCTTCTGGTATGTTGAGTCTAAGTATACTCCGGTATGCTTCGTGCTACGAAGTACGGGCACGTTTGTGTGATGCATAAGGATAGATCTACATTTATAAATGAATATGGACTATGGAATCATTAGATGAAGAACCAGCATGCTTGTTTGATAATCTTGTTGTGTGGTTAGTGTGTGTAAAGTAGTTAGATGGTGTGCAAGCACTAAGAGGTGATCGTCACTGCGTGGGGACGTATGTGGTACGGTTATTGTTTGATGGGGGCTGGATCTGGAGTGCAGGTCGGTTCTCAACGTCGGGAGGTTATGGCGAACCTCATGGATGTCTGTGTGACCGTGTGTGTGAGTGTGGTGGCAGGTCGATTCTCGGTTGGTTCCTTTGGGAAGGCGGGGTCGAGTGTCACAAAGTGGGTTTTCCCCTGTATGTGTAGTTGTGTGTGCGCTTGTAGAGCGTGATGTTTGATTACTTGTTTATATTCATTCTTGGCGTATTAGTGGATTATGAGTGGGTGTGGTGAAGGGATCTAGGTTTAGTTCTGGCTGAGTAATCCCAATTACTCACCCCTCTCTCTTCTTGTAGGTGAGTATGATGATGTGGCTGATGATGTTGAGTATGAGGAACTGGACGAGTAATTCCAGGGTGGTGCGCCGTTTTGGGAGTTCGGAAGTTCTCCTTTGGGTTTTATTTGGAATTTCAGTTATTTCGTTTTAAAGACAATTGTTCGTTATTTGCTTCGGTTCTTTTTAAGATTTAATTGGGATTTTGTAAGACATTTACTTGGGATTTAATAAGAGAATTATTCAGAGAGTGGAAATCCGCGTAATAAGTTGTGTTGTTAGCCGACACGTCGTCTTTGAGTGGTTAAAGAGACGGGGTCGAGGGTGGCATTGCCGATTCGTCTGGTCCATTTAATGGAAGGTTGATTCGGGGTGTTACACTAACAGTGCTGACATCTGACACAATGGAATGCTTTCTCTGGTTAAGCAACTCGACACCACTGATTTTCAATCTGTGTGTCGACATACGGTTAGTGTCGATCGATACCTTCCAGTATCGATCGACACCCTCCGCGATTACAGAGAACATCGTATCGGTTTAAGCTTGGTATCGCTCGATACCAAGCTGTGTGTCGATCGATACTCAATGTTCCAGCACGGTAACTTCTTGTTTCTCCTATATCCATTCAGTTCATTTGTTTCCTTCTACCAACTCTAGGCTAGATAACACTGGGGACAGTGTTGTTTAAGTCTGGGGGAGGTAGTCGCTGACATTTGTTTTTGTTTTTCTTAGAGTCAGTCCAATTTTGAGTCATTCGTTGTTTTATTGAGTCGTTTATTGAGTCAAAATTTAGTCCGAGACTGTGATCTTTTTCTTGAATCTGTTGATTTGACCTTGCTTCTAAGTGACCATTGTTACAGAATCAGCTCTAGATCGACTAATGAAAAATCCAAAGGCTGACCGGTTAACCAGAAGACACTCATGTTTCCAGCAAAGTTCCTTAAAGCCTGAGCCAAATTTTTGCACTTCATCAATGTGGTTAGTATATATAGAGCTTGATTCCTCATTCATATCTGACAAAGGAACCCATGTGTTTTAAATAATGGTATTTCTCTCCCTGTTACAAGTTAATTAATAAGTGCATTAAAAGATGAAATGATTTTCTTCTGAGTAGAGGGTTAGGAAAATTTCCAGCGATCCCATTATTCTACTCAAGAGGGAATGATCACACAAATGTTTGGAAGCGATGCTAGGATTTTCCTATGATGCCATTATTCACCTACATCCTTTGATACATTGAGAGGGAAGAACCGGAGATTAGGTGGCAAACACCATCAATACTCGCGTCTCATACCTTGATTTGTATATGCAGAGCTAAAAAAATAAGAAGAGAACAAAATAAGAAATAAGTATGGGGGAGAGAAATAAAACCAAAAAAAGTGTGAAAAAGGGTGGTTCCTTGTCTTGATATTGTATGGGAAAGAATCTAGAGGGCTCTTGATATTGATTCACATCGATGAAACTGGCGAGGATGGCTTGATTGAACAATGCTGCGAAATAATGTGTGTAGTCTGGGGAATTGCGAATATCTACGGAAAAGTACATGGTGGTTAGATCAAAAGCTGGTTAGGTGACATTTGGGTGCTTGGGAAAAGGGTCGTTGCAACGTTTCAAGAACAGGTGAGTCTCTACGTTTTCAAACCTCTTTCTCTGTTTAGTCTTATATTTGCTTGAGGGCAAGCAAAGGCTAAGTCTGGGGGAGTTGATATATCATGGTTTTTACCTCGTTTAAGCCATGATATAAGTCCGTTTTATCGAGTCTTTATTCTATTATAGAGTCTTTTGGAGTATTATTGGAGGTATTGAAGTTTTATGGAGTATTATGGAGCGAAACTGAAGTCTGGTGACTAAGTGTCCAATCAAAGCGTCAAGTATCGATCGATACCCCCTGGTATCGATCGATACCCCCTGGTATCGATCGACACCCATCGGAGCAGATTACAAGTCGCGACTTAATGAAGTTTTGGAGAATTGCAGAACTTGCCCATAAGACTTTGATATTTACAAGAAAACCCCAATTCGTGTTTAGACTATTTAATTAGGTTTTACAGCCACTTTCATGGCTATGCTTATTTTACTTTGGTTTTGAGAGAGAGCTTTTGAGGGGAGACAAGTCTGAAACTTTGTTCGTCCGAGAGAAGATTTCGAACCCCTGTTTTACTCTACTCTTATTTATTCTATTGATGATTTATTCAGTTATGGTGATTGTTTCATTCTCCATGTCTGAGTAGATCCCTTGTTAGGTTCAGGGTTCTCAATAGGGTTTTCTCTGAATGTTAGGTTGATTTATTATTAAGATTCATATCTGAATTAGTTCTTCACCATAGGTTGTTTGCAAAGCTAATTCTAGATTGATCACCTAGAACTTAGATTTTAGGATAATTGGTTAGGCGCGAGAGTGCGATTAATTACCTGACAGAACCTAGGGTGAGCAAAACACTATTCGCAAAGAGATTTGGTTTAGATGTTTTGTGAACAAATCAAACTTGAAAATAAAAGCTGGTTTAGACTTTAGGATTCGCAAAGAGATTTGGAATTCCTAGGATTTAGACTTAGATAATTCTCGCAACGAAAGTTGGTTAATTATACCATAGTGATTTGAGTTCAAGAACCGCGCTAAATCCGAATCTTGTTAATTAGTTCATCTGCATTCAGTGATTCCCTGAGAAATCCCCTGAACCTAGCCTTTATCCAATTGATTTCACAACCGTTTAGTTTACATTCTGTTTTCAATACCATTGATTGCTTAGCGTGATTCTCACCTATATAATATATTGTGTGTTTCTGTGAGTCCTTGTGTTCGACCCCTAGCTATACTACGACAACTGCTTTAGTATCTAAATAGGGTATTAATTTGAGCATATCAATTGGTCTTGAATTTCTACAGCTTTCGGTATTTTTCTTTCTCAATTAGGGCTTCTCTTAAACCGAATTAAATTAGACATAAGCGCTATAAATACATGTTTTTAGCCACTTTAGACAAAAGAGCCACCATAGAATTTGGCTCTTTTGTTTTATTTTTGCTCAAGAGATTCCATAGAAAAGATATGGCTTATATATATAACTACATAAGACTTCCATTGTTCTTATATTTTGATTTTAATAAGATGTCATCTTCTGAATTATATTTGTTTCTTGCATGATAACTGAGTAGATCTCTTGTTATATTTAAGGGATTCAATCAGTTTCATAATTCGATATTTATTTGATGATTGTCTAGGAATATGTTTAGACTCTTTGTCTCGGTTTATTCATTAATGCAGATTGTTTTACCGCACATCTATCGATTTGGTCTTAGGCATATTTACATTCCAAAAGCTTGACAAATTTGTCTGAACTAATATTTTTAACATGCTAAGCGTCTTAACCTGCGACAATTTAGTATATTAAGCTGTGAAACATAGTTGTTGGAGCCATGACAATAGAAAAATCATAAATATTTTTTCTTTCTTTATCAGATAAGGGCCCCTTAGGCCTCGTGTTCTGATTTCTAAAAGGTTCTTAACAAATCCTTGCAAATACCATGAGACCTAGCGTTTTCCCATATTTCTTACTCATGTTTTTTAATCTTGATTTATTAGCTTACTACAACTGATTTACTTGTCGTTGAAGCTTGATATGAATCGTATAGGTTTGAAGTATGATAGTTATCCAATTTCCGTGGTTTCGATCCCTAAATACTAACGCGTTTTCATATGTACTTGGAACTAGCTAGTTTATAGGGTTAAAACCTGACCCTTTCCCGCGTGTTCGATTTTCTTCGAGAAAGTTACCCTCGGTGTTGTCCTTTTTCCTTGAAGATCCCCTTCTCGTGTATGAATTATGAAAATGTTACCATCAATGTCAAAGTAATGGAAAAAATTTGCATAACATCTCAACAAGAATTATATTCATAATTCTCTAATGTTTGAAAATTGGTGTTTATGTTACAAAGACCTTGTGGACCCACTCTAATGCTTGGTGGGATATGAACATAAAAATTAGTCGTGTTTACACTTTATTATCAGTGACAAATAATCTATATATATAAAGAAACATTTTCTCTTTTCTCATGCTGCCACTTCAGCATCCAGCTGTACATGAGAAGAGGAAAAGTTATAAAGATATTATTTAATTTTTCAATAACCTATTATAATAATAACACATACATTAAAAATTCTTACAAAAAATGCAGGAATTGAAAGCTATAAATATAAATATACTAGAATGCAGGAAAAGTTATAAAGATATTATTTAATTTTTCAATAACCTATAATAATAACACATACAAAAATTAACAGATTTTTACAAATTAAAAAACGATAGTAAAACTTAACTACGACAACAATAGCCCATTTAAAATTTATGAATCAAAAACATTTGAAACACCATTAACTCTCAGAATCAGATCTAGATCCACAATATATTGAGAATTAAATACGATAAAGATCCCATTCAGAAACGTTTCATCCCTTTAACCACCTATAAAAAAAACAACACTAGAAAATCTAAACCAAAACAGCAAAAAAACAAATGGCAAAAGAACAGCCCTTAACGCAACTACAATTATTCGTTCGTTCCACAATGGAAAATCATACTTAAGAGAACAAACTTCAATCATTTGATCTTAAACAGCTTTGACTTTCAATTCGGATTGAACCAAATGATCAATGAACGACGATAGATAACAAAGTTTCAAAACATAAATGCTAACCCATGGAAACAAATGAAACTAAGTTCAGACGTACTAAAATTGAAATTAACAAAATAATCAACAAAATCAACAAACATAGAATAATTTAAAAAAAACACGAAATGTTACGTTGCACGGAACCGCCGGTGAATTGACGATTACCGCTCCGGAATCGGAAACGGGTTCGAAATCGCACGGGAATCGCGATTTCGAAAAAGTGATGTTTGGAAACGTTGGGAAAGCGTATGATTCGGCGTTCAAAGCGATTTGGTTATACATCGGAAGCGTCGCTGAGATTTTCTAAAACCAGATCGGAAGTTGGCGATTAACTTGATGAAGAGGAAGACGACGTCTCATTGACATTACTTTATTACTTGGGACTTTTACTTTATTTCCAAATCCAATTAAGTTAGACCATTTTTGTAAAAAAAAACATTATCTAATGTTTTTCTAACAAAAATTTAGAAACCTAATTGTAAGAAATCTAATTAACTTCTAAAGAAAGAATAAAGAGACAAAACGTTTTCACAACAAATCTAATTATGTTAGAAGGAGAGGAAGCGAATAGTTCTTCGGAAGTGACTTCAAAACTAGGGATGAAACTTCTTTAATGTTGCAATTCAGATATTTACGAATTGCAATTCATTATTTGACATTTGCTATTTGGGCCCTTTATGGTTTTGAGGTCTTTTAAATCTCCAGTATTCTATTTGGGCTTTAAATATTCAAATTTTTTTAAAATAAAAATTTATTATATGCTCTGATATCATATTGTTCTGAAAGTAATTTGATTGCTCCATAAAATTCATGAAAAAACAAAACATCCAAATACAGCTGTAATAATGCATAATCAATACATAACGAACTTAAAAAGTTCATATATGCAAATCAGTCAAATAGAAAGAAAAAAACCAGAAAAATCACAACAAATGCAGAATTTGCCGATTCTAAATATCGAGAGATAGAAATCAGAGTGCTGGGAAACTGCGAATATAGAGGAGATGATTCTGAACACACCCAGAAAACCTAATTATGAATTCAAAAACTGGCAAAGTCCACTGAGAGACCACATATAGAAAACAAAATGACAGAAAAAAGTAGAGAACATGTAACTCCGCCGGAGATGAAGATTCCTACCTAATTCACGATTTGCTGCCAAACCCACAAGTCAAAACTCCTAATTGTGTTTTAACAAGTCAAAATTGATTCTAAATTGTTAATGTTTCTGTCGGAATTCTGAAACTCGAAAACCCTAAACGAGGACGTAGATGAGTGTCGTTTGCTTATAAAACGGTGTCCTTTGGATTTTGCTTAAAAACCACGGGTACCCTAAACCCGATAGGGTAAAACACGACAGGGTAAATTAAATTTAGGGTACCCACCCGTTTTAAACCCGCGTTCTTTTAGTAAAAGAAATAGGATAATGGACTCAAAATATATTCAGGATTTCGGGTACCCATCGGGTAAAAATTCATCTTTAACATCCCTATTCAGAACCAATAAACACCACATGATCAATTAAATCACCACCATCTAGCTAATTGGAAGTGTCATATATGAGCATTGAGTTGTTAAGAAATCTTGACGACGGGAGAATTGTTGCAATCCCAACAGAGAAAGTTGGGGAAAACGTTTTTTTTTTTAAATTGTGGAAAAATGGAAACTCAATTTAAGTTGACGGATTATTAAATCTTTTACTCTACTGGGTTTCGCCCGTACCAAAAACTTCTTATTATGTGTGTATATTATAATTTTTATCTTTAAAAAACATATCTCTTTTTCTTATTAAAAACATAGTTTCTAATTTATGACATTTGAAAAACAAATTAATATGTTAAATAAAACAGCAACAAACAAAGACAAAACTAAAAACTAAAAAAAAAAATTAAAATTTTAAAAAAGAAAAAAATAGAGTTAATATACCCGCGCGTAGCGCGGATCACAGTAAGAAATAAAATCATGCGACACCACATTCACAAGACGTTTCAAGTATAAAATCACATACGAAATATCAAAAAAAGAAAAATAAACTGAAGACACTTCGAGAATTTAGACTGGGAAGTTTGCACTAGACTGAAACGATTCCTTTCCATAAGGATCACCAGATGCTTCCTCATACGTTCTTGAACTCGCTGCCGAATCGATGTTTGGGTCTAGTCCCGCAAGTTGCAGTATGTTCTCAATCTCCTTCACCACCTCACCCATAGATGGCCTATTCACTCCTTCCGCCTCCACGCATCGCAGAGCCAGATCAACATACTTCTCAAACCCTTTCATATTCCCGCTGCTTGCAATGATAGTCGTGTCAAGCAGTTCTTGCAGGTCATACAAGCTCCTCGATTTATCCATCTTCTTCTTCACCTCTTTCACCACGTAGTTGCCTCTCTCTATCGGACTTTTACCGGTTAATAGCTCAAGCATCACCACACCAAACCCGTACACGTCGCTCTTCTCTGTTAGTTGATTCGTCATGTAGTACTCAGGATCAAGATAGCCCTAATTTCCATATATTTTGAGTTTATTTCACAATTAATGGAATTTATATATCTAATGATGGATTCTCTACTCACCATGGTTCCTTTCACTTGTGTTGTGACATGAGTTTTCTCCCGGTCCCCAACAAGTTTCGAAAGGCCGAAATCGGCAACCTTTGCAGTTAGATTAATTACCGGTTTAATCTATCGTACAGTATATAAACAATTGTATAGTGATACTTTTAGATTAACAGAAATAAAACGGCATTTCGCTTTTCTAAACAAACTTCTTCATCAAGTTTGATCTCTCTCATAATATGGTATCAGAGCTTATGAGCTCGATTCTTCTTTGATTTCCGCATTCCCAAGCTTGATTGAAGGTTTTTCACCGATTAATTTCACAATTCCGATGGTGACTCTGAAGAATCTTCCTCGTCGATCTACTCGAGCCACCGTTCCGACGAATCGTGCTCCGCCTGATTCTCCGGTGCCATCAGCTCCGGTTACTCGAACTTCGCGGACTAATCGAACCGTCACGACAACGGAATCACTCGACTCGATCCATTCTCCGTTTCATATGCACAGCTCCGATCATCCAGGTTTGCAACTCATTTCTCTTCGCCTAGATGGAATGAACTTTGATGATTGGGATGCTGCTATGAGAATCGCTCTAGACGCTAAGAATAAAATTGGATTTGTGGATGGTTCATTACCTCGTCCTGATGAATCGGAATCTAGTTTTAGGATTTGGTCTAGATGTAATAGCATGGTGAAATTTTGGCTGTTAAATTCAGTCTCACCTCAAATCTATCGTAGCATTCTTCGTTTGAATGATGCTACTGATATCTGGAAGGATCTTTACGGTCGTTTCCACATGACGAATCTACCAAGGACTTTCAATTTGACTCAAGAGATACAAGATCTAAGGCAGGGGACTATGTCACTTTCAGACTACTTCACTACTTTGAAAACGCTGTGGAGTAACTTGGATAGTTCTGAAGAACCCGATGATCCTTGTACTTGCGGTAAAGCTGCTCGTCTACAACAAAAGGCAGAGAGAGCTCGTATAGTCAAATTCTTAGCAGGTTTGAATGAGTCATATGCTGTTATTAGAAGGCAGATCATCATGAAGAAGGTCTTGCCCACACTGGCTGAGGTTTACAACATGTTGGATCAAGATGAAAATCAGAAAGGATTTTCTAATGTTGTCTCACCTCCAG
The DNA here is from genome assembly GCA_002933935.1 of Eutrema yunnanense. NCBI lineage: Eukaryota > Viridiplantae > Streptophyta > Magnoliopsida > Brassicales > Brassicaceae > Eutrema > Eutrema yunnanense. The sequence goes on from PKML01049734.1 coordinate 641,966, forward strand.
CTGCTTTTCAAGTATCTGAAGCTGATCATTCTACCCCAACCATATGCTACGTTCAGAATGGACCAAACAAAGGTCGTCCCATTTGTTCATTCTGCAACAAGGTTGGTCACATAGCAGAGAGGTGCTACAAGAAACATGGTTTTCCTCCTGGTTTTATACCTAAAGGAAAAGTTCCTGAAAAGTTTTCTAAGCCCAAAGTCACTGCTCAGGTCACCTTATCAGACAATTCTCCAAGCAACTTTGATGGTTTGATTGGAAATCTGTCAAAAGATCAGATACAGAACTTCATTGCTATGTTCAGCTCCAAGCTTCAATCTCAGACTGCTCCAATTCAGAATGAGGCCAGCACATCTTCTGGTATCTCATTCTCTTCCTCCACATTTTGTTTTGTTGGAATTCTCACAGTTTCCAAACAAAGTCTGTGCAATCAGACTTGGATAATAGATTCTGGTGCAACACACCATGTCTCTTATGACAAGAATCTATTTAAATCCTTGAACTTTTCCATTGAGAACTCTGTGAAATTGCCTACAGGACATAATGTCAAGATTAGTGGAGTTGGATCTTTTCAGATAAACAAGGACATTACAATCCAGAATGTTCTGTTTATTCCTGAATTCAGACTGAATCTTCTAAGCATCAGTGCTCTCACCACTGATCTAAACTCCAGAGTAATATTTGATCCCTCTTCTTGTGAAATACAGGATCTTACCAAGGAGTTGACGATTGGTCAGGGTAAGAGGATGGGAAACCTATATGTGCTGGAAACATCAAGTTCATCTATTTCAGTCAATGCAGTCACTGATCTCAGTCTATGGCACAAACGTCTGGGTCATCCATCTTTCTCGAGGCTTGACATTCTATCAAAAGCTTTAGGAACTTCTACACACAAGAATAAAGGATCAACTTTCTGCCATATCTGTCATTTGGCAAAGCGGAAGAAGTTATCCTACACTTCCTCAAACAATATTTGTAACAACAATTTTGAGTTACTTCATATTGACATTTGGGGCCCCTTTTCTGTGGAAACTCTCGATGGTTATAAGTATTTTTTAACAATCGTTGATGATCACTCACGAGCAACATGGATCTACTTGTTAAGAACAAAGTCTGATGTTCTGCAAGTGTTTCCAGCTTTCATTCAACAGGTTGAAAATCAATACAACATCAAAGTAAAATCAGTAAGATCTGACAATGCTCCTGAGTTGAGATTTACTGATTTTTACAGAGACAAAGGGATCGTATCATTTCACTCCTGTCCAGAGACACCTGAACAAAATTCAGTAGTAGAGAGAAAGCACCAACACATTCTCAATGTGGCTCGATCTTTGATGTTTCAGTCTCAAGTTCCTCTGAATTTTTGGGGAGATTGTGTCCTAACTGCAGTCTTCTTGATCAACAGGATTCCTTCTCAACTTCTTTTTGATAAAACCCCATATGAGATCCTCACTGGCAAGACACCAAACTATACTCAGATCAAGACATTTGGTTGTTTATGTTATGGTTCAACTTCTCCGAAACAGAGACATAAATTTCAACCAAGATCCCGAGCCTGTTTGTTTTTGGGATATCCCGTTGGATACAAAGGATATAAGATCATGGATTTGGAGAGCAATGTGGTTTATATTTCTAGAAATGTGACATTTCATGAAGATATATTCCCCATGATGAAGGAAACAAAGTCAGAGGCTGCACTGGATTTATTTACCCCAATGGATTCTTTGCCCTCAGGTACTAATATCCCTTCTATTCCATCACCAATCATCTCATCAAATCCACTTTCTCATTCTAGAACAAAGAAAGTTCCTGCTCATTTACAGGACTATCATTGTTATTCAACTAATTCCACTATTTCCCATCCCATTTCCCATTCACTTTCTTATTCCAAATTATCACCTTCTTTTCATTCTTACATCAATAACATTACCCAAATTCCAATTCCTCAATCATACACTGAGGCAAAGAAATCCTAAGATTGGGATAATGCTGTCGATAAAGAAATTGGTGCCATGGAATCAACTAACACATGGGAAGTGACTACTTTACCTCCGGGAAAGAAACCAGTGGGATGCAAATGGGTATTTACTCTGAAATTTCTTGCAGATGGTTCCCTAGAGAGATATAAAGCTCGCCTTGTGGCAAAAGGTTACACACAAAAAGAAGGTTTGGACTATAAGGAAACTTTCTCACCAGTGGCAAAGCTTGCTACAGTCAAGTTTCTGTTGAAAATATCTGCATCGAAGAACTGGTCTTTAACTCAATTAGACATTTCGAATGCTTTTCTGAATGGAGATTTGGATGAGGAGATATATATGAAGTTACCAGAGGGATATGCTGAGAGACAGGGGGACTCTCTCCCACCTAGAGCTGTTCTTAGACTTAAGAAATCAATCTATGGTCTAAAACAGGCTTCTAGACAATGGTTTCTGAAATTTTCTGAATCTTTGTTGAAACTGGGATTTCAGAAAGGTCATGGTGATCACACATTGTTTGTGAAGAGCAATACGGCTGATCATGTTGTAGTCTTAGTTTATGTCGATGACATAATCATTGCCAGTACCAGTGATTCTGCTGCAGCAAAGTTAACTGAAGATTTGAAAAGATGCTTCAAGCTGAGAGAATTAGGTCCTTTAAAATACTTTTTGGGATTAGAAGTGGCTCGTAACAAGGCTGGTATCTCTTTATGTCAGAGAAAATATGCTTTGGAGCTACTTACCTCTACTGGAATGATAGGTTGTAAACCATCAACAACGCCTATGGTACCTAATCTCAAATTGTCAAAATCTGATGGTATTCTCCTTGAAGACAGTGAACTATATCGCAGTTTGGTTGGTAGATTGATGTATCTAACCATAACTAGACCGGATATCACTTTTGCAGTGAATAAGTTGTGCCAGTTTTCATCTGCTCCTCGTACATCACATCTCAAAGCTGTCTACAAGGTTCTTCAGTATATTAAAGGATCTGTAGGTCAGGGATTATTCTATTCCTCTGATGATGATATAAGTTTGAAAGGCTTTGCGGATGCAGACTGGGCTTCTTGTCAAGATAGTAGACGTTCTACTACTGGATTCACTATGTTCTTAGGATCGTCACTCATCTCTTGGCGTTCTAAGAAGCAGCCTACAGTTTCTAGATCTTCTGCCGAGGCAGAATACCGAGCATTAGCTCTTGCTTCTTGCGAAATGATGTGGTTTAGAACTTTGTTCTCGGATTTGAATATTCCCATCTCTTCTGTTCCTGTTCTCTACTCAGATAGTACAGCTGCAATCCACATAGCCACTAACCCTGTTTTCCACGAGAGAACGAAACATATAGAGGTGGATTGCCACACGGTTCGAGACAAGCTGGACAAAGGTTTGTTAAGGACTCTTCATGTCAAAACAGAGGATCAAGTGGCTGATATCCTTACCAAGCCCTTGTTTCCCAATCAATTTGAGTACCTAAAGTCCAAGATGAGTCTTCAAAACATCTTCATCTCATCTTGAGGGGGACTATTGGAGTATACCGGGTTGATTAATTACCGGTTTAATCTATCGTACAGTATATAAACAATTGTATAGTGATACTTTTAGATTAACAGAAATAAAACGGCATTTCGCTTTTCTAAACAAACTTCTTCTTCTTCATCAAGTTTGATCTCTCTCGTAATAATTTTCATCAAGTAATATGTTGTTTGATTTGATGTCTCTATGTATAATTGGAGGATCAGCAAGCTCGTGAAGATAACCCAAACCCCTCCCTGAACCAAGTGCTATTTTAAGCCTTCTTGTCCAATCCAGTCTAATCCCATTCTTACCTATATTAATTATCATCAAATTTAGCACCCCCGGAACTAACATAATACCTCAAAGGAAGTGAGAGGTTTTGCATATTACCAGATAGACTGTCTCTAAGAGAGCCATTTGGAATGTACTCGTATACGAGCATTTGTTCACTTCGATCAAAGCAAAAGCCCAACAGCCTGACAACATTCTTATGATGGACCCTTGAAAGAAGCTCAATCTCAGTTTTAAACTCCAGCCCTCCTTGCAAAGATCCTTGTTGAGCTCTTTTGATTGCTATCAGTTGCCCAGAGGGAAGGCCTTCCTTTGTACACCTGTTTTTTAACCAAATAAATTTCAATTAATATCATTGCTTCTTTCAGTTAAGGCCATTTGTAAAGACACAAACCTTGCCATAACCTCCACCACCAACATCATTTGCCTCTGAAAAGTTGTCTTAACATTTCCTTAACTCTTCAAATGTAAAGGCTTTTGTTCCCATTAGCTGCGGAGCATCGATACTGTTCTTACTCGTATCCCACTTTGCTACAACATACAAAAGAGAAGTTGTCATGTTTTTTTTCATTAGACAAAGGATGAGTAAAAATATTAAAACATTTTCTTCTTACCAAAAGGATCATTTTGGTCATTTGCTCTCTCTGCTTTTTTCTTCTGCTTAAGAGCATAAATCCCAGCTATAGTTAACAACAACAGAAGGACCAAAGCACCAATTACCGCTCCAATTATAATGCCAGTGTTTTCTGACTTAGAACCTCCTACATAAGTGGGAAAAAAGCAAAACAAATAATCATTATGATATGGATTATGGTTAATGTCTTTTAATTAATTAGTTTTAATTAGTTTTGGTGCTTTTTCCTTTTCACGTTAGATTTAAGTTTTAGGTATTTTCCTTTTTACAATAGGATTATAATTTTGGTGTTTTTCCTTTTCCTTAGTTTTAGGCTTTAAGTATCTTTTCCTTTTGCTTAAGTTTAGTTTCCTTTTGCTTAAGTTTAGCTTGCCTATATAAAGGGCTCTTATGATCAATAAAGAATTATCTTCCAACAATTAATCTTAATCTCCAAGAGAGAATTAAGGTTAAGAGGAAGCTTGCGATTAATTTCTCTTCTTACTTTCACAATTGCGACAAAGTATTCGGGACCGATTACGCGAGCTAAAGCTAGATCTTTGGCTCATATCAACTTGGTATCAGAGACAGACGATTCTACGGGAGACATGGATTCCGTTATGGCGCAACTCAACAAAATCCTGAAGGAGATGGCGGACATGAAACATGAGTTGAAACAGGATATCAAGGAGTTGAAGCAGGAGACCACCGACATCAGACATGATTTAGATCCATTGCGTTCAAAACTATCAACGCTCGAGACAAGCGTTGCTACACAGGCGGACGAACGTGAGCAAAACAAATCTGAGGTTGCTGAGATTCGCAAACAACAAACTGCTTTACTGGAAAAAATTTCAGGTGACCAAACAACTATAGTCTTGAGACCCGAGGAGCTCTCTGCATCTGGAAAACAGAGCGGATCTCCTGGTGTCAAAGGAATATTGAAGGAGAATAAAGACAATTGTTCTCCAAAGGATGGTGATGGGATCAATTTTCCACCGGGAAAGAAGGGCAACGACTTCTCAGGAGAAAGTGGTGGAATTACTGGGGGCACTCATAAGTTGACTTTCTCGGGAGGACCCTGGCCATCACGATCAGTTGGGCGAGAACGAGGATACCGTCGAATGGATGGAGGAGGCGATTGGACCGTTAGGCCAATCGGAGTACCACCAAACGAGGTTCAACCA